>JAVRXN010000001.1:73292617-73342617 GCA_033556935.1 Timema podura
TCACGAGTTGCAAACGCGCTATCGGGCATCATGCCTAACATCGGAGAACCCAGACAGAGCCGAAGACGCCTTCTCTCCACGGTCATCAGCTCCATCTTTTTGTTTGCTGCACCAATTTGGTCATCAGCTATGAACGTCGCGTCATATGCTCACATGATGACCAGGGTCCATAGGGAATTGCACTTCGTGTCGCGTGTGTCTATCGCACAGTGTCGGGTGACGCTGTGTGCGTGATAGCAGACATGGCGCCAGTCGACCTCTTGGCGGATGAGCGAAGCAGAATTTACCAATGTATTCGGACTTCCTCCGAGTTCACGAAAGCCTCCATTACTGGGGAGGAAAAGAAGAAACTTTGGAGACGTGGCAAAGTCGCTGGGACTCATCAACGAAAGGCAGATGGACCCACTGCCTTATTCCAGACGTGACGCGCTGGACCACAAGGAAGCATGGAAAAACAGACTTCTATCTCACTCAGCTTCTTACCGGCCATGGATGCTTCAGGTCATATTTGGAGAGGTTTGGTTTGGACAATTCACCATTTTGTCCAAATTGTCCTTGGACCGAGGAGACTGCGGAACACGTTTTCTTTTCATGTCCTCGTTTCGCTGCTGAGAAAGAGGAGCTAGATAGACTTCTTCAATTACGATCAACTCCAGAAAACCTCGTCAGCATGATGCTGCTCAACGAGGACAACTGGAAGGCCGTTGTGGACATGTCTTCGCAAGTAATGAAGAACTTAGGACAGAGGAAAGGGCAAGGAGAAGATTACCTTGATGACAGCAACAACGAAGTAGGCAGTTTGCCATTCAGCCCCACGCGAAGTAATACCTGACGGCCGTCCCGCGCGGGGTGTATTGGAGTACACTCTCGAGGTGTGGTTTTAGTGGGGGTTCTACATTTTGTAGTTCAAATCTAGAGTATCTTCTCTAGTTGAGTCCCACAGTCCTTCAGAAGGATCTGAAGGTTCCGTAAAAAGGATTTCCCACCTCGATATAAAAAAAAACAAAAAAAAATACATACATACTACATACATACATACATACATACATACATACATACAACATACATACATACATACATACATACATACATACATACATACACATACATACATACATACATACATACATACATACATACATACATACATACATAGTACATACATACATACATACATACTACATACATACATACATACATACGTACATACATACATACATACTACATACATACATACATACATACATACATACATACATACATACATACATACATACATACATACATACATACATACATACATACATACATACATACATACATACATACATACATACATACTACATACATACATACATACATACATACATACATACATACATACATACATACATACATACATACATACATACATACATACATACATACAATACATACATACATACATACATACATACATACATACTATACATACATCATACATACATACATACATTACATACATACATACATACATACATACATACATACATACATACATACATCATCTACATACATAATCGTACATTAACGTTCAATACATAATGTTATGCTCGTGCAATAATTTCGTCTTTAGACCGTTTCAAAAAATGTTACTACTTTTCAGAGCATTCAGTTGGGTTAGCACCAAAAAGATTCAAGCTGTTGCACCATAATTTGAAACAATGCTAGTGGATTGATATCACTAATAGTTGCCTGAGCACTGTTGTATATGCCCGCATATTGGCCGTTGTCGTAAACCTGCCACGACATTCGCCTAAGGGTATTTTATGTTTATCGAGTTCCTCAATAATAAGGTTTGTGATATTTGACCAGTTTATTTTTGTTACAATCTACAAAGCATAAAAATCATTCGACCATTCTGAATTCAGGTTCACTTTCAAGTACGTATCTCAATAAAAATGTGGTTTTTTCTATGTGAGATGTGTCTGGCGTATCGTCGGCAAGGAGAACAACAGCTCTAGGACTCCTAAAATGTTATTATTATTGACGTCACCAATATTATTGGACTTTCCTCTGAATGCAAGTCCTCTCTCCACTGGAAATAATACTACTGACAATATTCGATGAAGAAGGTCTTTCCAAAACTTAATTTTGGTTGTAAGTCCAACGTACAATTGAGATCTAGTATCAGCACTGTTATTTAAGTTTATTTCCATATTAACCACATCATATAACATTTTTTGTGATTCGACAATGTTTCGTGGTTTGGTAGTTTTTTGTATAACTTTCTTCCAACCGTTGCCCATTATTAAAACTGATTTGTGAATACAACCAAATAGTCTACACGGAAAAAATGTAATGATGGTGTAGTTTCACTCCACGAGAGCCAATCTCGAGAACAATTTCACTATTAGCTCGTTTCGAAACTAAAACACCCCGCGGTAATGCTCTTTTCCATAACCTGTAAGTTCTTTATGAAAAGCTAGAGGTCCCATTTCAACGAGTATTGCAATATCTTCTGTACTTATCTTGTTAAAGTTATGAAACTGTCCCAGATCCGATGCTACTATAGGCACTGCAGGTGTTTCAGTTAAGTCTCTTTTAGATGACTCACAAATGCTGGTGCAATGAGAAGAACCACTATTTTTAACATCAGAAGTAATTTCTAGTAAATTCAGGGTCAACAGGGTCTGTAGAACCTTTATTCACATTCGGTGGCAGTGATGATGTCTCAGTAGATGGACCAGCAACAGGAATGTGGACAAGATCAGCTCCACCAGTGTTATCGTTTTTGATTTTCGGTTGTATTCCAACTTCAAATAATGATTGACAACCTATTTTGGAAATATATAGTTTCTTTTCCATTTTTTTGCGCTTCTGCGCACCTGAATTATATTTATATCCATTGTTGCAACCTCACCTGAATTCATAAACACTGATTGGAGAGGATTAACACACATTATGGTTGTGGTTCATTGGGCTCATTGTAAATGACTTTAAGAAATTATAATTGTTTGTCCTGAATTTACAATCATCCTTGTAATTTAGGAAAAATACAGGGGTTGATCTGCAGAAACGGGTTCATCGATAAACGTTGCTAGGTATCATGGTCCTTATCAACCTATAGGATGATAGTTTTTTTTAAGTTTTATAAATTAAAATATCAAAGATAGAAAAACAACAAGTTCTGGCGTATTGAGGGAGACAAAATTATAAACAATAAAACGACTAAGTTTTTTAAAAAAAATCCCGACTACTCAAAAAGGTATATAATTTAGCGCGAATAAAAAGCAATAAAAGCGGTGCGCCATTCACCGAACATACATTCATTCTATAGATGAAAAGATTTCAAGAATACTTACTTATCAGTTGTCAGTGAATTTTCCACTCGGGAGTACACTCTTCATTAAAATGCTGAATCGTCGAGACTGAAAGAGATCACTTCTTCTACTCTTACCGTGACACACAGACACTTGAGTAGACATATGATAGAATGACATCAAGCTAGTGAGCCGGGCCCAGGCCGATATCAAATAAATAAAGCAAGGGGAGGAAGGGTAGAGCCTACCTGCCTAGGAATGACTCACCGTTCACCACCCACACCCATCAGACCTCTCTCTCTATCTCTCTCTCGCATTGCCTTCTCGTCCTCCTGACGGTGAGAAATCTTCACTGACTGACACTTTAAATTTGCTTTACGTTTATATTAATCTCAACTAGGGTTAACGTCTCAAACTCTTAATTACTTCGACAATTTTTGTCGTGTGTTTACGTAAAGATACTTTATTCCATAAAAAAAATCCGACCGACGCCGGGCCCCTATTTAATTGCCCCCTCTGCCCCCCCTACCTGTCGACGGCCCTGGCCACGTCTTACATGGCTTTCACCGTCCTTGTGATCCATAAGCTCTACCTTCATATATTTGTTTCGTCAATCGATCCATAATCAGCCCGAATAACCACTAGACACTTCTTTCTTATTGACCTATGGAATTCCCTTTCAAACCACACTCCTTTAGCACCCATTCATTCATTACTGACTCTGTCCATACGAGTTTTAATACACACATTTATTAGATATCTCGTTTCAACCGTATTCATTATGCTCTTGTGTTTCTCCTGACAAACCCACGCTTCACATCCGTAAGACAACGTTGGCGTTAGCTCAATTTTATATATTGCCATCCTTGCCATCCTTGCCTCATTTTTACAGAACGTTCTGCCCAGATACAAAAAAAAATCATTATCTTGTTCTAAAATTTTATATTTATACTAAGTTGACAGTCATTTCCTGTTCCGTGCTTATCAAAAAGCAATAACTTAGTTTTGGAGACATTTGTACGAAGATCCATTCTACCTGTCACCACAATCAAAATATTTAATGCAATTTGCAAGCCACTTTCCTTTTGAGCCATTAATACGGCATCATTTGCAAATAACAAACAGCACTCTCATATTTACACTCTTCAATTGTACATTAACCGTTTCCTCACAAGTATCCCTCATACACTTTGTAATGTTCACTGTGATGAACTCTTATTTTGTTTCAAATGCATGGATAAGCTATATCCTGTTTTCGTTAATCTGTTTCTGTGTTAAATACTGTTAGTAATTTTCCTCATATACTATAACCAAGGATGAGACTGAAGTTTTGATTGTTATATTTTTTATTTAATATTTTTAACATATGTAAGCCCTTCAAGCACTTTAAAAGTAAATACATTTTTTGTTATGCTAAACATTCTTACTGGGTTAACTGGACAGTGAACAAAAGGAAAAGGCTGAGGTTGCATTTTTGTTTTGTTTAAAGAGATCTCCAAGTTTTCCTTTACATTGAAAGATAACACTGACAACCAATCAGAAGGCTGAGATCTAAACGACATTCTTACGATAGGTTCAAATTATCGTTTCAAACAGGAGTGGTCTCTGACGTAAGCAGAGACATGGAACGGGAGTTTCTTAAAGCTTGGGCTATACCCGGACACAAACTCAAATGACCACTTAGTCTATAGGACGTGCGTTGCACGTGTGGTTACTATTAATACTATAAATGTAACAAAGACGTGGTAAAATATAATACCATACGTATGTCAAGTATTTATGACGTGTTATAAAAATAAAATTTAAATATGTAAATCAAACTAATTGCATACATTTACTGTAGAAAGAGTTTCATTATCTACAGAATTGAGTATCAAGCGCGACTTTAATAATACCCATAACAGTGAATTGTGGGAGATGAACCATCATAGCAACACCGACGTCATAAATTGAGCTTAATCCAGGGTCATATACAAGATGACAACCACTGTCTATCAACTGAGAGGCTACTACATTGGATCGTCGTAGTTGGCACACAGTTGTGGAGGAGCAGTGAAAGATTATAATTGGCTCCCCAATGTAGGGGCTAGGAATGTTATAACCTATCCATGAAAATATTAAACACCATGGAAACATAATACAACCTTGTCTAACACTGTGTTTAATGTCAAACAATTCGTTTAACGCTCCATCCACCCTAACGCACGCTTTACTTCCATCATACACCACCTCAATTCCATGCATCCACACCATACTCTCTAGGAACATTCCATAACATACTCCTCCTATTCACCGGATCGTACGCTTTTTCCAGATCAACAAATGTACATTATACTTTATTTCTTACTGCCATACATTTATCAGTCACTTGTTGGAATGCAAATATCTGGTCCATGCAATTTATACCTGGCATGAAACAACATTGCATACCTCAAATCTTGCTCGCAGTTTTTTCACACACTCTGTTAATTAAAACTCTCCCAAAAAATGGCCTGGAATAATCAACAAACTTATTGGTCTATAATTCTTACATTCACTCTTACTGCCTTTACCTTTATACAAAGGAACAATGACGGTATTCTTCAAGTCATTAGGAACGTTCGCAATCTCAGCGCACACATTGAACAACTCACACAATCTGGCAAGTGCCCCCACACTTAAGCACTTAACTTGTGATCCCATCTACGCCCGTAGCTTTGCCTTTCTTTAACAGTTTCATAACTTTAAACACCTCAGCCTTGTTAGTTCTTTCACTCCTTATAACATTTTCCCTATTTTCTGCTTCTTTCTCCATATTTTCACCATAAAATTGATTAAAATACTTTCTCCGTCACTCTCTTATTTTGAGTTCATCCCAGATTATCTCACCACGTACATTATGAATGCCACAGGCCTTTGCTTGCACTCCTTGTTTAGTTATCTTTACTCACTTTCAGAACAGCTTCTTATTAACTTCAAAATCATTCTACATTCATTTTCTTTTAATCCCATTTGCTCTATACTCTTCTTTACTACTTTCTTTGTATTAATCTTTAACTCTTTGTATGTTATTTTTCAATCTTCACAGTAATCATTCATTTGTATGATTCTTTATTTTATCTCACAGATTCTTTCACCTATTCATTCCCCCCATGCACCTCTTTTTTAGTTTCCCACCACCGCAGATCCATACGCAACTTTCGCGCACTCAATACAGCCTCTTTTATTCTATTCCAAGTTTTTTCAATAGCATTAACATTTATTTTGACATCCCATTCATGTTCTTGTAAAGTTAATTTTTCGCCCAGCAATTTTCATATTTCACTCTCACACTTTTATCCTGAAACTTTTCCACTTTCACTTTCACTCTTACTTACTTACTATTCTGAATTTAGGCGTGTGAAATTGTTTAAAGCCATGAGTCACTTCACTCTAATCAAATGTTAGTCAAACATCATGCTTCCTAAGTAATTATTTACAAAGAAAATATACTTCATGAAGCAGGGGGCTTCTGTAAGAGTTTGACTATTTTAATAGGTGGTTAATATTTGTTTATATTTAGTTTATTCAGTAATAAACTATACCTCAGTTAGCTTATGTGGTGCTGACTGACATTCACAGCTGACTTCTGACAGTCAACATTAGTATATACATAATTTTCTGTCAGAATGACAACTGCTAAAGACAGTTTTGCAGATCATAGGTTCGGCGTAGATAATAATTTGGTCTGGTACTTTTCAACGTCAGAAGTCACTGTGAGCTTCAGTCAGACCACATAAGCTAAAACTGAGGTTAGTTAACCTATTCGTTGTTCATTTGAATGAAACTGCTTTTGGCGCTCGGAGAAACTTGATTGGGTAATTATTTTAATGACAAAAGACATAATAACACTATGTGAATCACCAAAGCCTGGAAGCACTATCGAACAATATCGCGTGTGACAATTTAAAAAGAACATTTACCTGTTTATTCTCGTAATAACTTTCATTTGAATTCCACGGAGTACTTGTTTAATAGTTGAATGCATAGATTACTCTGCTGCCTCTACATAGACCTATGTCTACACTCTACAGTTTCAAATCGACGATCCACGGAGAATCATCACAAGTAATGATTGCTAGCGCTTGTCTTGGACATTAGTTGGACTAACCTGCAATAGTTACCTAATTTTGCAGCTAGAATGCGCACTGATGGAAGCCTAGCTAGACGGTTATTTAAAGAACTATTTGAGTATCGATGCGGGGGTTTTTTTTTTAAAGGAATTTAAAATCAGACAATTTCAGCCAGATCTTATTTTACTCCAAATATTTGTCGATTCATCAAAGCATTTCGCTTTATCATTTACGTTTACTCAATTTCTCATCTAATGTCACTATTCCAACAATATTCCTGGTTCTCAACCTTATCACCTCTTTGGTGTGTTTGGAAAGTTCTTTTTTTTTTGTTTCTTCTAAGAAAAACGGAAGAGATGATTAGTTTTTGTTTTAATTTTGGCGTCACTTTTAAAAATCGTATTAATATGGAGATATGTAAATTTTCAATGAAGAGAAAAATAAAATAAATAAAAAGTAGTGCTACAAATTGTTACAGTTTGAATGATAAGAGGTTTCCACTATGGTCTTAATTTTCAACTGAGAGGTTGTGAGAACAACGCCCGGATATCTTTAACTCAATGTAAAGATATGTTTTTTTTTCTTTGTGATTGAATTCTCAACAACAGGATGTCTATGGGTGAGAGGTTTCCGATTTTTTCGTTTTATTGCTACAGTTTTAATCAGCCACATAGTGACTATATCTTAAGATTGCTTAAAAAAACGAAAATGGAACTATGAGCAGCAAGGATATTTTGTTTTAGATGTCAAGGAAGTCTAATTTGATTGATAGTAAATGTTGGACTTTCAGTCCCATAATTATGACATGGATGAACCTATATATATATATATTATATTAAATGTTTCGGGTTTTTTTTGTTTTATACAATGATTTAATTTTTAATTAAAATTGTGTCATAGTAATCATTACTTTGTTAATAAAACTAAGTTTATACATGTTAGTATAAGATTTACGAACACAAATATTTAACTTTGTTTCAAGTTTTTTTTAAAGTAAATTATGTTACCTTAGAGATGTAAATTAACGGAGCTCCATAGGCAGGTTTGGATAAGCTTAAACTTCAGAGAACATAAATAACCAAACAAATAACATAAAATAGTTTTTTTATTTATTTCATAATAACCAATAAAATGGATCCATTACAAAAAATATAAAACTTAGGTATAAGTGCATTTCTTTTATTTTTTACCAGCGAGCCTTAACCTCAGCTTTGTTGTTGTTATTGTATCATGTAAAATTACTGCATCAACCTGACAATCAAAGACTGGGTTTCCTAATAATGTATGAAAACCCAGTAGTCTTGAGACAAGAGTTCTCGTGCATCTGAGCTTATTATTATTATTATTATTATTATTATTTTTTAATTGTAAATTTTTTTATCAAGACAGAAATATTTTATTACATTGTATTCTTTACTAAACTTCTCAGTCTCTCATCATACACCACAAAATCAATAATCGTCTCTAATTACCCCTTTGCCATGTATACAAATGAAATTTTTTGTGCTCTAAACCATGTGTTCGACACAAAATAAACCTTTTTCTAAACACAAACTTACTAACTCACTACCATTCTTGTTCATCCTGTCATCACCTTACTTTCTTAACATTCTCTGAATTCTCTCTTATGGTACCCATCCGTCCATTCATATCCCCTAACAAAATAATTCTTTCACCTGGTCTCAACATGCATTCAAGACTTCAGTGAGCTAATTTTAAAACTCCGCTATCACATTCTCAGCTTCACCTTCCACTGGATCTTAACCAGCAACCAACATAATTCTAAAAATACTTATTTCCATACGTGCCCATAGCAGTCTAGATGACACCAAGTAATACCTTCTTACAAATTGCTTAGCTGTTGGTATAAGTATCAGTTAAGACTTAGATGTTTTAACTAAAGAATTCAGAAAAATTTAGTTTAGAAATTAAGTTTCTATAAATATAAATAATAAAGAAAAATACTATACTACAGAAAGGCTCTTGAAAAACCGTATATAATTATATAATTTGACAAGCCCGTTTCCGGTATTATAAATAATGAGGCAATGACTGAATATATTTTGACAAACGACCACTCATTTTAACGGTTAGGAGTCCAATATCTCGGGAAAAATAGTAGTTTTCCACGAAAACCCGATTTTCACATATCATTTTCAGTTTTTTATTCTTTGTTTAGTCACCATGGAAACCATTATTTACTGCATGGCTGTAAATTCTAAATAAAATATAGCTCTTTGGCTGAAAACACTCAGTCTTTATTTGTTGGTCCGAACACATCACAATTTTCTCTTTGAATGCTGGTCATAGCACATCAAAATTGAGATTCCTAAACCGGGGAAACATTTATTTTGTATTGGAATGTCATCATCAAATATACTCGTTATGTTAAAGTTAAATAACTTGTATCAAATATAATCAAATATGGCTAACACTCAAAAAAAGGTCACTATACCTATTAAACAATGTTTTTCAAGGTCCACTTACCAAATTTTCTTTATAAGTCATGCTTTTAAATCAGTATTTAAAAATCCAAGAATGTAACTGTTTATGATAGTGGAAGATGCAGTGTAGTAATGTTATTGCAGTTATTCTTTTTTTAAATGAAATGTACTTAATGTATTCATTGGGAAATATTTCTGGCTATGACTCGCTCACGTTATTTTGTGTGCGTGGTACACGTTTAAGATATTACATTATTAATAGGAACTTCTAGGTTCTGTGTAAAAAGAGAGTAAGACATCCGTGCCTGTGATGTATCTTAGCGGAAATGTATAATTATATTACTAGACAGTGG
Organism: Timema podura; assembly: GCA_033556935.1. Taxonomy (NCBI): domain Eukaryota; kingdom Metazoa; phylum Arthropoda; class Insecta; order Phasmatodea; family Timematidae; genus Timema; species Timema podura. The sequence goes on from JAVRXN010000001.1 coordinate 73,302,808, forward strand.
TTGACCATTCTTATACAACATAGTATGTGGATGCAAATTTTTTCACTTTCAATATTTTAAAATATTTTGTTTGTGTTTATCATTCACTTTTTTCTCAAATATTAATGTTTAGCAATTTAAGATGTATTGATTTTGTCATTCTTCTTAAGTGGACGTACCTTCTCCCTGATAGGTAAAATAAAGTGCATGCAGTTAATTTTTCCGAGGAACATCTATATTTTAAAAAGTGTATATATTTTCCATTGTTGTGGAAGACCAAGATTAACTTTATTTGGCTTTTACCACACCCGTTGTGCGTTGCATGTCTCTGAGAGAAATAGCTTGCTATTATTAAATATTTCGAGAAAATGGTTGGAATAAAATATTCAATAACATTCGCTTGGAGAGATAAGAAACGAATAGTGTTTAAAGCCTCGTATCTCGGTGCATATTCTAGGATTGAACTCCAATCTACCAAGCCTAAGTCCACCAGTGACCAAATCAGATAACTTTTCTTTGGTTTACTGAGAATAGTTTGTTTGAGTTCAGATGTTGTTTCAAATCTCTTTTATTTGAAAGGGTGTGTATTTTATGCTGACACTAAACCTGCTCTTTAGCAATATAACAAAGTTGAGTGTTGTTTGAGAGCTAGTGTTAGGTTAGTGTGGTTTTAGAAATTCTGGTTAATGGCACTAATACTACGCTAGCACCCAAACAACATTCAGACTCGTTCTTGAATACAGCCAGAAGTATTCGTCTACACTCTACATCATTGAAAAGCCAGTTGCATTACAATTTACATAAGAGGAATTGATTAAAGGACTTCTACAAATACTAGTAATTAGTGTGTCAGTTGGTCCTTGTTGCTACTAGGTTTATATGTTAAAAGCTCGAAAGTTTATAAATAACTGAGTTTACTAGGCCGTGAGAAATGAAAGAAAGCAATCAATTTGAAATACCTGATCTGTGAAAGCCTCAGAACCGTTCATTAAAGATAATTTAGCTCACCCCTCTTCACCCACAAACATTAAATAAATGGTATCAGCCTAAAATCGAACTATACGGCTATAATAACTAAGTTGCTGCCGTCTTCTGGTGAAGGTAGTGCCATCTTCTGCTGATAGAGTGTGTCATCTGGTCAGCACGACAATCCCTCCCTGGGTTAATCTAAGTTTTCTAGACCAGAGTCACTACTTTACGTTCAAGTAGATCCTCTTTTATGTTCACGAGGTTGAGTTGAACCCATTCCTGACAGACTGCTTCACAAACAAATCTGGACTCACCGGGAATTTTACCCAGGATCTTTGGCTCTGTAGCCAGGAACTCTGACCACTATACTACAGAGACTGACCTGGGACCTGTAGCCAGGAACTCTGACCACTAGACTATATAGACTAACCTGGGACCTGTAGTCAGGAGCTCTGACCACTATACTACAGAGACTGACCTGGGACCTGTAGCCAGGAACTCTGACCACTAGACTACATAGACTAACCTGAGACCTGTAGCCAGGAACTCTGACCACTAGACTACATAGACTAACCTGGGACCTGTAGTCAGGAACTCTGACCACTAGACTACAGAGACTAACCTGGGACCTGTAGCCAGGAACTCTGACCACTAGACTACAGAGACTAACCTGGACCTGTAGCCAGGTACTCTGACCACTAGACTACAGAGACTGACCTTGGATCTGTAGCCAGGAACTCTGACCACTAGACTACATAGACTAACTTGGGACCTGTAGCCAGGAACTCTGACCACTAGACTACAGAGACTAACTTGGGACCTGTAGCCAGGAACTCTGACCACTAGAATACATAGACTAACCTGGGACCTGTAGCCAGGAACTCTGACCACTAGACTACAGAGACTGACCTTGGATCTGTAGCCAGGAACTCTGACCACTAGAATACATAGACTAACTTGGGACCTGTAGCCAGGAACTCTGACTACTAGACTACATAGACTAACCTGAGACCTGTAGCCAGGTACTCTGACCACTAGACTACATAGACTAACCTGAGACCTGTAGCCAGGAACTCTGACCACTAGACTACAGAGACTAACCTGGGACCTGTAGCCAGGAACTCTGACCACTATACTACAGAGACTAACCTGGGACCTGTAGCCAGGAACTCTGACCACTAGACTACAGAGACTAACCTGGGACCTGTAGTCAGGAACTCTGACCACTAGAATACATAGACTAACTTGGGACCTGTAGCCAGGAACTCTGACCACTAGACTACAGAGACTAACCTGAGACCTGTAGTCAAGAACTCTGACCACTAGACTACAGAGACTAACCTGGGACCTGTAGCCAGGAACTCTGACCACTAGACTACAGAGACTAACCTGGGACCTGTAGCCAGGTACTCTGACCACTAGAATACATAGACTAACTTGGGACCTGTAGCCAGGAAATCTGACCACTAGACTACAGAGACTAACCTGAGACCTGTAGCCAGGAACTCTGATCACTAGACTACAGAGACTGACCTTGGATCTGTAGCCAGGAACTCTGACCACTAGAATACATAGACTAACTTGGGACCTGTAGCCAGGAACTCTGACCACTAGACTTCATAGACTAACCTGAGACCTGTAGCCAGGTACTCTGACCACTAGACTACATAGACTAACCTGAGACCTGTAGCCAGGAACTCTGACCACTAGACTACAGAGACTAACCTGGGACCTGTAGCCAGGAACTCTGACCACTATACTACAGAGACTAACCTGGGACCTGTAGCCAGGAACTCTGACCACTAGACTACAGAGACTAACCTGGGACCTGTAGTCAGGAACTCTGACCACTAGACTACAGAGACTAACCTGGGACCTGTAGTCAGGAACTCTGACCACTAGACTACAGAGACTAACCTGGGACCTGTAGTCAGGAACTCTGACCACTAGACTACAGAGACTAACCTGGGACCTGTAGCCAGGAACTCTGACCACTAGACTACAGAGACTAACCTGGGACCTGTAGTCAGGAACTCTGACCACTAGAATACATAGACTAACTTGGGACCTGTAGCCAGGAACTCTGACCACTAGACTACAGAGACTAACCTGAGACCTGTAGCCAGGAACTCTGACCACTAGACTACAGAGACTAACCTGGGACCTGTAGTCAGGAACTCTGACCACTAGACTACAGAGACTAACCTGGGACCTGTAGTCAGGAACTCTGACCACTAGACTACAGACTAACCTGGGACCTGTAGCCAGGAACTCTGACCACTAGACTACAGAGACTAACCTGGGACCTGTAGCCAGGAACTCTGACCACTAGACTACAGAGACTAACCTGGGACCTGTAGCCAGGAACTCTGACCACTAGACTACAGAGACTAACCTGGGACCTGTAGCCAGGAACTCTGACCAATATACTAGAGAAACAGTTCCATTCCACAAAAATATTATTAACTTATAAATAACCTGCTTCGGTGGCCGCATGGCTTAACGCATTACTCTCGTGTTAAACTAAACTGCTGAGAGAAGGGAGATTAGGGTTTAAATCCCAGTCGGGTGTATCAAGGGTGCCTTTCCAAATGGTTTTTCACTTTACCTCCACGCAAATGCACGTACACTTCCCTTGAACTCAACCTTCTTCTTTCCTAACTCATTGGCATAATTAGTAGACCTGCATATGCCTCTAAACTGAACAGGTAGTAAGACACGATGCTAAAAAACTTATAAATACAAATTTACAACCCTTCTGTACCAAAGTATATATTTTTTGTACACCAAATCCTGAGACAGTATGACCAAAATTCTGTTTTGGTTGGGGTCTAGGTGATGAACTACCCTAGGATTGTTGGTGTTTCCCATCCCAGTCAATTAGCATTGATAGGAGGGTTATATTAAAATGCTCCATTTGAGGCCATATAAGTTGGGTGAAGGTCTTCTTTATTCCCAACAACGTGTTGTCTCTAATTCGTCAGCTTTGGGGGTAACTGGTAGATGTCTCAACGAAGTGTTGACGTGGGGCGACGTTGTGTTTAGACATTGGTCTCGTGGGTCGTGTGGGTAGGGTTAGGAAAAAGGTTGGTGGGAAGGTCCCAGCAACGTGAGTCACGGTGGGAGGTAAAGGAGTCAGAGGATGTAAGACAATATAGGACTTTCTGATTTTTGACAGTTTACTTTTGCTCCTTCGAACAGGTGGCAAACCCTGGTTGGGTAGCCACTGAAATATGAGCGAGAATCCACCGTGTTATATACCCTCCACTGCTGCTTGGGCTTGTCCAATGGGAGAAAAGGGAACTTCCCAATGGTGCGTGAGAACGTGAGAGAAAGTGGACACCAAGCGAGCCAATAGAAAGAGGAGTTCTCGCAGTCTCATATTAGCATGCACCCTGAAGGGGAACATGAGAGCAAATTCAAACACGTACTGACCAATTGGTCACACCGTATGGTTTTCGGATACTTTAACAAACGGATTGTTGCATTAGCGAAGGTTCTGAAACAAGGAAAAGACATATTATTGTTTATATTAGCGGAGGAAAAGAGTATATTGGGAAACAGAAGAAGGGTTTTTAGATTTACGTGCGGAGACACTACTCTATAGGGGGCTAGGTAAGAGCCTCTCAAACCACTATTGACACATCTCGCTTATCTGAGAAGGGCTTTGGGACGTCGATGGCACCCTCCAGGGTCAATGACGTAATTCCCAAGCCCCTGGATAAGAGGATTGGTGGCACCGGGAAGTCTGTCGTAGAAGGACTGCGCCAGCTTCCGGAAGTGGTCCTTGATGGTAGGCATATCCAGGTCTCGGTGCAGAGACACATTCCGAACGTACCAAGGTGCGTCCACAATGATCCTCAGACACTTGCTCTGGAATGCCTGCATCATCCTCATATACGTGTCCACCAGGTTGCCCCAAGCGGGACACGCATTGTCGAGTATCGGTCTGAGCAACTGCTTGTTCAGTGTCAGACCGTTCCTTGTAGACAGGGCGTTACGCCTGTTAAGCAGTGGGCCTAGGACTCCTAGCCTTTGCCACACCTTGTTTAGTCGCTTGGTACAGTGCAGCCGCCAGGTCAGCTTGGTGTCCAGCGTAGGTCCCAAGTACTTAAAACTGTCCACCCATCTGATCTGCTCTCCGAACAGCCGGAGTGGGGCCGGCCTGTAGAACATTCTTTTCCGTGTGAAGAGCACTGCTGTACACTTCTTCACGTTAATACTTGTTCTCCAGGTAGTCAGCCACCACTCCAACTGCGTCAGGTGCGTGTGCAGTCGCCTCTCCACCAGCTGCCCTCGCCACCACTCTGCTACTAGAGCAATGTCGTCCGCATACAGTGCCAACTTGGTGCCTGGGGATTTCGGAATTTCGTTCAATACAGACTGAAGACACTGGGCCCATAAGGGAAACCTGCGGCACTCCAGCCCGGATGCTTCTGACTTGGGATGTGGCGTTCCCAAAGGTAGTGGAGAAAGTGTGGTGGGAAAGATAAGATTTAACAACCATAAATAGGTAGAAGGGCAGGTTCAAGGAGAGGAGTTTGAATAGGAGACCTTCGTGCCAAACAAGGTTGGAAGGCCTTTGCCACGTCGAGAAAGACAGCACCAGTCAGCCAGTTTGTTGTTGAAGTTCCTCGTGACTTGCTCCACGAGCCGGACGAGTTGATGAGCCGTAGAATGTCCCACCCAAAAGCCAAATTGCTCGTCCACCTAGATGCCCACCTCGCGAACATGTCGGGTCAGTCTCGTCCGTAGTAGTCTCTCGAACAACTTGTCCAAAAGGTCGAGCAAGCTGATCGGTTGGTAAGACGAGGTTAGGACTGGGTCCTTACCCGGTTTTGGAAACAGAGGAGGTTGGCGTGCTTCCAGAGCTCAGGGAAGTGACTAATGAGCAGGACGGCGTTAAATAACTCCACGAGGAAGTTTATCACCTCCAAGGGCAGCCTTTTGAGGACTGCGTTATTGATACCATCGCGTTCGGTGGCCTTGTTTATTCTTAGAGTGGCTAACGCCCGAGACATCTCTGCCGCCTCCGTGATTTCATGTTCATCCAAGTGTCTGTAATAGACCACACCGATGACCTTAGCCACATGCGCAATGTACACATGGTCTGACGGGTCGTCAGTCGGTACAAATTGTGCCTCTAAGTGCTCAGAGAGAGCATTGGCCTTCTCCTGATCAGAGTTGGCCACCCCGTTACGACCCACAATAGGCGCCTTGGTGCGGGGATCCACATCAAGTTCCTCGTCATGCACCACAGGAACCTGTCCTGTACGCACAAGCTCTCAATTTTGTCCTCTCAGACATTGTTCCAGTGTTCACGGACCATCTCGCGAACCCCATGAACTTTGCGGCTCCAGTTGGATTTGTTTACCGTGTCCCTCAAGAGTTTCCAAGCCTTCCTCAGCCGATTTTTCTCCCGGACGTGCTGAGGATAGAATCGGGCAAAGAAGCCTGTGGCGCCCTCTTAGGACGGTGCCTCGGTGTCGAAGCCTCGAGCGACCCCTTGATGGCGGAAGCTATGAACTCCGCACCGCGATCGATTTCCGCTGCTGTTCGAAAGGTAGGGGTGGGTCCCAACCTCTCTCTCAACACATTCGTGAACCTGTCCCATTTAGTGCGCTTAAGGTCTGGTTTTTCGGGGGTCTATGAAGGACACCGCGCGCCCCAGGTTTACAAGAACAGGTTGTGATGTGAGTCTAGCTCAGCTAGAGACTTCAACACCAGCCGTCTTCTGATCCCTCTGGAGACAACGAAATCTAGGACGTCCGGAAAGCCAATTGGATTGAGAGGAAAGTGGGTAGGGGTGGGGTGGCGGAAGCCACCAAGCCGTGTAGATCTATGACGTCGCGGAGCAAATCCGCCGGAGTGCACATAATCCTAGAGCGCCATAAAGGGTGCTTAGCGTTGAGGTCACCACTGATTAAAACAGGCGTGGTACCTCGAAGAAGCACCTCCATGTCAGCCCTCGTGGCCTGGTTGAATTTGCGGTAGGGAGGGAAGTAGATGGAAATAAGTCACACTGGGCTGGTAGAGGTCACCAGTTGGATAGCCGTTGCTTCCATGTGTTGGATGGAGGAAGCGAGATTACATGATGGTCAAGGCCTCTTCGGACCTGAAATCGCCGTCCCACCCTCCGCTCGGTGTATCCAATGGCAGATGAACTCTGCTAACGAGAACCTCATTGTGGAGCGCAGGTGGGTTTCTTCCAACAGCATTACATCGACACGATGCTTTGCCAGGAAACTTTCGAGCTCAGCCTTCTTCCCCGCGACTCCGTTGGTGTTCCAGAATGCGACCGATCGCTCCTTCAGCACTGGGGGTCCTCTATTCAGGTGCGCCGCAATGGGAGACCAGGTAGAGGATGATATGCTACATGACCAGGTGGCCACGGTTACTCTTCGGAGACTCCTGGACCTTTCTCAAGATACTCGATGAAAAGTCCCATGGATCCAGTCCCGGAATCTTCTTGAGAAGCTCAATACAAATTTTGAGCTTTTCAGCATCATCCTCAGGGGTAGGGTTAGGTTGTAGGGGTGGCAGGGTTGACAAGGGTAGGAGTGGTGGTGGTAGTAAAAGGTTGGAAGGGTGCAGAGATGTGGGGTGGGTGGTGCGGGGGAGGGAAGGGTCGGGATTGGGATAGGAGTGGTCTTGGATGGGTCCTCGACCGAAAGGGATGAACCGGATGCAACCGGTTCAGGTAGAGTGTCTTTGGCAGGTGCCTCAGCCTGAGGTGGAGGGTTTGGTCTCGCTGACAGCGCAATGGCGAAAGATTGCACCAGCGGCTTTGGCTTTGGAGCTGGAGTCACGGTCACCTTCCGTACCGCAAAGGCCCCATGGGATTCTGGCCTTCGCTTAGGCCATCCATCCTCCTTTCTTGAAATTTGGAGGCCCACACGGTCCCCGCCGCTCGCAAGGACTTGTACGTGGGACATCCACGCCACGCCACGCCAAGAGTGGGCTTCTGAACAGTGCAAGCAATTCGGAGGAGGTCGTCTCTCCTCCAGGCACCCACCCCTATCGTGGTCGCCACCACAGAACCCACACCTAGTTATAGCTTGGCAATCCCTCCACACATGCCCAAACAGGAAGCAGATCTTGCACTGCACCGGGCCTCCGGGAGAATTGTATTTCTCCATCCTGACGTGGACCCCACACAGGACTTATATGGAGTACAGTATTGCGGTGTGCTCCCCGGGAGTCAGATAGACAATAAAGTTCGGCAACTGCTGCATTTCTCCGGTACTCTGGTCCCGTTTCCACTGGGAGAGCATCTGGGTGACGGATTTCACGAGGAAAACAATCTCCGCCAGCTCTTCCTGGATGTCGCCAGGGCTTGCCCGAGTCAGGAGTCCCTTCACCACGACCCTGACTAGTCGCTCCCGTCCCAGATCATAGGACCAATGCTGGATCCCCAAGCTCGGCAAGTACTTCTGGATGGTGCGGTAATCTTCCTCCGACCCACACTGGAGGCGCAATGAATCCTCCGGCTGACTGACTGCCTCCACTAGCTCTCGAACCTTGGTTCGAATGGCCCTCGCCAACTTGAAATAGTCCTACACATCACACATGATGATGGAGGGATCTTCCCCTTGGCTTTGGAAGCCGGCCCAGAACCACTAGTACCAGGCTGAGGTGAGGCACGGCTTGCGTTTTTACCCTTAGATTTCCGCCTCTTCTAAACTTTGCTCGGCGCTGGCGCACCCTGGCCTGGGCCACCGTTGTTCCCGCTCTCATCACTAGAGATACCGCCTAAATGGTTAGGGTTGCCCCCCGGTAGCTTACTGGTGTTGCCGGCCTTACCCCTTCGGCGGAGTTTTACGGTCTGAAACCCATCAGACACATCATCCGACTCCTGGCTCGACTCATCGAGCATCAATGGGAGGTCTGGTCCTGAAGACAGTCCCTCCACGTCCACGGATTCACACGAGCTGTCAACACGCGCAAAGCGTGTGATCCGGTCTTCCGAATCTGATGAGAATTCAGCCGGGCGTATTTTACCTACCGACACCCCTTGGCGGAAGGTTTCGGAGTTGACGCGGGCTTTTGAGGCACTTGTGCTAACGCATGAATCTGTGCCGCTTGCAGTGGTCTTTACCGGCGAAAGACGGCTAGGCTCTTCCTGGTCAGGGCTTCCGTTGTCACCGTTAGGTTTCCACCCATCGTGCAGGCGGGAGCTTTCGCCTTCCTCCCCGGTTTGCAGGCTGTCGGCCCTGAAAAGGGCCTTCAGTTCTTTTAAGCCACCAGTGGCACGCGCACCTCCTGTAGTCAAAGGGGCTCCACTGGACTCGCCCGCATCGGCATTGCTGCCGACGCTTTGCAGGGGGCCGAACCTCATCAACGAGCCGAGGCCCGAAGACGCATTACCGGATGCCTCCGGTGGGTCCGTCAGCGGCACGCTCACTTCCTGTAAATAGTGGGGGCCCCGCTGTCTACACCCGGTGGGCTGGTCACGCCAGCCCTGTTGGCCCTAGAAAGGCCGATGCCTTTTTAGCCTTTGAACGGGCCGATTCGTCCCCCGAAAGAGACTCCCGCTTGCCTTGGCCAGTGGCTCGCACTACTCCGGGAGTTGGAGTGGCCCCACTGGCTTCGGCCTCACCTGCAGGCTTTTTGCCCCTCGAAGGGCAGATGCCACTAAAGCGTCGGCCTTCGGGCTTGTGGGGACCACTTGCCTTCCTGACCAGAGGGGCCTTCAGTCCCCTCAAACGGAAATCTTGGACTCCCCCAGCCTGGACGGGCAGCACAAGCCTGCTGCTGATGGTGTGTCCCCCAATGCTCTCCGCCAGCTTCTTCCGTCTCGGGGCCGGTCGCTTCCCGGGCCTGGAATCCTTCTTCGCCTAATCCGGCGGTCTTCTCCCGACCCCGATGCCACACCTTTCTTCACCTTCACAGCAGGTTCCATCCAGTCGATAGAACCAGACGCAAAGAACGCTCGGAAAGCTCGCTATGGATATATTTTCATATCAGGTTATATCCATAGAAAATGTGTACATTAGTGGTGGACTATTTCCTAAATGGAAGAAGGCATACGCTAAACCAGACAGGGTCATTCTCTACTGCCTTAGCCACTCCACACTTCATATTCTTTGAGCCGTCCGCAACGAGTTACCCACTGTAATCAGTGCCAATGAGGTGGGCCCGGTGCTCTTCCGTATTTATGTGAACGACATTCCAAAATCCCCAGACACCAAGTTGGCACTGTATGCTGACGACACGGCTCTAGTAGCAGAGTCGTGGCGAGGGCAGCTGGTGGAGAAGCGACTCCAGACGCACCTGACGCAGTTGGAGGGGTGGCTGACTACCTGGAGAACAAGTATTAACTTAGAGAAGAGTACAGCAGTGATCTTCACATGGAAATGAAAGTTTCACAAGCCGGCCCCACTCCGGCTGTTCGGAGAGCAGATCAGATGGCCGGACAGTGAAAAATACTTGGGACTTACGCTGGACACCAAGCTGACCTGGCGATTGCACTTTACCGAGCGACTAACCAAGGCGAGGCAAAGGCTGGGAGTCCTAGGCCCACTGCTTAAAAGGCATAGCGCCCTGTTTACAAGGAATGGTCTGACACTGTACAAGCAGTTGCTCAGACCAATCCTCAACTATGCGTGTCCCGCTTGGGGCCACCTGGCGGACACCTATATGATGAGGATGCCGGCATTCAGAGCAAGTGTCTGAGGATCATTGTGGACGTACCCTGGTACGTTTGGAATGTGACTCTGCACCGAGACCTGGATATGCCTACCACCAAGGACCACTTCTGGAAGCTGGCGCAGTCCTTCTACGACAGACTTCCCGGTGCCACCAATCTTCTTATCCAGGGGCTTGGGTATTATGTCATCGACCCTGGAGGGTGCCACTGACGTTCCAATGCCCCGCTCGGATAAGCGAGATGTGACAACAGTAGTTTGGGAGGTTCTCACCCAGCCCCCCATAGAGTAGTGTCTCTGCACGTAACTCTAAAAACCCTTAGTCGATTCCTCACAATTTTGTTTTCCTCAACAAATATTAATTAATATTATGTTTTTTTGTTTGTTCCAGTAACTTTTAGAAATGCCTCAACCCGTCAGTTAAATATCCGAAAACCACACGGTGTAACCAATTGGTCGGTACGTGTTGGAATTTGGTCTCGTGCACCCCTTCAGGGAGCATTAGAGCATGCTTTTATGCATCTGCGTCTGCGTCTATCCATGGTGACTCGCTTCATTTGTTTGGTTGGAACACTCATTAGAAAAGCACCCTTGCCACTGGTATTGCCTTTTTACACCGATTACATTCCTCAGTCTTCTCACACCACCACCAAACATCACTGCACAGAGCTACTCAGTAAAAACGTTAACGTAGCAGTTCACATATTTTGTTAGCTCTTAAACGAAAATCGACACTGGCATTACCAAGGTACTTACAAGAAGTCTACCTCAATTAAATAACGGGTACTAACAAACAGGATCCATCTTGATCCGTGATATGGTCCATAACAAGACCACGCCTTTCTCACTAAATTGGAGCTTCAGGCCCTGGTCATCCCTGTTCCGTCACTTGAGCTTTGAGGGATGAGTTCAATGATAGGCCCACATACCACGTTTTCTTGTTGTGCCCTCTCAAGGGCACAGTCTTGTATCTCTAGGATACAGTCTTGTATCTCACCTGCTTACAGTTCTTGGTACTTCTGGGCTTGCTCTGACATCACTGTACACACTTTGGGAACTTAATTCTTATGACATTTGAGCTGTACTGTTACCTTCTGAGAACTCATCTGCATTTTCATGCTACACGCTAGCCCAGTGAATTACTTCCATATCAAACATGGCTAACTGCTACAGCAACCTAGCCACTTCCCCTTTGGTTCATGAAATATCTTCAATCAATGAAAACTATTGAGGTCTGTTCACGCCATAATACTCTTTCCACTTAGAGATGCACGGAAATATTGACACACCATTACTAGAGCAAGAAATTCCTTCCATATTATTTAGTACCTCCCCTCTTTCTTTGTTAAAGCCTGGCTGAAGTACGCGTCTACCTACTTGGTGCCCTATAATAGCGGGCTTTTGACTACTTCAATCCCCCGATATCTATTATAAAGGGGTATTGTGGTCTTTGATACACTAGGATAGGTAAAAGAATGAGACCCTCTTTAATCATACTAAATGCTATGCCACATTTCTTTGACCAATTGAACCGTTCACCCTTCTATATAGAAAGTCTGCCATGAATGCAAAATCTCTTATAAATCTGCGATGGTAGCTTGCCGTGCTGAGAAAAGATGTTAGTCTCACCAGATTTGTATACTAAAGCGATTTGTGAACTGCTCTTATTTTTTTCCGGGTCCCTTGAAACGCCACACTCACTCATTAAGTTTCCCAAATACTCCACCTGCTTGATGAAAAATATGTAATTCTTGGCACTTTATTTCAATCCAGACGCCCACAAACGTTCAAAGACGGATGACATCCGTTGTAAATGGTCCTTAAATGTTCTGACAAACACTATTCCATCATAAAACTAAAAAATAACGTTTTTCCATTTAAAACATCCAATACCACCTTCACAAGCCTCTGAAAGTTTGCTGACCCATTTCAAAGATAAAAAAATAAATAAATCAAATAGCCTCTTACCTAGTGAGAAGGCTGTTTTGGTGATTTTTGAGGCTAGTTCACACTGCCAATATCTTGACTGCAGCTATAGGAAACTAATAAGCCTGGCAACTGATAATAAGTCTAGGACCCCATCGATCCATGGTAGTGGGTAACTGTATGTTATGGTCACTTCATTCAACTTTTAAAATCCACACAAAAACATAAGTAACAATATTTCTTGTGGCTAACACTATCGAGGGAGATGTTTATGGACTTATTACGCCTGTATCCACAATCTTAATTACCTCCCCCTCCTCTAGTTTGTGGATTTACATAAGCTATGGGTGTTGCTGAATTGAATTTTATGTCCCAGTGTGAATTTGGTGTGGTAGATTAAACGTGTGGCCATAGTATTACTGACCTCTTCCACGTAAAAACGATTTATTCAGGCCGGGGTCAGTTGAAGCTGATCTAGTATCAACTGTGTTTTTGATTCATACCAGTCGAATTCTTCTGCCACTAATGTCTTGCTTACTCCTGCACACACCATGGATTATGCTAAGGAAGCCCCTACTGGGTTACTTTGTGTAATGTGACTCGTTCAATCCTTGGTCTTTATTCTACAAGACTTCCCCCTTAGTCCCCAGCATCACCAAACAGGCTGTTATAACTTCATTTTATTTTTGCAATGTGAATTAGGTTTGGTCACCCATATTGAGGAAGCACAGTTCCTAAGGAACGCTAACATGGCATATTACTTCAGTCCTACATGGAATTATACTTAGTTCACTTAATACTACCCGCACTATGTTTAAATGAAGCTGGTGTTAGTTCATCACTGCGTACTGCTGGCCTTCAGTGGAATGAATCCAGAACTTTGATTTCGAATAAAATCTTCACCTAACATACACACTTACATTAAATTCGTGCATGCACTAATTCTGTTTTCAGCATCATTCTAATTAAAACGTCCACCGCATCCAAAGAAATGAGGATAGTGGCGATATTTATGAGATCTTGTGGCTGAATTGGGTCCTTCGCTTGATAATAATGGACTCCAGCCATGGCTCTCCAATGACGTGTATCTGTGTAAATGTAGTATTATTCGTCGATCTACAGAACATGTTATTGATGCGTCGATAATGCCCCCAAAATTGCTCCTCCAGAAGATACATTTCCTCTATCTTAACTGGTGATTTACCTGTTTTATATAGTGAAAGGTGAATCATTATGAGGTGCTCACACAGCTGACCCTTTAACCTTACCTATTGGTACAAGAGTTAGGGGATTAATTCAGTTGGTGTGACAAGAAATATTTCCTCCAAAGCTTTCTCTACCTTGACTACCTGCTGTACCTCAACTATTGCATCTCTCAAGATAGCCCTCTTTTTACTGACAGTCATTACCACCACGTGACCATTTCTCAACCTACGAATAAACTAGCCCACCAACTTTTTTTGCAAGTCAAGTCACTATTTTCCACCATGGCTCGTGCTTTTATCACCCGCAGAGCTGCCAAAAATATTGCAAACAGCACATCTGCGATGTGTTACAGCACCCAAATTATATCCCCATCAGTGATCTCGTCTGGCGTGAACATATCCTATAGAGCCACTGATGTAAATACCCAGCTCTCCCGGGTAGTCACAGGCTTCCCAGAAAATGTAGTGAGTGCCCCATTGTTCCAACATAGGGGCAACAATTTCAAATCTGAGGTAAAAGCTTTCAACAGGCAAAACACATTAAAGCACTGTTGAAAGTTGGGCCAACTAGCCCCAGATAATATTGATACTAGCACGCCTGCTATTATATATTATTGAGTGTTGACTAATTGCCACCGCTCTTTTGGGCACAAAATATAAATAAGTATGCGCTTCCGGGTCACATGCCATTTATTAGTTTACCGCTACCTTATACTCCCATAACTATTAAATAATTCACTGACACCAATGAAGCATTCCTATTGTAAGGCTTAGGCCTACTTAGCAGTAAATTACAATATTGGTTTTATACACCCGCAATGAATATTTGCTACGTATTTACACTGTATATACTTTTCCACACAGAACCCAGTACTCGTGCAACGTGTTGTACTAACTAGCTCAGTATTCGAGTAAAAACTGCTGTCTCTCAACCAACTTTCAACAACCCTTCTTTTAGAGTACATTCCTGAGCACACTGTCATCACTCCTAATCACTGACTCCTGGCTGGCCACACAGTGCTTAGGGCGGTGAATATTCGCACGTAACAGATATAACTATTTTAGGACTATTTAGTAGTTAGCGTCCAGTTCCACCTGTGTAAAAACAAAAGGTCACCAATCCTACTATAATTTATTCTTACGTATTATTTATAATCCAAATGTCAATATGGAGAGACTAAATAAGTTAATATTCTGCTATGTGTAGAATAGCACTTTAAAATGTTCTATTTGTGACACTAGGTAAGGGCAAGTTCCACTACATGCTTCTATTTGTGTGTGGGATTGGTCAAATTGCTCTCGTATTTGAGCTCTACTTGTCATCGTATCTCCTGCCAGCTGCTCAATGCGACTTCCAGATGACTGCGCAAGAGAAGGGACTGCTCAACTCTATCAGCTACGCTGGTAAGTAGATTATCAATCAACTCTTGTAAATGTGAATATTTTATTTGTGACCTAATCTATCAGCATCATCATTATTATTTCCTGCTTCCAGAATTCTGCCGGGTCTGAGTGTTAACAAGATCCCTCCACTTTCTTCCCTCCTGCCCCCATTACTCTTCTTCCACTGTCTGCTAGTTGCTCCTCTTATTCTATCAATCCATCTAATTCACTCTCTTCCCCTATGTCTCCTCCCTCCCTTTACTACACTAGGCACCTTTTAAGTAATCTATAATTGTCCAGTCCCTTCATATGTGTGTAACATCTCCAACTAGACTTATAATTTTAACCCCAAATAATTTCTTAAAATATATTACCTTTTATCCGGTTTTATAATAAATGTATATTTCTTTGAATTTCCCAAATTGATTCGTAAGAATCTCACCTTGGCAGACAACCCCATTCCCTGGTGGTTGCTACCCAGTTTTATGCAGCATATTTATATAAATTTTTGTTGAGAAAATGTAGAATGAATTCTCTCCACAAGCTTTGTTATCCATCATCAGATGTTTATGGATGCATGTCCTTAAAAGTTAATTCTCCTAGTTATGTTACTTTAAATTATATAATCAACGTTATTAATCAAGTTATAGTTATTAATATATACTCCATTTATCCTGAAAAGTATGACTTTATGACTTTATGACCAAAGTGTGGTCCGATAAGGTAAAACTACTATTATTTAGTGTAAACGGAGTGTACAACCTTCAAATAGTTGACCTTTGTGCCTACTGGTAATTTTGCAAACCAATTTGATGCTTTATCTATATTCTGAACTGAGCTACAACTGTGTTCTTTATATGATCTGTCTTTCTGAACAATCCTAGACTCAACTCGTCCTCTCTTTTCAGGAGTGATCCTTAGTTCCCCCTTATGGGGCTTCCTCGCAGACACTCAAGGAAGGAAGAAGATCCTCATTATATCCCTGGTCTGCGATGGAATAATAGGAGTTCTATCTAGTCTAGCACCCAACTATAGCACCTTACTGGCATTTAGGTTCTTCAATGGTTTCTTGTAAGATTCACAAAAGCTCATAAATACTTTCAATATTAGATGTTTAAATTTATATTTAGTATATACTAGCTGTGAAATTATCATCTTAGAGATAACTATGTCACCAAAGGCCTCAATTGGAAGGTATGTTTTGGTAAACATTCTATGTTGTGAGTGGCGAGTGATATAACAAATGTCACAAGTAGTGTATTGATGAATCAATAAACAAATAAACTAGAAGAGCTGACTCGAAAAGGAGGCGTCAGCATTCCATAGCTAGAAACCCAGCCTGTGGCCCGGTTAAAATGGGAGGGTTCGGAGTCCTCGAGGCTGACTGCAGATGATCGTAAGCTGGGAGGTCACGCTGCCTGCCATGGGGCCACGTGGGCTTAGTCGTCTGGTTCACTAGGTATCAGTTGGGGCTTCCACTTGAGCCCAGGGAACAAGGTTCGATGACCGTGCAGGGACCACCTAGCAGTCAGACCAACCATTAGGTAAACCTTATAACACCTCGTTCGGTCACTTGTTTCTCTATATTCATTAAGTTCTTCATTTTAGCTTCACCTTTAACATCACATAAGTAATAGTATATAAATATTAATAAACCTTTTAAAAGCCAAGTCTAACGTCAATCACGAACCCAAACAAGTAATCATATCCCCCCACCCCCCTTATCATCGGCCAAAGACATCCTGACAGATCTTCAGGTCCACACGGCATAACATACATAAACTGGTGAGGTGACAACTATTTAATTTAATTCATCAATACTTCACAATAAATTAGATAAATGCTAAGTAGTCCAGTACAGAAACCTATTAAGGTGGAAAAACGAACATCAAGATGAAAATTTGGGAACTTATATAACTGGCATCATGGAGTAATAATCCGTTGAGTCTGCGTGATTGCTGCCTGCACACTCTGCGTGGTAAAATATACTGCAAGGGTAAAGGGGGGAGATGAGGCAACTTACCGATTGACTTCTGCAGTCGAAATTATGGATCTGTTCCGTGTAGCTGAAACGCGCACAAAGTTTGAAGGCACTGCTGTTCAATAATAACCTGCTGAGCACGGTTCAGCAAGTCAAAACTAAACAAATTGTTTATAAACTAAGAACAAGGCTCAACACAACCACTTGCGGTAAAGTTTTCCGCTACAACTAAACTACAAAAACACGCGCAATTATCTAATTTCTAAAGCTCAGCTCACAACAAAAGAGCTGCTGGTCCCACCAGATTTAAAAAGCAGAAGTCCACACAAGTACTGCTATTCTTTACAAGTTGCCTCGTTGGACCAAGGGATGACGGGGGAAGGAACAGCCCATAGAACAAGGAAGGAAATACGAATAAACACTAACTATTAATATAATATTTATACAGATAATCAGTTAAAGTTTAGCTCTACTTTTTATTTAATTTGTGTTATGCAATAAAGTGTGATGTCCTGTAGATTATGCAAAGTATGAAATATTGTAGTTTTAAAGAAAAAAACTCTAAAATTCCTCTACGGTTGAGAACCCCTGGTTTGGAGAGTGATATCTCGCTATAATTGTGGTTGTTATTAACATCTTGTTGTATGTGTGGTTGTTAGTTCAGAGAGTAACATCTTGCTGTATGTGTGGGTGTTAGTTTAGAAAGTAACATCTTGCTGTATGTGTGGTTGTTAGTAACATCTTGCTGTATGTTGGGTGTTAGTAACATCTTGCTGTATGTGTGGTTGTTAGTAACATCTTGCTGTTTGTGTGGGTGTTAGTAACATCTTGCTGTATGTGTGGGTGTTAGTTTAGAGAGTAACATCTGGCTGCATGTGTGGTTGTAAGTAACATCTTGCTGTATGTGTGGGTGTTAGTAACATCTTACTGTATGTGTGGGTGTTAGTTTAGAGAGTAACATCTTGCTGTATGTGTGGTTGTTAGTTTAGAGAGTAACATATTGCTGTATGTGTGGTTGTTAGTAAAATCTTGATGTATGTGTGGGTGTTAGTAACATCTTGCTGTATGTGTGGTGTTAGTTTTTAGAGAGTAACATCTTGCTGTATGTGTGGTTGTTAGTAAAATCTTGCTGTATGTGTGGGTGTTAGTTTAGAGAGTAAAATCTTGCTGTATGTGTGGTTGTTAGTAACCTATTGCTGTATGTGTGGGTGTTAAGTAACATCTTGCTGTATGTGTGGTGTTAGTTTAGAAAGTAACATCTTGCCTAGTATGTGTGGTTGTTAGTTTAGAGAGTAACATCTTGCATATGTGTGGTTGTTTAGTAACATCTTGCTGTATGGTGTAGTAGGTTTTTTAGTTTGTAAGAGTAACATCTTGCTGTATGTGTGGGTGTTAGTGACATCCTACTGTATGTGTGGTTGTTAGTTTAGATAGTAACAATTGCTGTATGTTGTGTGTTTAGATAACATCTTATTTATGTGTGGTTTTAGTTTGAGAGTAACATCTTGCTGTATGTGGTTGTTAGTGGGGGGGGGGGGGGGGGGGGGGGGGGGGGGGGGGGGGGGGGGGGGGGGGTGCGGTGTGGGGATTTAGTAACATCTTGCTGTATGTGTGGGTGTTAGTACATCTTAATATGTGGTGTTAGTAATAGTACATCTAGCTGTATGTTTGGGTTTTAGAACATTTGCTGTAAGTGTGGTTGTTAGTAACATCTGCTGTATGTGTGGTGTTAGTAACATCTTGCTGTATGTGTGGTGTTATTAACATCATGCTTTGTGTGTTGTAGTTAGGTAACATCTTGAGTTGTGGGTTGTTAGTTAGAGAGTGGGGGGGGGGGGGGGGGGGGGGGGGGGGGGGGGGGGGGGGGGGGGGGGGGGGGGGGGGGGGGGGGGGGGGGGTGTGGTGTTATTTTAGAGTAATCTTTCTAGTTTGGTTGTTAGTTAGAGAGTAATATTGCTGATGTGGTTGTTAGTAACATCTTTTTTATGTGTGGTGTTAGTTTAGGAGTAACATCTGCTTATGTGTGGTTGTTATTTAGAAAGAACATCTTGCTGTATGTGTGGTTGTTAGTTTAGAGAGTAACATCTTGCATATGTTGTGTTAGTTTTAGAGTACATCTTGTGTATGTTGGTTGTTAGGTTAGAGAGTAATTCTTGCATGTTGTTGGTTGGTATTTGTGTTATTTAGAAATACACTTGCTCTATGTGTGGTTGTTAGTTTAGAGAGTAAAATTTTGCTGTATGTGTGGTTGTAGTTAGAGTTAACATCTTGTTGTATGTGTGTTGTTAGTTTAGAGGTAACATCTTGTTATATGTGGTTGTTAGTTTAGAGAGTAAAATCTTGCTCTATAGTGGTGGTAGGTTTAGAAATATTTAGAGAGTAACATCTTTCTGTAATGTGGTTGTTATTAGAGGAACATCTTGCTTATGTGTGGTTGTTAGTTAGAGAGTAACATCTTGCTGTATGTGTTGGTTTGTTAGTTTAGAGTAGTAACATCTGCTGTATAGTTGGTTGTTATTTAGAGAGTAACATCTTGCGTATGTTGTGTGTTTTAGTTTAGAGAGTAACAATTGCTGTATGTGTGGTTGTTAGTTTAGAGATAACATTTGCTGTAATGTGTGGTGTTAGTTTAGAGTAACATCTTGCTGTAATTGTGGTTGTTAGTTTAGATATAAATCTTGCTGTATGATGTGTTGAGTAAATTTGCGATGGTTAGTAGTAACATCTTGCTGTATGTGTGTTGTTAGTTTAGAGAGTAACATCTTGCTGTAATGTGTGGTTGTTAGTTTAGAGAGTAACATCTTGCTGTATGTGTGGTGTTAGTTTAGAGATAACATCTTGCTGTATGTGTGGTTGTTATTAAGAGTAACATCTTGCTGTATGTGTGGTGTTAGTTTAGAGAGTAACATCTTGCTGTATGTATGTTGTTAGTTTAGAGTACATCTTGCTTATATGTGGTGTTAGTTTAGAAAGTAACACTGCTGTATGTGGTGTTAGTAACATCTTGCTGTATGTGTGGTTTTAGTTTAGAGAGTAACATCTTGCTGTATTGTGTGTTGTTATTTAGAGAGTAACATCTTGCTGTATTGTTGTTTAGTTTAGAGAGTAACATACTTGCTGTATAGTGTGGTTGTTAGTTTAGAGAGTAACATTTGCTGTATGTGGTGTGTTTTTTAGAGAGTAACATCTTGCTTTATGTGTGTTGTTAGTTTAGAGAGTAACATCTTGCTGTATGTGTGTTGTTAGTTAGAGAGTAACATCTTTGCTGTATGTGTGGTTGTATATTAGAGTAACATCTTGCTGTATGTGTGTTGTGTTAGTTAGAGAGTAACATCTTGCTGTAGTGTGGTTGTTAGTTTAGAGAGTAACATCTTGCTTATGTTGTGTTGTTAGTTTAGAGAGTAACATCTGCTTATGTGTGGGTATTAAGTACATCTTGCTGTATGTGTGGTTGTTAGTTTTAGAGAGTAACATCTTGCTGTATGTGTGGTGTTAGTTAGAGATAACATTGCTGTATTGTGGTTGTTAGTTTAGAGAGTAACATCTTGCTGTATGTGTGGTGTTTTTAGAGTAACATCTTGCTGTATGTGTGGTTGTTATTTAGAAGTAACATCTTGCTGTATGTGTGTGGTTGTTATTAGAGGTAACATCTTGCTGTAATGTGTGGTTGTAGTTTAGAGGTAACATCTTGCTGTATGTGTGGTTGTTAGTTTAGAGAGTAACATTTTGCTGTATGTGTGGTTTTTGTTTAGAGAGTAACATCTTGCTGTATGTGTGGTTGTTATCGTTTATGAGATATAACATCTTGCTGTATGTGTGGTTGTTTAGTAAGTATCTGCTGTATTGTGGTTGTTATAATATTTAGATGAGGGTTTGTAACATCTTGCTGTATGTGTGGTTGTTAGTTTAGAGAGTAACATCCTTGCTGTATGTGGGTTGTTAATAACATCTTGCTATATGTGGTTTTAGTAATATCTGGCTGTTGTGTGGGTATTAGTAACATCTTGCTGTTGTGTGGTTGTTAGTAAGAGAGTATTATCTTGCTGTATGTGTGGTATGTTATTTGAGAGAAAATCTTGCTCTATGTGTGGTTGTTATTTGAGAGTAACATCTTGCTGTATGTTATGTTGTTAGTTTAGAGGTAACATCTTGCTGTATGTGTGGTTGTTAGTTTAGAGAGTAACATCTTGCTGTATGTGTGGTTGTTAGTTTTAGAGAGTAATATCTTGCTGTATGTGTTGGATTTAGTAACATCTTGCTGTATGTGTGGTTTGTATACTTGTGTATGAGAGGTATAACATCTTGCTGTATGTGTGGTTGTTAGTTTAGAGAGTAACATCTTTGCTGTATGTGTGGTTGTTTAAATCATCTTGCTGTATTGTGGTGTGTTATGTTAGAGAGTAACATCTTGCCTGTGTGTGGTTGTTAGTTAGAGAGTAATCTTGCTGTATGTGTGGTTGTTAGTTTAGAGAGTAACATCTTGCTCTATGTGTGGTTGTTATTTAGAGTGTAACATTTTGCTGTATGTGATGGTTTTAGTTTAGAGAGTAACATCTTGCTGTATGTGTGGTTGTAGTTAAGAGTAACATCTGCTGTATGTGTGTTGTTAGTTTAGAGAGTAACATCTTGCTGTATGTGTGGGTAGTTTAGTAACATCTGCTGTATGTGTGGTTGTTAGTAACATTTGTTGAGAAGTAACATCTTGCTTATGTGTGGTTGTTAGTTTAGAGAGTAACATCTTGTTGTATATGTGGGTGTTAGTTACAGCGTGCTGTATATGTGGTTATTAGTAACATCATGCTGTATGTGTGGGTGTTAGTAACATAGCTGTATATGTGGTTGTTAGTTTAGATAGTAGCATCTTGCTGTAAGTGTGGGTTTTAGTAACATTTTGCTGTATGTGTGGGTTTTAGTAACATTTTGCTGTAAGTGTGTTTGTTAGTAACATCTTGTTATGTGTGGGTGTTAGTAACATCTTGCTGTATGCGTGGGTGTTATTAACATCTTGCTGTATGTGTGGTTGTTAGTTTAGAGAGTAACATCTTGCTTTATGTGTGGTTGTTATTTTAGAGATTAACATCTTGCTGTAGGTGTGGTTGTTAGTTTAGATGGTAAATATCTTGTGTATGAGTGGTTGTTAGTTTAGAGAGTATTATCTTGCTGTATGTGTGGTTGTTAGTTTAGAGAGTAACATCTTGCTGTATGTTTGGTTGTTAGTTTAGAGGGTAACATCTTGCTGTATGTGTGGTTGTTAGTTTAGAGAGTAACATCTTGCTTTATGTGTGGTTGTTAGTTTAGAGAGTAACATCTTGCTTTATGTGTGGTTATTATTTTAGAAAGTTACATCTTGTTTTATGTGTTGATTTTTGTTTAGAGGGTAACATATTGCTGTATGTGTGGTTGTTAGTTTAGAGAGTAACATCTTGCTGTATGTGTCGTTGTTAATTATATCTTGCTGTATGTGTCGTTGTTAGTTATATCTTGCTGTATGTGTGGTTGTTAGTAACATCTTGCTGTATGTGTGGTTGTTAGTTTAGAAAGTAACATCTTTCTGTATTTGTGGTTGTTAGGTTAGAAGATTATATCTTTCTGTATGTGTGGTTTTTAGTTTAGAGAGTAACATCTTGCTGTATGTGTGGTTGTTATTTTAGAGAGTAACATCTTGCTGTATGTGTAGTTGTTAGTTTAGAGAGTAACTTCTTGCTATATGTGTGGTTGTTATTTTAGAGAGTAACATCTTGCTGTATTTGTGGTTGTTAGTTTAGAGAGTAACATCTTGCTTTATGTGTGGTTGTTTGTTTAGAGTGTAACATCTTGCTGTATGTTAGGGTGTTAGTAACATCGTGCTGTATGTGTGGTTGTTATTAACATCTTGCTGTATTTGTGGGTGTTAGTAACATCTTGTTGTATGTGTGGTTTTTAGTTTAGAGAGTAACATCTTGCTGTATGTGTTGGTGTTGTACCGTGGAAAGACTAACCCTGCTCCGTCTGCAAACAGTACTCACCCCAGCCAACGGACGTGCTGCAATTTCACATTAGAACTATGATCACGCCAAACAAACGATCAGAATCGACAAACGAACTGTGTGTGTGAAGTGGCATCTGACCCAAATTGTGAACTGCAATTGCCCGTGAAAACGCGCATGCGCAATAAGGACTTGTCTGGACATTGGTAACAGGAGTGACTCCCACCCCCCACCCCCCTTGTGTCAACGTCGCTGTGCGCAGGCGCTAGACTCAAGAGATGAGCGCTTCATGGCGTCATCCTGGCCTCCCCTAGTTTCCCCCTCCTGAATAAGATTGAATATAAGCGGGTCTGTTACTATGGAGGTTACTCTTTGATGCCTTACAGATATTAGGCGTACATGGGCAATATGTAGGCCGCTAGGACTAAACTAATGTAAGTCTGTCTAAATATGTAGGGATTTATCTTCGGACCATTTGGTTGCTAAATTCAGGTCAGGGTTCTGGTCTCGGTGTAGATCTGCTATAATCCAGTAATTCTCGTCTTCGGACCATATGTGTGTAAATATTCAAGTTAGGGTTGTAGCCTTGGGGCAGATTTGCTATATGTTTGGAATGTTAATTTTTAGGGAAATAATTTGTTACGATTTTGTTCATGTATAGGAGATTCAAAGCTAGTAGAAAGCCAGATGGCTGTGATTCTCGTTGTTTAAAGTAATTATTTTGCGGGACTTGTTAAATATTATTAGTTTATATGATGACGGTCAGGTTAAGATAAAGTTTGGTATTTATGCTCGCCATTTCGCGAGACATTTGTAAATTAGCAAATAACTATGATCCTTATATATGACTCTTTTACTTTTGGTCTAATGGATAGGTCTAGGAACTATAGGGCCCTAACATGTTCTTGTTATGTTTAAGGATAACTAGCTATTCCCTACATACTCGTTATATTCATCTTATTTCTAACATTGTTTTATTAATCAAAGTATATATAAGGTTAAATTTAATCAATGTTAAGACATTGATATATTTATATAATTTGTTTTTGTCACGCTTAGCTTAATGTGGCGTTCACTATTACTGAGTCAGTAGTATGGGGGAATTAATCATCCTTCCAAATATTGTAAATTTGTGTACGAAACATTATTCAATATAAATTTCTATTAATCTTATTGTAAATAATCACACCAATAAATTAGCCGTTGGGCCATGATTGTGAACTTTCCTTCGTTATTGTTTATATTTAATTGCATTTATGAATTGTCCCTTAGGCATATTTGTGTATATTCAGGCGTGACATGGGAATTACTGGGCTTGTAGGAAATAATCAATAAGATCCCCTGTGATTACTCTTCCTTTGGTACAATTAAACACTGACTGCCCGAGATAGATAATTAGGGGCTTAGGTTCTTCTAGTGAGGGAATAAGCCCGCGGGCAGGGTGCAGTGTTAATAACATCTTGCTGTATGTGTGGTTGTTAGTAACATCTTGTTGTATATGTGGCTGTTAGTAACATCTTGCTGTATGTGTGGTTGTTAGTTTAGAGAGCAACATCTTGCTGTATATGTGGGTGTTAGTGACAACTTGCTGTATGTGTGGTTGTTAGTTTAGAGAATAACTGATTGCTGTATGTGTGGGTTGTAAATTTGTGTACGAAACATTATTCAATATAAATTTCTATTAATCTTATTGTAAATAATCACACCAATAAATTAGCCGTTGGGCCATGATTGTGAACTTTCCTTCGTTATTGTTTATATTTAATTGCATTTATGAATTGTCCCTTAGGCATATTTGTGTATATTCAGGCGTGACATGGGAATTACTGGGCTTGTAGGAAATAATCAATAAGATCCCCTGTGATTACTCTTCCTTTGGTACAATTAAACACTGACTGCCCGAGATAGATAATTAGGGGCTTAGGTTCTTCTAGTGAGGGAATAAGCCCGCGGGCAGGGTGCAGTGTTAATAACATCTTGCTGTATGTGTGGTTGTTAGTAACATCTTGTTGTATATGTGGCTGTTAGTAACATCTTGCTGTATGTGTGGTTGTTAGTTTAGAGAGCAACATCTTGCTGTATATGTGGGTGTTAGTGACAACTTGCTGTATGTGTGGTTGTTAGTTTAGAGAATAACTGATTGCTGTATGTGTGGGTGTTAGTAACATCTTGCTGTATGTGTGGTTGTTAGTTTAGAAAGTAATATCTTGCTGTATGTGAGGGTGTTAGTAACATCTTGCTGTATGTGTGGTTGTTAGTTTAGAGAGTAACATCTTGCTGTATGTGTGGTTGTTAGTTTAGAGAGTAACATCTTGCTATATGTGTGGTTGTTAGCAATATCTTGCTGTATGTGTGGTTGTTAGTAACATCTTGCTGTATGTGTGGTTGTTAGTTTAGAGAGTAACATCTTTCTGTATGTGTGGTTGTTTGTTTAGAGAGTAACATCTTGCTGTATGTGTGGTTGTTAGTAACATCTTACTGTATGTGTGTTTGTTAGTTTAGAGAGTAACATCTTGCTGTATGTGTGGTTGTTAGTTTAGAGAGTATCATCTTTCTGTATGTATGGGTGTTAGTATAAGTTTGTAACCTCTCTATTTTCAGTATTTGCAGCCCTGGCGCTGTGGTTTACGCCTATGTAGGAGAGTTCTACAACAACATCGAGAGACCGACAGCAATCGTCCTAGTCAGTGTGTTTCTACCTATAGGGACTCTAGCTCTGCCAGGTACATTTAGATCACGGTTTTGATAGGTTTTTCAATATAGCATTTAACTATCAATTACTTGACATTAATGGTTATTCATCCTCTGACAATGTAACAGATAACATAGTTAAAGTTAAACCCAACCCCCTTTGGATAGCAGCTAATTCGAAAAAAAAGTTATGCTTGAGTTAAGCCAAGCATAAGTAGAGTTCTCTGAAATCTTCATTTTATTCCTGTTAAATTAAGTTATTTGTTATTCATATACAAAAATATGACTTAAAATTATTTTTATTGTGGAAGTGCTTCCAATACCCAACGCGTTAAGTAGTTGAAGAGCTAGACCCTACATTCGTGCTGCATTCCTCAGACGTGTTAATGTTAGGCGGGAAACCACCGGTATATGTTTTTTTACTTATATAAACTTCAACATAATGGTGTAATTATTTATGAGGGACGGGTAATTTATTGAATTCTAACACCTTAGACAAAAGAAGAATAATTATTAAGTAAAGTATGTTTTGAATGTTTTAAGTATCCATCTTATAAGTAGGAATGATATATATCAATATTTATAACCACTTGAGTCTTGAAAGTTTAATCTAGAGTTAAATAATTAAATCGTATTTACACTTAAACATTAGTTATGTAGTCTACACAGCCTAAATTGAGGCGTATTTGTTTAAAATTGGTTGTGTTCTGGATTGTGAATGACAAAACGAGTATTGCAAGGTATTGTGATTAGCTATTAAAAAAATAGAACATATGCGCTGAAAACATAAACAGAATGTCAGCATTCATCATGGTAAATCAGGCTAGAAGCCAGGATAAATAGTGGTGTATTCAGATAAAAGGGCTGACTAATCACCATCGAGCTTAGGGGGTCACTCTGCCCGTTTTTTGAGACTACTTGGGCTAGGAAGCCGGATCATGAGTACATGTATTGGTGGGCTATCACCGAGATCAGGGTACCGGGGTTCTTAAACCGTGTAGGATCACCTAGAGGTCAGTCAGGCCATTGGTTGAGCATTCCTTTTATACTTCGTTCTGTCACTAGTTCCTAAGTAATTCTATTAAGTTCTTTAGTATCTTTTACCCGCCTTGGTGGCGTAGTTGGCTAACGCGCTAGTCGTGTTGAGCTCGACCGTCGAGGACGGGGAGATCGAGGTTCGAATCTCGGTCGGGTGAACTGGGGGTGGTTTTTCTTAAATGGTTTTCCACTCTCCCTCCACGCAAATGCGGGTTCACTTCCTCTAAATTCAACCCTCCCAATTCCTAATCCATTATAGTAATTAGTACTTAAGCGTATAACCCGAACGGGTAGTAAGACGTGGTGCTAATTGTATTGTATTGTATTTAGTATCTTTTAACATTTCCTTCAAATCACGTTTTGTAATAGAGAGAGTAGTACAAATAAAAACTATAAAAACCCAAGCCATACGTCAATTGCGAACCCACACAATCAGAGCCCAGTCACTTCCCCAATCCTCGGTCACAAACAGCCTGACAAATTTAGGCCCACATGAATAGGAGGTACAGGTGGTGACGTTTATATAATCTTGTAATCCCTTTAGTGTTCATTTCGGACCCTCCTTTTCCAGCTCTTGAAATTCACAACATTTCCACTGTGAGGAATGTTTATATACTTAAGAGGGGATATTATTTTCATTCCTCACACATTTGTAATCATATGGACAGCACAACGTGGTCACGAAGGGCATGGAAGGGACCATTGACCTCTCACAGGATCCTGAGAAACCTTGTGGAGGTGGACCATACAGTACTGAATGAGTTTCTAAATTACAAATATATGAAGGCTACCAACTTTTTTTCATGAGCAGTTCTAGCATTAATTATTTCAAAATAAATTTTTGATCTACGTAAATACTATCATAACCACATCAAGAGAGTTTGTAAATCCATTCAAATTGCTAATAACCCTTGTGAAATGTAGACATCCATACGATATAGATAATGTTTGGGGAACATAGTAAGGGCATATAGACTAGCACTTTGTGACTATTGTATATTGTACAGGGTGGCTAATAAAACGGGGGACAACAATTATATTATCATTATTATTCTCGTAACACAAAGTTGGAATACATTGGCAAGTTGAAAACAGTAGAAGACACACTAGGCTTGTAGTCAATAGTCGCTAGTGACGTAGGGGCTAAAATGGTTGGCTGTTGTAGTCAACGCACTTTTAAAGTCTTTTCTAAAGGCCGCTACAGATTTACAGCTCTCAAAAAAGCTTCGTCTGAGCACAGGATTTGTATCAGGTCTTTAGGTTATTTTCTTTCTTCACTGAGCAACATTTCACTAAATGGAATCTGATGGTCAGGATCATCTTCCAATAACATGGGTGAGTCTTTGATGATGCACATGCATACCAAGACGACGTAGCAACAGGGACCCTCTAGAGATGCGAAGCTCATGCGATGCACTGCTATGAGATTTCTTGTGGCCATTCATGAAAGGTCCAGTGACCAACAATGCACTATTCTCGGCCGTTACAGTGACTGGTCGACCACATTTAATAAACTAATGCACATTACCTGTTACCTCAAGCTTATAATGGATTATGTCAATTGTTTGTTTTTTGGATGGATTTTTGACAAATCTTTCCTTCCACTTTCTACAAAGAGTTTAAGATTTCTCACACTTCCAGTATTCCTTCGGTGTCTACTACCATTGCTCAAAGATCAAATTTAAAGTCATCTATAACCGTGACTGATCTGAAATTACAAAATAGTAATAGAATAATGATACCATAAATAAATGGTGTGTTACCTGTTACACGAATAAAATAATACCATTCAACTGTCCAACTACAAGTAGGCCCACATGTGTTGAGTACTATCCCAGACTGAAGTGTTCTAAGTTTCTCCAGATGTTATCCACTAGGCAATGTAGTATGACTCCTGAATATGTGTTATGTTGCCAGGTCTAGCGTGGGGTGTTATACCCCAGACATGGGTAGTGACTCTCCCTTGGTGCTCATTCAACTCGTGGCGGATCTTCGTGGTGTGCTGCGCTATACCAAGTCTTATGGGAGGAATAATCGTATATCTGTGTCTCCCAGAGAGCCCCAAGTTCCTGATGAACCAAGGAAAGAAAGAGGAGGCACTCAATATCCTCAGGCATGTGTTCGTTGTTAACACCGGAAAGGATCCTGGAGACTACATGGTGAGAGAATGTTGTAGTCCGTGAGATAAACCTGGATAAGTAAAATTGTAGTTGCCGACCAAAACAGCCCCAAATAAGTAAATAAGGGAGTTAGAGCTAAACATACTAATATTGAACAATTAAAGGAATTAATATGGTTACAAAAAAAACCAAAACAGATTGAGTAGTGGAAATAAATTAACTTTAGAATCTAGTCGTAACGAGTACAGCCCTATTACTATGTCCAGCATGGTGGTCATAAATAGTCTGACCCTATTTAAACGCCCAAAATGTCGTATATAATGGATCTACTATGTAAAGTTGTTGCATCACCAATTATTTGATATTTAAATTGAAGCTTATGTCTCTGCTACTGATCATATTTAATATAATATGCACGTGATCAATAGTGTTTATTGATTATAGCTATCATGATATTTTAACTAAGAATATGACTTATACTAACTAGATGATACATTCAAGTTAATATATTGTAATAATTATTGTTTTATTGTAACACATATCCAATACACACGTATTAACTCTGCCAGTCCCAGGTGCGTAGCCGGGGGGGGGGAGAGGGGTGATATCGAGATACATCTCCCCCAGATCCTCCCTTCAATAATGTTTAAATCAAATATTAAGTTGTAAATAATGTAAATAAATTATGTGGAAGCACTCAGTCCAGCGCTAATGTAGATATTTATTTTCTGTAGCATCATGGTCTGTCTGCAAACAAGCCTAGGTAATGGTACATAACCCCCTCATCCCCCTCCCCATGAGTAGTCGACGTTACAACAGGGTGGAGGCACATTGGAGCAGCTAGGGTAGTTTGTGCTGAGCTATGGAATTGGAGTGGTGTTCGTTGGAATATGTTTGTATTGTGTATTATTGTGTGTTGTACATAAAGATGTATAAAATACAGAGGGACCTTTTAACCTTTTTTAGCAAACAACGTAAGAAGAACTGCCCAAATGTTATTGAGTCAAGTTCAGAAATGGCAGAAGACAGTGGAAATAAGCCTGTAGATATCACCTTTTGTGAAAGTTCATGGGTAGATTCATTAGCGAACTCAAGTAATAAGCCTACTCCACTTATATGTAGTCCTTGCCTGGACCCTGATAATCGTAAGTACGCTGCCTCTGCAACTGCAAACCCTCTTGATGTTGGACTCTTGGTGGGAATATCGTGTACAGATGTAATAAAGTATAAATTTCTTCAAAATACCCTGGTTCCTAATGATCTATACACGTTTCCACTTGGACAACGAAACTTAGAATTTCAGAAAACATGGCTGTCGGAATTCAAGTGGCTTTTCTATTCAGAATTAAAAGAAGGGACGTTTTGTAGATATTGCATTATTTTCACTAAATATTCTGAGGTGGGCAAGGAAAATCATGTCAAGCTGGGGGCATTTGTTAACGCCCCTTTTTAAACGATAGAAAGACTCCAAAGAAGATTTTAGATGCCACGAAGCAAGTTCCTACCACAAACAATATTCAATTTCGGCTAGAAATCTTTTAGCAAATTTTGAAAACAAAACTGATAATATTCTAAGTAAGCTGGATAAAGGAGGACAAGAACAAATTTTGGAAAATAGAAAAAAAGTGTGGCCGGTAATCAAGACAGTTATTTTTTGTGGCTTACAAGAAATTGCTCTGCGTGGTCACTCTGATTCTGGGCCAATAGCAGCAGAAGACTCTCCATACGTAGGTAAAAATGAAGGAAATTTTAGAGCCCTTTTACGATTTGAAATTGAAAGTGGCGACGAAACTCTAAAGAACCATTTAGGAAATTGCGGTAATAACATATTGACATATTCTAAATAAAATAATTGTAGCATTTGATGACAAAATGATTACATTAATAATTTGATAAGATCTTCTTATATCAGGGTTCCTACACAAAATCCTGACATTTTTTCAAGTACATTTCCAGGACTTATCAACAATTTTCTACAGTTCTTCCAGGACAAGTGTATAAAGTAATCTTGGCAAAATACATATCATTACATAGTTTATTTTATTTAAATATATATATATATATATATATATTTATTAATGCAGGCTCTCAACTTCCCTAAGTATGCACCTTTCCATACCTTTGTAATTTTAATTTATTCCATGACGCAATAAGTTATTTAAATAATTAAAATATAACATAAGCTCACTTGCAAATAATCCTGGGTGAAATGTGGGTTTCCCCTTTCACAGTGATGAGTTTAAAAGTCTGGGGTTGGATGTTGTGTCTGTTCTAAATATAAGTTAGTTTGTAAGTTGTGTGCAAATATAATCAATCCGTTTAAAAAGTGAGTGATAAATATCACAACTAAATAAATAAATCACTTGCATATAGTCGTTATATTAATTATGTTTTATTTAATTTTTATTTCTTAGGTACAAATATAGTAAAGGTTATCTAATTTTTACAATAACAATGTATTGTCATCTTTAAAAAATCGTACAAACGGGTGCATATGTATTTTATGGAGTGTTATTAGAGTATGGTGCGGACAGGGCCGTAGCGAGGGGGGGGCAGCAGGGGCAGCCGCCCCGGGCGCCGGGCTCGAGGGGCGCCATCAAGATGTAGATTTAAAAAAATGTAAAATGTAAGATTGCGAAATTTATTCGAACGCGCAGTTAAAAAGACGTATACATTTCTCCTTTAAGAATAAAATGGTGACTTGATGAAACTTCCATCATCCGGACACAAAATGTTTGTAAAGATTTGGCTTGGGTGACACTGACAGTAAATTCTACTATGAATATGTGACGGACGAAGGACAAACATTCCAAGCGAGGTGGAGACAGCCAAGCGGAAGTAATTAGGGGTCGTGTCTGCTTAGGAATGTGGTTCTCTTTGTTTTGGCTCCTATGAAGGGGGGTAGCAAGTAAGACAAGCTGCCAGTGAATAAACAGTTAGTGTGCGGTACGCGCAGTGTTTCGTGCCAAGGGAGGACATCAGGGGCGAAAGTAAAACGACCAAACGTGAAAGGAGCCGTTCAGAGAACGGCCTGAACGGGAAACGGAACGTAATTAAAATTTATCTGAGAAGCGTGTGACAAAATAAATTTGAAATATGAAATTTGCTCGTTGCCGTGACACTGTAATGACATTTATTTTATTAGCATTGTTTGTAAATTTGTATGACTTTGTTGATTGAGTTGCGTGTGAATTATTACACTGTGCCACGTGTGTGTGTGTCGAAATGGGGCCTACAAAGTTGTCGGGAGCACAAAGCAGAAAACGGAAAAAACAACAAGAGGCAGATAACATAGTTCAAGCCAAGCAGTGGCAAAAACTGGGTTGGGTAAAGAAGGTGGATCCCTCAACCACTGCGCTACCACAACAACAAGGTATTGAAAGTAGGCCATCTACATCAACACTTTTAGAAAATGAAAACTTTACTAAAGTAACTAAGAATGTAACTGGTAGTGTAAATGTACATTCAGAGGGTTCTAGACCAAACCTTAACCAGTCCTTTCCAACATTTACTCCCTGTGAAGATGTACAGGAACAGGATTTGGAAAATGAACCAACCAAAATTCAACTAGATTTTAATGATCCCACAACATGGTCTGATTTGAATGACCATGTGAGAAGCTTATTAGTTGAACATGGTCCAGAACAAAATAAAACTGGTAATTTTCTTTTATCAATTAATTCAGAAAAAAGGCATTTTACGGGAAGTTGGTTCCATAAAAAACTTTTGAACGGAGAAAGTGTAGAGCGAAATTGGCTAATTTACAGTGAAGAGAAAAAATCTATTTACTGTTTCCCCTGCATGCTATTTGGAAAGCATTCTAATTCATGCTTGGCAAATCCAAAAGTAGGATTTTCTGACTGGAAAAAATTACACCCTCGAATTCCAGAGCATGAAAATTCTGTAGAGCACCGTGAATGCTATGTTACTTGGAAAAACTTTGAAAAAAGGATTAAAGAGGGCAGTACAATTGATACTGAACTACAGGAAATTATCATAAAAGAAAAAGAGAAATGGCGGCACATTCTCAGAATTATTGTTGATTGTATTTTGTTTTGTGCAGTCAACAACTTGGCTTTTCGAGGTTCAAGTTCAAATATACGTGATGCCAATAATTGTGGTATTTTTTTAAATTTGCTAGAGTTTGTTTCTCATTATGATAAACAGCTAAAAGAACATATTATCTTAAGCAAAGAAAAAAAAGGAATTACAAATTACTTTTCTCCAACAATTCAAAATGAGTTCATCAATTTAATAGGTGACGCTGTACGCCAAGAAAATATTAAATTATCTAAGAGAGGCAAAATATTTCTCAATTTCATTTGATTGTACACCAGATGTAGCCCATCATGAACAAATGTGCCAGATTATTAGGTACGTAAAAGTTTCAGAGGGTGTTTACTCTATTGAAGAAAGTTTCATTGATTTCATAAAAACTAGTAAAATGACTGGAGCTGGTTTAACTGAAGAGATTCTACAAAAAGTAGAAGCCGATGAACTTGATATTCATAATTGCCGGCTGGGAAGTATTCAGGAGTCCAGGCGCGTATACAAACAATTAACAGCCATGCACGTTTTATGCCATGTGCTGCTCATTCATTGAATTTGGTTGGTGTTCACGCTGCTGGAGTTTCTCCAGATGTTATCACATTTTTTGGAACAGTACAAGAACTGTACAAATTGTTTGCTTTCAGTGTCAAAAGGTGGGAAATATTATCCAACAAACTTTCTACCACTCTCAAGCGTCACTGTGATACAAGATGGGCATCAAAATATTCTGCTGTTCATGCACTTTATTCACAGCTTGATAAAGTCATCGAGGCCTTAGAGGAAATTTCTAACAACCCTCAATTCCATGACTGTTTATCAGTGGTTAAAAGTCTTCTTAAACAAATTAATTTTAAGTTTGTTTGTTACTCTGTTATGTGGGACAAAATACTAAACCACATCTCCCGCGTGAATGAACAGCTACAGCACAAAGATATGACCGTGGACCGTGCAGTTAGTCACTTGACTGGATTGAAAGATGCTTTACAAGACATCCGAGGCACAGGGATTGATGTTATACTGGATGAAGCATCGAACATCTGTGCTGCAACATCTCTTGAAATTGACTGCTTCTTCGAGGAGAAAAGAGCAAAGAAGAGGAAAAGACTGACTTTGGAAGAAAGTAAGGACACTGTTTTGACAGGAAAGCAAAGGTTCAGTATGGACTTTCATGTTATTTTGGACAAAGTCTTAGAACAAATGGAATGGCGTTTTAAATGTTTTATTGAAGTGTTGGATGACTTTAATTTTTTAACGGGCAAGTCTTTGCATTCTATGACTGTAGAAGATTTAAAAGCAAGTGCAAAACGCTTAGCAAATAAATATGATAAGGATCTGGATGCTTCTTAAATAGAGGGGAAATAGCTAGTTTTAAGTTTCAGGCCAGTTCTTTATTTGAAAAAAGTCAGGATATTTCAAAAGCAACGTCTCTTGACCTATTAAATTTAATCCACAAAATGTCTATAGCCACATCTTATCCAAACTTAGTAATTGCTTTCAGATTATTTTTAACATTGCCAGTTACTAATGCATCTGGTGAACGAGGTTTTAGTAAGCTGAAAATAATAAAAAATTACTTAAGGTCATCAATGGGTCAAGACAGGTTAACACACCTGGCAATTCTATCAATAGAAAAAGATATTGCTAAAAATATTAATTATGATGAAAT
Organism: Timema podura; assembly: GCA_033556935.1. NCBI lineage: Eukaryota > Metazoa > Arthropoda > Insecta > Phasmatodea > Timematidae > Timema > Timema podura. The sequence goes on from JAVRXN010000001.1 coordinate 73,337,429, forward strand.
AATCAATAATTTTGCTTCTGTTAAAGCTAGAAAGGTGAAACTGTAAGTATAAAATAATTCTGTTAATATTTTAAAATAATGTTACTTCTACATTTTTCATAAGTAATTGAGCTAGCAGTTAATAATAAACAAAAAGTATTCTTCATTCAATTCAAACTGTTTAAAAAATATATATTTACGACAACATGTATTTAAGCTCATATAATCAGCACAGACTATTGAATAAGATTATCTATATAAGTAAAATTTTAGTAAAAAGAATATTAAATTATAATAAATATTTATTGAATTTTTTTTTGTTACTATTTAATAGAATTAGCAAATTATAAACGAGACAATAATTCAAGACACATTAGTAATAGAAAGATGTTTGCTATAGAGCTATTGTAGCACATCTGAAACAGTTATAGAATACGATATGACACCATCAACTGCTCAGTTATGACTGGGCGGAAATGGTTGGGTGGGGAGAGGGGGCGCCAATGTTACTGTTTGCCCCGGGCGCCAATTACTCTAGCTACGGCTCTGGGTGCGGATACTTGATTAGTAGATGCATTTATGGTGGTGTATGATAGAAGAAAAATTAAAGGAAAGATTGTAAAAATGAGAAATTCCATAACATTTCCAGGCCTAGAAGAACTAGTTTAAAATTCCAGGTTTTCCATAACGTGTAGGAACCCTGTACATGTGAATGTCCCTTGAACCATGTTCTACATGAGACCAAGTCGGTAATTTATCAATAGGATCTCTCTAGACTAGTGTCCTCCTGTGTCTAGACAAATGTTCCTCTATGTTACACCTAGACTAGCAGTAGCTCTGTTCTTACTGAGCATGAATGATATCTGTACGTCGAGCTCATTCATCTCATTTCAGTCGTGTTCTAACGAGGACTATAGAAACGTGTAGGCGTACTGCATTGTGGCTCCTGGGTCTAACTACTACCTAGCCACGCTACGCGTTATCTTGGTTGTAACACACCTTACATTGCTTGGATGAACGAACATTCATTATAAACTGTATTGTTTTACTACTGCCACAAAATAGCTCAAGGTCAAAAATTAATTCGGGAAAAAATTATAGATATTTTACTGATTTTCTTTCAAGTTAAAATTGTACCTATATTTTATAAACGGTAAATAAGAATAAAATAAATTGTGAGTATTTCCTAAAGTATCCTTTAAGCTACTTTTTCTGACTCTCTGCCACCAGGTTAAATCTATCAAAGAGGACAATTCTGCAGAAAGCAACACATCAAATAATCTTCCAAATAATTCATGTTTAAATATCATCAAAAACATTTGGAGCCAAACGGCTCCTCTTTTCCAACGGCAGCACATACTTATGACTCTACTGGTCTGCTCTCTACAATTTGGATACTACACTTGGTAAAGTGAAACATTTATTTTTCTATAAGCCTTTAGTTAAATGGCTAATCATATTACAAATGTAAATATTACCATCTCCTCTAGACAAAACTCCATGAACATTCTCCCCTCTCTTTTCCCCGCAAACCCCCTGTCGTTAATTTATACAAAAGTTGGTTAGATAACAGTCCAATTGGGTAGCACCTCACACATTTGGTTCCTAGCTTGTTTTTAGTTGCACGTGCAAATCCATGTCTTTCTGATGGATTATGATATATCCCTCCTCTTTACCTTTGTAATTTTGTTGTAAATATTCAATAGAACATTTTTAATATTCTTATATGTATATCTATATCATGTGAGAGTATTTTGTCAACAATTTATAAATATCTATGATAAGATTATGATATTATTAAAATGCTTGTTAAACTTTACATTTAAATTGGTTTCCCTTTTCTACTTGTTTACTTTATTATATTTCATATGTTTGCTTGTTGCTAGCTTCAACAGCCTACTGTTGTGGCTTCCGGAGATGTTCAATAATATGGCTGCCTACACTTTGTTTCATGATGGACAAACAGCCACCGTTTGTGAATCAATGCGTGCTTTTGTTGCGTCAGCTGTGGATGAGACTTTGTATCAATACTTTCCTGGGAACAGAAGTATCTGGAATTATGAGAGTAATTCATTTACTAACAATAGTTCCCTCATAGATGATATTATCTTAAACAATCCAAGCTATGGGAACCAGACAGAAATAGCAGAATGCGATTCAACCATTACTCCTGAAACATTCCGAAACACGCTCATCATTGGAGGAGGAACCGGAGCTATCAACTTGATCATTGGTTTTGTTGTTCGCTGGACTGGAAGAAAAGTAATTGGATGTACGTTTTTATTTTGTTTATGTTTAAGAAGTGTTAATGTAATGTGAACAAAACTAAAGCATTTTACACCCAGTACTTAGCATTGGTTTTAAATTGGGATGAGTATCTCCACGAGTTAGGCTAAGGGTACAGCATCAGGTACCAAAGGAACGTAGAGGTAACATAAAATACAATTAAATTAATAAAAATGTATGATAGTATAGAAGCTAAATTATGTTCGGTGTCATAGCAAGTAAAGTGGAGTTGAATTCACCTGGGTGTGTAAATAAATCACCCTTAGTTTATAAGTTATTTATTTTACAGAGAACTAAGATTGGGGGAAATTTGCGGCAAGTCAAATTAGAATAACGAAGTTATGGGGAAAATAGTAGCCAAGACTAGAATGGAAGTCACGCTGAGTTAAAGTTGATTTCTGTGTGATAGCGAAAGTAGTGCGCCATGAGTGTTAATAGTCGCAACAATGTCCAAAGGCCCATGTGTTAAAAGGAATTGCTCTTGGTTTCAAACCAGGGAAAGTTGAGGTTCATCTAGCAGCCGAGTACGCTGAGAGTTATCCAAATCCTATTGTTGATGTTGTTTCACCGTCTTTTCTATTAACGCCACTGCAAGTAGATTTACCATAAGTTTTAGGGCCAATCTTAAAATATATCCTCAAAGTCCACGTAATTTAACTGTTCGTAAAGTCTAACCGTTACTTAAACTTGCCAATGTGTGTAACAATACTATTTTTATGTGCTCGTCAAATTACGAACAGGTGCCTTCCATTAGTTCTTAGCGTTTACTTTCTCGGAGCGCTAGATTTATTTCAAAGCTTTTGATTGGCTTAATTTGACCATAGAGAATATAAGCAAGTCATTACACCGTTTATGAAACTGTTATAAAAACCAATCAATCAAAGCATGTCCAATCTATCACGTATGTGTTTATCTGCTATCGCTTATCGTATTTATTTTTCTGCTAAAATATCCGTTGAAAATCATAAATGCGAATGAAGTTTCAATTTTAACAAAGTATAGGAAATGGTGCTGATTGAATTAATATATAAATACAAACAAACGATTGAAAATAAACAATTCTTATTGGTGTAAATCACTTCAATAATTTCTAGCACTTTATTTTTTGTCCAGATGAAAGCGTAAACAAAAACTTCTTCGTTATAAAATTCCAGGAAATTATTTTGTTCTAAGTATTTCTTTGGTCTTAGAGATCTTGGGTTACTTGGAACGTGTAACCCATCTTCAAAGTCGTCATAATCATACAATAAATCACCCAGTTTATAAGATACATAAATGTAACCTCAATTTAATAATATCAGTCGCCTTGAAATCAATATGGCGGAGTGCTTAGCGTTGTAATGTGGACGTTATGCTTGCTAACCAGAAGGTAGATCTCGCATTAACTTACGAGCACTTTTACGTGGACATTAGCGCTAACCAAACATTGTAAAATCCAAAGTAGTGTTAGTTATCACTTAACCTTATGTTGAGCCTTAACGAATGGAATAACGTGACATTGTAGGCTTGTGCCTAAGTCGCTATGAAATCTCTTGTAAACTTTTACTCACATAACATTTAAAATAAATTATAAATATTTTATTTTCTACTAGTCAAGTTTCTCAACTATAGGAAGAAGATGTATCTGTTGTGTAATTAGTGTTTCTAAAAGTATAAATAGAACAGTTTCAATATTGTACGTACCATCATTGGATCATTGTCTTGTAGTCGTGTTCATGGGTGTAGCGGCCGGATCATGTATCGGGCTGGACTTCGGACAAACGTCCGAGATTGTCCTGGTGTTGGCGTTTTTATTCGTGTGCCTCACAGGAGTGTCATCCAGCCTCCTCAACAGCGCTGTCGTCGACATCTTCCCAACACAGCTCAGGTAAAGTCCATCTAACTCATGTGTCAGAAAACACAGATCATGAACAATTTTAGCAAATTTCGTCCCAACAATCAAGATTAGGAATATTACTATGCTTGCTTCAAATAAAAATTATTATTATTATTATTATTATTATTATTATTATTAGCACCGCGTCTTACTACCCGTTCGGGTTATACGCACTTACGCTAATGTGTAATGGTAGGGTGATTGTGAGATGAAATGGAGGACCTACAGTTTAACGTGGAATCCGAACCACGGTGGAGGCCTGGCATTCCTCACATTCACAAGTCGTGATTAATACACGTCTTGTCAGAGGTGAAGGAAGGGCTTGGTAATCAGATAAATCTGTGCCGGGACCGAGGATTGAACCCCGGACCCTCAGCACAGAAGTCTGACACCTTACCCCTAGACCACCAGGTCACCCAAATAAAAATACATTTGATGTGAACGTAAATGAAAACATTAAGTAATTTCGCATTTAAAACTTGAATTGATTCTGGCTAAGAAATATGTTAATCTAATAAATACCATATTATGATATTCAAAAATATTTCCACATATAAATCAAGCTAATAGTATGAATATAAACATCAGTGACGGCTCGTGAGTAAGACTTAAGGGAGGGCTTTCTCTTAAAAATTGTTAAATTAGGTTGACAATAGCTTAACCTTATATCAACCTAATATCATCCTATATTTAGCTGACAAAATACACTAAAAAAGTATAAAAAGGATTAAGTTAATAACAGTAAATAAATGCTATGTATAAAAGTATATCAATTCACTTGGCTCAAAATCGAAGATTGTCCATCGTTAAATACACACACACACACTCACACACGCACGTGCGTTCACAAAAACACCAGTAAACGAAAAAAAGAAATAGGTTCTATCTCTTTTCACTCATGCTGTTTAATAAGTAGGATTTTTTTTACTGGCCTTCCATTGTTTTTAATTTAAAACTTTTCTTTTAATGATAAAGAACCAAAATTCAGTTTTTTAATCGCAGAATCTTTCGTTATTCACTAAAGTAATCGAAAACGCATCATACACAC
>JAVRXN010000001.1:73345117-73684426 GCA_033556935.1 Timema podura
CATACATACATACATACATATCATACATACATACATACATACATACATACATACATACATACATACATACAATACATACATACATAACTACATACATACAACAATACATACATACATACATACATACATACAACATACATACATACATACATACATACATACAAAAACATACATACATCAACAATACAAGTCAACGTCTTATAGCCGGCCGACTGCAGCTGGTAACAGATCACACCTTAGCACAGCCCTAAAAACTTGTCAAGATTAAATAAAGTGACACCACGTCGTCATGGCAACCCCTCTGTGACGCTTGCAGATCTAGGGAGTGCTGTTGAACAAGCCCGTCACACAGAGTTTGTTAACATACGAGCGCTTTATGTCACGCGCTGACGCGATTATGGTTTTGATAATTTCCTCAATAAAATGGGAAAAGATAGAACGATTTTTTAAATTGATTTATGTTTTTCACTAGGTAATTAAAAAATATGAAAAATGTGTATGAATCTCAAAATATGTTTTGTTTCTTCTTTTGCTTTATTTTGCAGGGTGGGTGGTGCCCAAGTTCCCTAATTCACGAGCCGCCCCTAATATACATACATACACACACACACACACACACACACACACACACACACACACACACACACACACATATATATATATATGTATTTATATATATATATGTATATATATATACATATATATAAGGGTAGTCCAAACCTTATGGGTTTTTTCTAAATCGCTCTCAACAAATTTGTCTTTGTTCCACTATCCAAAAGAGGAATGTATAACAAAAATTAGTCAATTTTAAACATATTTAAAGGTCACTATACTTTAAAGAAAAATCTTTGAAATTTTGAAATGATATATATTTTTTTTTTGTAGTTTTACTTATACAGCTTAAAACAAAACCTCCCTACTAGTTCCATTAAGTGTAAAATAACTTCATCTGAAGTGTGGTTGGTTGGAAAACCAATGGAAACCCTCTCAACGGCAAAACTTCTATCGAAAGTGGAGGTCCTTAGAAGGTTCCATTTTCACCACTGGAAGAGTGCCAGACTGTGAAGAAGATTATTCGATCTACAGTGGATACTGTCTTAGATATTTGGGGAAAAGAAAGGATTCTATTCACAAAATTGTTTCTGCTAAAAGGGAACTTAAAAATATTGTATACGAATCTTTCATTTTTAAAAAAAACAGAAAACTGCCGCATGAAAGAAGATATATTTAAGGACGGTATTGTTGAGTTATTTGGTGTATTGAAGCGTATGGTCACGTAAGAAGATATAACATTCCTCTTGATGCATCGAGAAGATACTCTGAAGTGCAGCATTGAAAGTGTATACAAGTGTAGTGAAGATAAGAATCTATAAAGTGAAAAGGGAAACTCAAGTGGAGGCTGAGCGTCAACGTATTCTTAACGTTGAGCATGAAAGAAAAGAATTAGTGTCTTCTGATTCCACAATAAAGTAAATTAGTTATAGCAGTAGCAGCTCTACACCTTCAACATCTTCTGATGAGCTCCAAGCCCCTTTATCTTCCATCTGCAACGAGAATCCAAAGAAGATAAAAGTGGTTCTTTCCGAGGATATTGTGGCATTTATCGACCTTGTCAATCTATCTGATCATTGTGTAGTGTTTGTTGTTGGGGCAGTGGCTTAAGCTTTAGATGATCGGTATCAAAGATGTCAATTTCACGCAGTATAAACCACTGTGCGTGAAACAAGATACGTAAAGACTTTACAGAAAAGAGATAAAGCATCTCTTATCAGAATTCACTCATTCTACAGTAGATAGTAAATTCCTGCTTGACTTTGAAAGTAGGAAAAAAGAGTAGACCAAGTTACGGTCATCGTTAGGGGAGGTGGCTTAGAAACAGTCCTGGCAACCCCAGAGATATCCAGAGGTATGGATGTAGAACAGGCCAATTCTTTCCTGCATGATTTTTATGACTGGCAGATAAGGATACAGGTTCTAGGAATTTGTTTTGATACTATAACTTCCCATACTGAGTTGATCATGGGTGTATTATCTTTAATCGAACAGGCACTTGTACTGAATATATTTGTATTACCTGCTGACACCATATTTACAAAGTCATGCTCTCCAACATTTTCAGATAAAGGTTTAGACATATTGGGGGGCCAGAAGTAGAAATACTTACCGTTACAAAAGAAAGCACCATCAAATGATAAAGAAAATTTTACAACGGGATGTGATACCCTGTTCAATAGGCCTACTTATTACCTCCTCAGGCTAAGCCAAAATATTCATGAATACTATACAGAGGCTATGAAGAATCAGCAGTCCAGATACGATTATACTAAACTGCTAAACTTGGTCATGTAGCATTCATATGGCTACAAGCTAATGTTAGTCAACGAGTCAACAAAATATTACTTACCCAATATCACCATCCAGGCTACGTTCGAGAAAACATAAACACATCCGGCCCCTACTTCACCGTGTCAACGACTGCCTTTGTAAAACAAGAGTCCGGACACGCCCCGCTAGAGTTCGCTAGCATAGTGCCAACCTACGCCAACCCCAGAAGAAGAGAATTTTCTTTCTAGTATACACGAGACCGGCTTCTAGAAAAATACAGACGTTTCCGTGGTCACGCACGTTCCCCCCCCCCCTTTGTGGATCCTGTCTCTTGTGTTCATGGAGTTTGCACCGTATAAAAGACAGCCCAGGAAAATATGGCGTCACTCTTAGGCCAGGTCTGGAAGCAGACGGACGAAGCTTAGGCTTCAAGGACTTGTTTAATAGAAAAGATGTAAGGAGAAATTCATTTTTGGCATATATATTTTTCTTATATTTTTTTTATATCAAAATTCTCTTTCGGATATATATTTACATATTTATTTATATTTTTTTTTGTTGTCAAAGTATGTGGTGTGTGAACATCAAATTTAAACTTAGAATATTTAACGAACTTAAAGTCTATTTATGACTTGTAAATTATTAATGATATGTTTGGAAGATTTAAGTAAGGACATTAAGTCAAGAACATTTTCATATTAATGATAATGTCATGCGTGAACTATTTGTTGTGAAAACATTAAACTTAGAGTATTTAATGAACTTAAATTCTATTTATGACTTGTAAATTATTAAAGATATTTTTGGAAGATGTAAGTCAGGACTTTAAGACAGAACATTTTCATTGGTAGTGCCATGCGTGAACTATGTGTTCTAAAAAAAAAACATTAAATTTAAACTTAGACTTATGACTTAGGAATTATAAATATTTATTTTGATTTATTGTGAAGGATTCAGTCGGACATTGTGCCAGAACATTCAAATGTTAATGCGCGAAATATTGTTTGTTGTGTATAATATAAAAAAGTAAACTATTCTATTTGGAGTTCACAATGATAAAAGTAAAAGACTTTACCTTTTAGAGATGTCTGTATGAACAAGATGTCGAAATTATTTATGCTAGACGTTGAGTATGATTTTCATAAACATAAATATAAATTAAAATTTTTGCTACATTTAAATTTTTTTTTTATCTTGCATGTGTCAAGGAATTACTGGTGAAAGGGCATTTATAATATTATGTTGTAATATAAAATCATATCAAAAATAAGAATAAGTGAATATTTCGCCCAAATATATCATATTGTTAAATATTGCATTCATATAATAAAACTCTATTTTTTTACCTGCCGTCTTTATATATATAATTAAGTCTGGTTATCCCTAGTTTATGCAATCATATTACCCTGGCATCTCCCCTTGTAACTTAATCTTTCTACTTATATTTATATTTTGTTGTAAGGAGGACCGTGTTTCCTTTTTTTTGCATTGGGACGTATTACGTGTCTAGCATCATCAATAATAATTACTCTCACAGCCCACTCTTATTTACATATTTAACTTATCTTTTTGTTGATTTCCATTATTTGTATTTGGGCCCCTCTAATCCGAGAGTTTGGGCTACAGTCAGATCTCTCTAGGAAGATCAAATGGAACTGATACCACGATATATGCACCAGGAACTGTACACCAAGCCCGTTGGATGTTGAAGGCGATTAATTGCCTTAAGATCTACTCGTTTCAGGAAAAGATAGTTCTAATTATTGTAAATAATAAAGGATTACAGAAGTAAGTATATTTATGAGTCTCATATATAGCCAGCACTATAACAAGGCTGCATTGGCTGAAAGAGCACCTATGAATGACGTCAATATTCTTGCACAGAAAAAAGCTTACCCAAATTGAAAGATCGGTACCACTGCATCAAATACCCTTCTTTACTACCTCTGGTCATTTTCAGACTGTCTAGTTGGACTTGCTATGTTTGATCACGAGTAAGTAAAAATAAAATAAATGCTCAAAAATCTACAATAGTTACCAAAGGTAAAGACTTTGAGAACGTTAAGCCTTCTGAGTCCCCTTGAATTGTTCGACACACAGTGCAAACCTCGAAATTTTATTTATGAGTCAATAATTGGACAAGAAAAGGCAGCATCATTTCTAGCGAAGGACACCACATAGTGGAAAATGGATTAAACCTATAGTGAAATGCAGCAAAGGGTCCACCAAATGAAGGCTGTAAGTGATTGTGCAGAGCGAATCACCAAGGATGATAAACAGAAACAATATCTTCTCCGTATCATGAACCTACACAGGAATAGGTTCCCCGTTGCTTCAAAATTCAGCAATATGGGCATGTCTTTAGGAGATAATTATTTGGAAACATAAATGTGTTGATAATAAACAAATGCTAAGCAATTTAATAACATTAAATATTGTCATTTTGTTTTAACTTTTTTTGAAATGTAATAAATAATCTCTGAAAAATATGCTTTTCAAATGTTTCAAAATTACTACCAAAAATTGATAAAGTATAGCGACCATGAAATATCTTTGAGTTTGGTCAAAATTTTCTAAAAAAAATTAGTTACATCGAGTTAAATAAGGGCAACCTTGTGAACGATTGAAATCTCAATCTTTAAAAAAAATGTACCACCCTAAATTGTACTTCTCCTCACCTTGTTCCCCAGCATGTTGATGTTCAAACATGTTTGCAGGAGGAGATAGTTGCAATCCTCATGTTGATGTTCAAACATGTTTGCAGGAGGGGATAGTTGCAATCCTCATGTTGATATTCAAACATGTGTGTGGGGGGATATTTGTACTCCTCATGCTGCTGTTCAAACATGTGTGTGAAGGGGGATATTTGTACTCTCACATTATTTCCCTGCATTTTGTCAAGTTGATATCCCAGACAAATGTGCTGGACGTTTGCTTCCCATTATATATTTCATTGATAGCACAAATAAATTAAAATTTAAAAACTGTTCCCCTTCCTTATCCTGTATAGTTGTATTAAATTGTTTAAGCTTCGGACACCCCGGAACAAAAAGGCATGTAGTCCTACACGAAGAAGCCTATTTATCATTCATAAATTTCAACATTTGAAAATAATGAATATTATATATATCTTTTATATTTTTAAAATTCCTAAAACATATTAATGGTGTTTCTATACTTAATTCAGTAGAGACACTTATACTCAAATAATGGTGGGAGCTGTAATGAAAAATACCATTTGATCTCACACGGTAATTGTGTTCATCCTTGTTTTGAGTGAATTTAAGGCTTCCAATAAAATATGATTATTTTTAGAATGATGCTTATGTAGAGTACATCTGAATTAAAGGTTCAATATATTAAATATTTTTTAAAAAAATTTGAATAAGTATATCTATAAAATACACATAAATAAATTCATTTCCTTATAACTTCACCCCAAACAAATACATTTTCATTTTACTTTATTTTTAAATACAAATATTTCACTGTTAAAATTGCTAACATAGAAAACCTGTATCTCTTCTGCACATGAATTTGTACTGAAACATCAATTAAAACTATTACCTGTTCTACGCTCAAGTGTCCATGATGATTACCTACTTGTTTTATCAACAGTCACCATGATAGTTGGTCACTCACGTGGTAATAGTTGACTTATGTTAAATCCATGTACGGAACCATGTGGTACATTGTATTTAGATTAGAACGGGTATAACAGTATGGTACTCATACCAATGTTCTGTTTACAGAGGCATGGCGGTGTGTTTAACGTTCATGTCTGGCCGAGCTGGGGTTATTATAGGGAGTATTATGATTGGAGCACTCGTCGATACAAACTGTTCAATAGCATTCTACGTTCTTGCAGCCCTCGCCCTTGGTGAGTCAAACGTACACCCACAAGTACAAAATCTGATAACAAAGACAGCTTTATACGTTTTACTATTGTAAATAGATTGTAGAAATGTCCTGTTATTCTGACAAAAATAAACTGGGATTTGAGTTGAAATCTTCTAATAGCTGGAAAAAGGTTGAGGGCCTTATCATAGGAAAATAACATCCAGGTGGATTTAAGTTTCTCTCCCCCTGGTGGGTGGTATTGATGATTTCAATTCATGTCATGAAGGACAGAGTGTATGTACATTTAAGAAGCTATATTGTGTCAATATACTACATTATCTCCATATTGGATATATAATATAAGTGACCTTGAGCACGGGACAAATTCTGATAGCATTGGTAGAGCGAGGGAATGTACATTCCCTCGCCCCATGTGTTTCTCGTTTATTTATAGTATTTGTTGACTTACATAGGGAGTTTCTGAGTGCTTAGCCATTGTTTGCGTTAAATAAACAATGGACTATTAGCTCTGAAGGTTTGTAAGTGGCGTTCTGCACATATTATCGAGCCCATCAGTAGTATTACATATATAATTCTTCATTAAGCTACAAGTTGAAGCTCCACGTGGTACATGTTCCTATCAAATAGTCTATGTGCTTGGCTATTTACTGATACATTTGCAATGTTGTTCTTGTGTGTGTTCATACCTTGTGCTAAAGGTGGATTTGACGCGGCTATGTTTCCTCAGGTTTTATGCTCAACACCTTGTAGGCACAAGTCCCACACTGGCCTGCTGTAGTGGCATGTTTTGACTACCAATAAGAAGATTACTTCTCGTAATTTGTTTGGTACGCTACACTCCACTAGATTTCATTCGTATGCGATCTAAGTGCATGATAGGATTGATGAATTTGTACCGTCGTACCTAGCTACAAAACAATATTAGATGATTATTACATTTATAGACGCTTCACCTACTTACACAGTTTGCCCCATTTCACCATCAACTGACCACAAACACCTGCACTGAACACTACCGGACAGCAACACACACTCCGGTGAACTGAGTGACGCTGCAGAGGTTCAAGAGTCGGCCGCCCGAAGTCATTTCGATTGCTAGTGCTTTCGTTCTGGTACCTTCGACTAAACACTGTAAATCAAGTCCAGAACACCGTAGAACATGTTCATCACGGTACATGAGGTTCGTTTCGTGTTTCCCTCCCACGTGACACCTTGTTTTCCCGCCCTACTATGTTCTTAACCCCCCTTTGGGGCTAGCTGTAGGCCTATATATTGATGTCTATGAGGCCTTTCCCGGCACTCTTGGGTTATTCTATATTTGTAAAGGGTTGTATCATCCGTGCTGCGAAATATTCAAAATATAAGAAAATTTACTTTTCGCTCTAAATTATTTTTAAAAATATTTATTTACTTTTTCAAAATTTTCTTTTTGGTCTTAATAGTTTGTTGAACTTAAATTTAAAGAATAAACTTTATGGATTTAAAATATTTGAATAATGTTTTGTTTAGAAGGTTTGAAGGCAATACTTAAATCAAAAATTATTGATATAAATCAACGTATCTCGATTTTTGCTTAAAGCAAGTTAGTTTATTTTTGGTGAAATGTTTGAAAACTAATTAATGATACTATGAAATGTTAAAACGTAGTGAAGTTAATTATTATTGTATAAATCTCTTGAAGATACCCAGAACGCATGCATATCTTTTGGAAGAGGGGTTTCGACTCCGTTAATATTGATGTTAATTGATAAGTGGTTCTTCTTCTTTGTTATTCAGCTGATTTAACACTATCTTCCTTGTGTGCATCAAAGATTATATCAATCCTAGAAAAGTTTAGTGCAATTGCTTCTATTCCCTGTATGATAAGCTTTGCAAAATCCCAAAAATCTTCATAGAATTAGACATAGCTGCTTGAGTTTTTGTGTAATTAACATAAAATCAAACAAGGTTGCTGTGGTGTGAGATGAAGGAAGAGACGCTTTTTTTTAAATTTGATTCTTTAAGATCTTTCTATATTTCTTGTTTCAAACTTGCCTTACCAGTTTTTTTTAGAAATATATCTTTTGTTAAAAAGAACGAAGTAGAAACGAGTTCATAGCATAGCAATTGATTAATGGAGTATCCTCTTTCTCGTGCAACATTAATTAAATATAGGGCATCAGAAGTCTCATTTTGGGTGTGGAGTTTATTCATGTGTTGCTGAGAATTGGACATCTTCATCTTAACCACTTTATGGAAGAGATTTTTTAATTTATCAACGTATCTTACTTGCCTGAATAACTTATATGCTGTTTCTCCCATTTTGTAAACATGTTAGCTTGAAGTTCTCCTCATGTTCGTCAAAATGTTTAACAGCGACGATGTTGTCTTGTGCATTATTTAAATTAAACGGATTTTTTCTTTCAATGATGAAAGCCATGATGCCTTCAATGCTTTCCTCCTCTGAATGAGTCAAAGTGGGTAAGAATTCATGAAGCATTGTGTACTCGTCCTCATCTTGGAGACCACACATCTTTCTATAAAAGTGAATTATGCATTATCTATCATGTTTAATGACGTCTATTTGTGCAATTGCTTGTTTCTGACGAGTATAATACACCCTAATTTAAATGCCATTGCTATGAATGTGATTTTACAATATGTAAATAAAGTTTGAATAGTCGCATTGATTTTATTTGATACCAAACTTGCTTACATTACGAAATATATGCTCTTAAACGTTTAAAACCATGTGTTATATTTGGTGAGTATTTTGAAAGACTGACGACATTCGGATCATGTACCCAAGATGAAAAACATCACTAGACACATATTTAATTATATCTGAGAAGAAACCCTCTATGCGAAAATCTTACAACAGGACATGGGGGCTGGTTCCCGCCCCCCCCCCCCCCATACCGTCTATTTATAGTATTTTCTGAGTCTGGCCTGAGTTTTGTTAAACATAAGGCAGGAAATTTAAAAGTATTAAGAAATGAATATTTGTTTACTTCCGGTCTTTGGTTAGGATGAACAAACAATACATATTAATTTCTTGTCATTTCATACTATGTTGTTAAAATTGACCGCAAACATTCTCATACATCTTCGGCAGTCACTACTCCAATTAAGGCATATCTCACTGAGATATGGTTAGTATTTCTCCCCTTTAAGGTTAGGATATAGAAAAACTCAAGCATATTCTTAATAATTATATTTAAATAATTACGACTATTAACATGTTATTGTTCATTTGCTTAGAGCCAATTATAAAGTTATATTTTTATTGTTGGTTTTAACAGCTGATGCGGTGGTTTACACCCAATGCTACACTTTCAATAAATGTTTTATAAAGTTGTTGGTAGTTCCAGTTTGAATATAGACTGGATATGGTTTTTTTTCTAAATGGCTTCTCACTCTTCTTTGACGCATATGTGTTTGCGTATACTTAATAATTCATACATTTATGTGTAGAAGTTTTTAAGAAAATAATCACTTTTCCACTGATAGCTTGAAAATAAATGGTACGGTACATTGTTTAAAATGGAGATATTTATTCAAAACTCGTAATATAATGTGAAACGAAATAATATACACTAGCAAACCCGAGCATAAATTGCGCTATACTTACGTAAAATAATTTTTTACTCCCAGTTTAAAATTTTATAATTTTTAAAAAAGAATCAAAGTCCACATTTTATATTTGGACCAATAAAATATATCGATATTGGGTCCACAATGGCCAACACTTCGTATTAAAAATTTTAAATTCCAATTTAAATTTTCGACATTTTATTAGGGGTTTCACATCTTATGGTTATTGCATTGCTATTAAATTCCTCATTTATAAATGTTGACCAATAATATTGGTAAATATTTACTATTGAATCTTAAATGATAAAGATAGAAAAATTTCCTCTAGGAGTTTAAAAGAAAAAGAAAATCAACTTTATGAGAGACTTACTAATATGTACTTACTCTATGGCTTTAGATAATTGTAGCGTTAAAATTTAGTAGAAAATTTGTTCAACTAAAGCTCACAAAATTGTATTAATATGTTTGCAAACATCTAAGAAACTGTTGGTTTCATAAAGATTTATTACAAATAAAGGTTTTTATTTTTAATAGTAGAACCTACTACAATTTTGCAATTTTGCAACTATTAGTTTCAGATGTGCAGTAATTTCCTCTTCTGTAAAGTACCCTAAAAAGTCATTTTCACGGAAAAATAAAAATATTAATTTTATTTATAATCTTAATCAACGGCTAGATACAAATTTTAATCAAAATTGCTCAAGCTAATTTTGAAAAAATATATATTTTATCTTTTTGACCATTTTCAACTACTCTTAATGTAAATTTTTTAAATTATTTAGTGTCACGTCTTACTATCTATTTGAGTTTTACACTTAATTACTGATTACGCTAATGGGTTAGAAAATGGGAAGGTTGAATGTAGAGAAAGTGAACCCGCATTTGCATGGAGGGAGAGTGGAAAATATCCCCCAGTTCACCCGAGCGAGATTCGAACCTTGGTCTCCCCGTACTTGGCAGTCTAGCTCAACATGAAACTATCGCTTTAGATAACTACGCCACCTAGGCGGGAAATTTTAGGGTTTAACAGACACACAGACAGACGGCAATTCAAAAACAACTTTTTAGGGTTCGGGGGGTCATGAAACGTCAATACACATCAGCATCTCGGGTTAGATTTTTTTTCTGACGGTCACAATACTTTACCTTTAGTTATCGAAAAGTTAATATATATATATATTTGAGTATATCTTGAAAATTATTGGCTTTATAAAGATATGTTTCAAATAAAAGATTTTTATTATAAACAGACCTACATATTTGCGATGATAAGTAATTTTATATCATATCTCAAAGGGTTAATGAGATATGATAAAAAATTAGAATTTACGCATCAGCCCGGAATCCTTAAAGTCATTTTGATGAAAAATTGAGAGTAGCCACTTTGTTTGTAATATTGATTATTGGTTATAAATGAAATATAATAAAAATCGTTAGAGCCGATTAAATCGATTTTTTCTTTTTGCCCTTAGGAAAACTACACTTAATTTTAGGGTTGGATATCTAATTCCAAAAATCCCTTGGGGAAATCCTATGAAAACCTAGATACCAAGTTTTAGCCCGATTGGTATAAAAGATTAGGCTATACTCCAAGTTACAGACAGACTACATTACAAAAAACACTTTTACGGATTCGGGGGGTCATGAAAGGTAAAATTCACCAAAATATCGAGCTCGATTTATTTGACTATCAAAATACTTTCTGTACCTTTAAGTTAGCGAGATAGTAAAAATAAACAGAGAGTATTATCCTTTATACTATCCCGTAGAGAGTGTATTAGTAACAAACTTAATTTTGGTTCACAAGTAATACTAGAAATAACAAATTTTGTGTTTAATCCCCCCTAAGTTTTAATTCACTGTTCGTAATAATGATAACAAAGACTCCCTATTTTTAAATTTTTGTACTAATTTTATATTTGTCAGATTACTTGATAGTCAGGCTAAACTTTAAACTATCGCTAATGAGTTAAACAAAGCATTTTAAAGGTTGATAAATAAAATATATGTTTAAAACTAATTATTTATGTAGATATATTCATCTAAGACGAATTAACTTCAAGATCTATGGAAAAAGTTATGAAATAGTCATGAAAACTATTTTTTCAAAACAAATATTTAATCTGTGTTATTGGTGCTATACCGGTAATACAAAATGTGCGATATTGGAAAATCTATAATAGAATCATTAAAAACAAACAGGTATATTTTTAAAACAAGAGTCATACAGAAAACATATTAGAGGCTAAGTTAAAGAGACTAAATATCTTTGGCCTAAATAGACTGTACAGCTTGGGCCTACATAAATGTAATGTTTGAAGTTTATTGTAAATAATTATAACTTCTTATAAGCTTAGTAAACCAAGTTGTTTCTTCGTCTACAAGCGAAACTGAAAACCAGATCTGAGTTTAAATACAGTATCCTTAACTTTATGTCAGGCAACGGTGCACACAACTAGACCAAAATAAGCAATTAGTGGGGGGTCTTCGTACTGTAGGCCGAACTTAACATTGGCAAATATTATTAAAAAACTAGTTATCTGTAGGCATAAAGCTAAGTAAACATTTATGGGCAGTAATATTTTAATATATTGACTGGCAAACCCAAAGGGAAGAGACCACTAGGAAGACCTAAACGTAGATGAAAGAATAACATTAAAATTAACCTGAACGTGATAGGGTGTATTGAGTTGAACTGGATATAACTAGCTCAAGATAGGGATGGTTTGTAATGAGGTGGACTGGATAGAACAAGCTAGAGATTGGGATGGTATGTAATGAGGTGGACTGGATAGAACAAGCTAGAGATTGGGATAGGGTGTAATGAGGTGAACTGGATATAACTAGATCAAGATAGGGAAGGTTTTTAATGAGGTGGACTGGATAGAACAAGCTAGAGATTGGGATAGGGTGTAATGAGGTGAACTGGATATAACTAGATCAAAATAAGGTTAGGTGGCATAGTCTGTAAGTGCGGTAATTAATTTTGATACTAATGCCACAGAGTGGTTAAGTAAGTAACATTGTAACAGGATGGAGGGCTGTGACCTGGGGGTCGTGGGCTCTTTACACGTCATGGTATGAACCACGAGTTATTTTAGGATACTGGCCTACGCTATTGGTTGTCAAGTTTGAAAACGCAAACGGGCTATTTAAGGGTTTGGTTACTAAAATTAAAACAATACACACACTGTTATAATTAAATTAACTACAATCAAACAAATGTCTGAATTAAAATAGAAGAGTAATTATAAAGTCTGTACTAGAACGAGAACACATAAGATAGAACTAAATAAATAAACAATTAAATAATTATGAAATAAATAATAACAGTAAAATATGTAAAGCAGTCAAAAAATGTTGATTAGCAACATAGCTCACAATAACAATCAATCCATACGTCACTTTTACCATTCAATTAAGTCACCACTTTTCCCCGAGCATGACACACCGTGCTCACCCACGTTATATGAACGCTGGACTCGCTGGCCCACTCCCGGACACACAGGTCTTCTCACTTCCCTATTCACAACTAGGACTAGGGTTCCTCTGGCTATCGCCAATCATGTATATATAGAGGTCACAGTTAGTAGTCTGGAGTCCTCCATTTCTAGACTACTATATAGTATTCGGAGGAAACGAGCCCAGTCTCTTATAGCTGTGTTTTTTTTTCAATCACGCACGTCCCCTGTCGCCTATAATCCTCCTGGCAGTGAGGCTGGCCGCATATGTGCTATACAAGGAATGGGAGAGAGAGAGAGCACGCAGACAAGGTACAAGCATGCCAAACCCACACTGCTAGCAAATGGACACTGTTATACAATAGTAAAAACACCTTTTCGTGGTTTTTTACATGACCTTGGTTTCTATAGTGAGAGCAGAAAACGAAAAGTTTCCACCGTAACATAATTAAATAAATTAATCGAAAACCACATACACACAACCTTTCATTACACTCAACACTGTACTAACTAGTAATGCGGTGCTGTTCAAATGTTGTAAATGGTTTTAAAATGTTTATAGCTACAAAATAGTGCTTTGCGTAAGTAGGTGTTTTGAAAGAGAAAGATGGGGGAAATGCAGGTATTCAGCCTATATAAGCTGTCGACTTCATTTCTAACAATTGTCCTTTTATTTGAGCTGTTATTCCGCTTGCTGATTCATAAAGTAAGGTTAAAATTATTGATAGTAAAATGTATACCTACTTTTCTCGTTCCCCACAACTCGACTCATATCAATAAAAGCCCTTTGTTTCCCAACACCTGTTTGAATGTAGAAAAAAAAACTCTTTTTACGTCCTTGTTCGTACGCATCATAAACACAATAACAGCACAAACAACTATTACAATAGTACCACAAACCATACATTAATACATTTAAAATACAGAAGAGAACAACATGAATAAATATACTATACATAAAATATAGACCACCAATACAACACATACCATCAGCCATACATATATAGAATACAAAAATAAATACACATATATATTAGGGTGCTGCTTATTTGATCAAATAAATTTATTGTTTATTTTTTGAGGTGGCACCCTGCCATTGTGTTCTTATTCATGAGAAATTAATATTGCATGATTCATTCCACTTTGATATTAAAAATTCAAGCAAAGATATATCCACCCTTATTTATTTAGACAAGCGTGGACTTGAATATGATTTGCTTTCTCTTCACAGTCTGGAACACCTGAAAATTTAACTGAATTCTTCTGTCACGGATATGTGGAAATCTATTCTGACTGACAACAATCTCCCAACTTTGAAATAGGGCATTTCAAAACTATTGTCCATGTTTGGATCAAAGTGGGTGTGAGAATTGAAGTTCTCTACGAAGGAACTCATCAAGTCCAAATACAGATTTCAAATGGTTGATGTTAATCTGGAGGGGGAGTTAAGATGTGCATTATGTTCAGACGTTACGCCAATGTTCCTTCAACTTGCCAGACAAAAGGATTGACAAATTTCACATTAAATTGTTTTACATTTTCTATTTGAACGTTTTTAATAATTTGTGTTCAAACCAATTGTAACTGAATAGTTAAAGTTTACGTATTTTGAATACTCTTATTCAAACAGTGTGTTGATTTAAATATTCATTTGAGCACCTTAATTTCTCAATTTTTAAATTATTTGGCGAATTTCACCTCTCATTCGCCACACTTGTGGCTATTTTGAAAAAGATGTTGCCCACCCCTGTTCTAAAGCAAGGTGTTACATCATAAGGGGTACATCCATTTAAGTGGCCGAATGGTCTAAGGCGTCACTCTTACAACAAAATTAGATGTCGATGGTGGGGAGATTGGAGTTCTCATCCTGGTCGAATGTACTGATTGTGGTGTTTCATGCTTTCTTTCTCTCTCTCCACGCAAATACAGGTACACTTTCTTTAAAGTTAACCCTATCATCCCTAGCTCAATGGCGTGCAGTTACAAAGAACGGTACTAAATTGTGGTGCTAAAATAAACAGTTGTCTAAATCAATATTATTCTTTGTTTTGGTAGATAGAAATTTTATTTTGATTCTATTTTGGATAGATTTTTACCAAATAAACTTAGTGAAAATAATTTATTTATTTTAATGTGGATATTTTTATGTTTGCCACGAACAAAAAATGACTCTTAAATGAGTTGAAAATTATAGTCCTTTTGGTTTGGTAGATCAATACAACTATCATCGACCATTGGTTGTATCAACTAATCTTCCTGACTGGTGTATGTATTATTTCTTGATATAATTGACACGTCACCTAGCGTGCGGGTAACCAAAGGTAAAATAGCTGGCGTGTGATGAAATTACCTCACAGTGTTTTCTCAGTGCTATCCTCTCTCTCTCTCTCTTTGTCTCTGTGCTATCTCTCTCTTTGTTCCAGTGTGTGCTGTGCTGGCGTGTTTCCTACCATCTCAAAACAAGTGATCCTGAAGGAGAAAACATTGTCAAAATGAGAAAAAGAAGAGTGAATTTCGTGAGATTGCCAATGTGGGATTTGATTCATATTTATTCTATGAAGGAGTGTTTGAGTATTAATGTAAATTATATTTATTTTTTAAATAAACATAATATTTGATTTTTATAAGCATTAACCACGTGTTTTCATACGGAAGTATTAAGTTATGTGTTGTCAACACTTGAGCCTCTCTATTGAGCTGAATCCTCAGCACAGGACAACGCTGACACCCGTTTGTGGTTTAGTCCTCTACTTCTTATCGATGAACACAGAGCTGGATTGACGGTGTTGTCCCAGTTGTCTTCTGTTAACAAACGTGAGAGGGAGATTAGGCAACATCTAGTTGGCATGGAGAAGAAAGAACCTATTCTTCTCTGAGCATGTCAGTTGTCATCGAGTGTAAGGACAGTATTATCTACTATTAACTTCCACTTAATAAGCTAAGAGAAAGGGAAGAGGAGAGTTATTTTTAATCAAATTTATGAGAACTCCCCTGAAAATACTGAAGTAAATCATTATAATGACAATCTATATAGAGTGTACCAGATTCTGAGTTTAAACCACGGGCTCCAGAACAGGGGGAAGAGGGGGCTTAAACCCTACTTGTTTTTTTCTTGGGGGATTGGGACTATTTTAAGGCCCCCCCCCTCCCCCAATATTTCCCAAGTAGATTCAAAACCCATGTATAAAACATACATCTGTGACCATCAGTTTAGTAATTTTAAGAGTTATAGACACAACTTTATTAATTTAATAGAAAACTGAAATGCCCTACTTTTGTAGTTTATTTTTCTCACATGAAAAAACCTTTTCACAAAAATATAGTAACCAACACAAGGCCTAGTGTGACAGTCTTAAATATAAACAATACCATAGCAGTAAGGGCCAAAGGTGTAATATTAACTGACCTTTTTGCCAGCAGATTAAGAACTAAATTTTTATTGAAAAAAAAATTCTTAGCGAATAATTGTAAGTTTAATTTTAAACATGAGGGGATTTTCAACCTCAGTTCAAGTTTTATTTTTGTCATATTTTTATCAATTAAAAAAAATTAAAATCTGGACATCAATCAAATTAATACGCTTTCTTGTTTTTGTTTGAATACAATATTTTATTATTTTTAAACCTAGGTTAAATATTGTTGTGATAATATACTTGATTGTGTACGCATGGTTTGTAAGAGAAATACTAAATATTTAATCACCCCTAGTTTAAAGGTCCATTAACCTGCCTTCCACAATATGAGTCTCTACAGGGTTGATACCTACACTTAGTTTACCTTGAAAGGTAGCAGTCTTACCTGGCGTGGTTCAACTATGACGTAGCTTATACTATAAAAACATAGCATGTGCACAGCGAGGGGAGGGCTATCGGGTTCAAAGTCAGTAGTCTAGCGGGATAAGATAGTACAGCCCTCAGGCGTTGTTATTGTCCTGTTGTGACGTCACCTGTTGTTTTCATTGCCTATAGTCCGTTTTCGATAAGAAGGGAGAATTAAACTTCTCAGGGAACCCCACTGGGTCAAAACACGGGGAGCAAAGACACAGCTCCTGGGTGTAAGCGCAAAATACCACTTACCAAATGGCATTTGGATTTAATGTCAGGCTCATCTATTCTGATTGGCCTGTTAGCAGTTAGGTTGAAGTTCCAAGTCCAGCCGGTGCACAGAGATACTGTTGATCACCAAAACTTGGCTACTTATTTTTAGACGTAATTCTTGATTTAACTATATTAACCATTGAGCCCAAACTGATAAATTGTCAACTCTAGTATTAGTAAATTAATGTTTACTCTAATTTTTTTATAAAAAGGTTACCAACCTTTATAAACTGATTAAATCTGAAATTAGTTAAAAATAATAATCATAAGCTGAGTCTTATATTGAAAATTTTGGTTTTATAATAGGAATAGAAGAGTTGTTTGGAAAGATTGATAATAAATTTCAATTTTATAATTTCTACTTTAGCAAGAAATCTTAGAATAGAAAATAAATATAAAATCTGCACTTAATAAATACAATAAAATTACAATATTATTTTAATTGTTTGGATAAAAATATCTTAAGTGGCACGCCATATTTTTTATAGGATGTGGTAGGCTATAAAATATTATCTTGATTGGTTGATATGGTTTTGACTCTCGGTGAAAATTTGTGGGTAAGACATAATTATTGTTATTTATATGTAGAAAATTTAAAGTAGTTATTTAATTACGACATACGGGGGGAATATTGCGAACGTAGAGGAGCTCATTATTGTGGCTCTTTACAGATCGTAAAATGAACCAGAACTGACGACGGTGGCAAAAATTTAGCATTAAAAATAAATAAAAAATAATCCAATAGTTTCACAGTAATAGCAGATAATATCCCAAATTTCAATCTTAGTGTTACAAAATGATAACATAAAATATTACAGCTAATACAACCCAATAATTTTAAAATGACGACTTAAAAAAACATTATTTTCTGATAATTTAAAAATGTCAACATCATATAGGCTACAAAAATAATCCGATAGTTTCAAAATGATTAAAAATAATATCACAATTTCTACCATTTGATAGGATTAATAACAAATACAATATTATGGTTTCAAATGAAAGACAATCTATTCCATATTATAGTCCGATAGCTTCAAAATGATAGAAGAATAGAATATCACTACACTTATAATAGACAGTCTTAACGTAATGACAGAACATCTTATACATCTTTGGTAATTTGAAGTCTGACGCATTAGTTAATTTGCTATGGTGTCTTCCTACTCAATCAAGGGTCCAGGATTTGATTCTTGGAACGGCAAAACAATGTATTATTGGTGAATTGTAGGTTTTCCTTTCACAATGTTAAATTAATGGCCAGGGGCTGGATTTAAGCTAGTTTTTAAGTCATGTATTGATAGAATATGACGGTTGATAAAGTGCATGTTAAATACCTTAAATAATAATATAATTCGTTACTTTCAAAATGCCAGTAGAAAATTTAACAACTCAAATAGCCTATTATTTCAAAATTACGATGGAAAAAATCACAGATATAGAGTGATAGTATAAAATATACGATATAAAATATCACACCAAGTATAAAGTCAATAATTTCAAGATTACAACTTACACTATCACAACAAATATAATTTGATAATTTAAAAATGAAGAATGAATATACAACTCTCCTACAGTATCAAAATGATAATCGAAGATATCAAAACTCTTATGACAAAAATATTTGATGGCATTATGACAGAAAATATCACACGACTTTGACTTTCGGTAATTACAAAATCACAATAGAGAATATCACAACAAATATAATCCGAAAGTTTCAAAATTAACACATAAACTAAATAATAGTTTCAAAATGACGATATAAAATATGAAAATAATTACAATTTGCAAATCTCATTGTATGCTTATAGTTTCAAAATGATGATATAAAATTTTAACTAATAATAATCCAATTGTTTAAAATTAATGACAAAAGTTCTCTTAATTTGTATAGTTAAGATGTTTAAAATTAACGATAACAATCCCAAGTTATATAATCTAAGGGTTTAAAATGGCTAAGAGACAACATTAATATGTATCTGAACAAATATTTTATAAGTGACAAAACAAACTATTATAATTTAAACAATACATCATCAATGATTTTAAAATAGGGACACAAAATTTCCCAATCTATTTTATTTTTATTGTTTCAAAATGATGATTATATTACAACAGGTTAATATCAGAATTTATAGATATCAATATATTTTCAAAGTAATTTCAAAAACCCTCAATATCTAAATAATACAATAGTTTATTAAAGTTTGTATAACAATATAGTTTATAAAATGACAAAAAAAAATCACGCCGTAAATAAATAGTTTTTAAATGATGACCGATAATATCTCATATTAAATATTTATATTGCTTCAAAGTTAGTAAAGAAATAAAATCACACTTCAGCTAATTAATAAGATAGTTTAAAATTAACGGGAAAAAGTATCGCTTATTTAAAAATGGAGACAGAAAAAAAAAAAGCTTTGGAAAATAAATAGTTCAAAATTAAGACAGATAAATCCTATAATTTAAAAACCTCTTTCTCAAACGAAACAAATATACATTTGGCACGCGCCAGTTCCCCATATAAATTTTTCTCAACCAAAAATCAAACACCTCCCCATTAGAAACATAAGGTTTAATATTTTTAACAGGGTGATATCAACAGTTGTTGAATATCTGTGAAGAGCTTAAGAGCATTAGATTACAAACTTTTTAAATGAAGATAAAAATAAGTCAATAAATTCCAGGACACCATTGACAGACATTTAAGAATTCATTTTGAGTTCACCATGTGAGGAATATCAAATTTTAGGTTTCTACTGGAGAAATATTTGATTTCTGGTTACCTAAGACATGTTTTGATATTTAAAAAAATGTAAAAACACTGTTCTTAACTATTGGTCTCGACACGCTCACCTTAATCTTCTATTGAGCATGTACTTACATTAACTTTACATTCTTAATTTAATAAACTTGTAGTTTTGAAAAGAGTAAACATCGCTCCCTGTATATTTTTTAATTTCACTACAGTCTTAATATTTCTCTTTCACTTTCAAGTTGAAATATCTATATTAATAAAAGCCTAAAGTTACATGTATGTATATATTATATATAATGTCCATGAAGTTTTAGTACATTATACTCAAACTTAAAGTGTTAATAAAACCTATCTAAATATCATGTTTGTTCTTTTTTTACTATAGTATAGACATATCCTCTCTACTAGGTTATAGACTGTTGCTGACATGATTTGACAGGAATGAACAGGTCTGGTTGTCTGAACAGAGTTTTAAAATGTATTTTCAAAAGTTACATGGGTTATGGCTACTAGCAGTAGTTAAAAATTTAATTCATTAGTATGCACACTTGAAAGCTTAAACCATGTTAAGTTAATAAAATATAATTATATAGGCCTATCAACTATAATGTCCTATTATTTCCATGACGTCATCAATAGGAAAAACTAACTAACAGCTCAACAAAATGGACCCTAGCTTTTTTAGCATACTATAAATTTGTACATAGACCTAAGTTAACTACCATTATTGTTTTGGTTATATCCATAATCGTGCGAACCAATTAGATAGTCAAAATACTTGGTACGTGCACCAAGCAGTCAGCCTATAAATACAATATACTTACTTATTCGGGAACTCTAAAGTTTATTGCCAAGACCGACACCTATCCCTATCCTAAGCTAGTTCTATCCAGTTCACCTCACTACACCCTATTTATTTCAGGTCCACCCTCCCATCTTTGGGTAGAGAACGCCTACACAGTATTTTGAGATAGTAAAAAAAAAACACATCACCGAGCGGTGTCATAAATTAGATCTATATCTATCATAAAAAGATGTCAGCCATTAGAATATTCTAATTATTTCCGAAGATGAATAAAACCCCTCTTTAACATATTCATGGCTTCTTGATTAGGTACTACTGCTTGACACTTAGATTGTGTTTTATTTCCAAGACATTTGTTTGATATGACATGTTAGATTTCAACTATATAAACCAGACTTTGTTTGATAAGTTAGGTTTGATTTGTTTGTGTTTAATCATGTATTCGAGATATTTGTTTAATATACCAAGTTAATTTTGTTTGTGTGTTTAATCATGTGTTAGGTTAAAAAAACGAACTTATAACTTTCCTTAACCAATGAGTTTATGTTAAAAAGCAATAATTTTATACTCAAACTTAAAGCATTATTACCAGGGTCTAACTCTACTCTACTCTGGGGGACACTACACCATTCCAACATCAGATGAGCTTTCTCTCTCTCAAGATCAAATTTGAGTTTTGGTTTAAGTTTTTACAAATTTATCTCACACAATTAAAAATATATTTATTTATTGGAATTTTAATTTACAAAAATATTTATTTCTACAAATACTTTAAATATGTATTCATACAAGCATAACTCACACCATGAAAAGTATACTTAGGATATTTATTTACACAAATCAAAGTTGTTTTTTTACAAGTATATCTCATACTATGAAAAGTATACTTGGATATTTATTTACACAAATCAAAGTTTTTACAAATTTATCTCATACTATGAAAAATATATTTATTTACACAAATCAAAGTTTTTACTAATTTAAATCACACAATTAAAAATATATTTATTTACACAAATCAAAGTTTTTTTTACCAATACTTTAAATATTTATTTATTGGAATTTATATTTACAAAAATAATTTTTTACAAATACTTTAAAATATTTATTTATACAAACATAGCTCACACCATGAAAAGTATACTTGGAATATTTATTTACAAAAAAATTATAGTTATATAATATATATATTATGGAAACACTAATCAATTTCTTGAGTTCGTAGCGGGAATAGTGACCTCGGTACTAATTTATAAAGTCCAGTTTAAAAAATTATTTTAACATATATGTACAGATGGTTTCAAATTTGCCTAGAATAAAAATATATACAAACAACTAATTCTATTTTACTAGAAATAACCAGGTAGGTGGAGATTTAAAAATATCCTGGATGCATAAAATATGCTTGTTTTCATGCAGAAAAAAACCCTCAAATCTTTGAAAAATGGTATGTCGGTGGAACTGTCTATAGTGAAAGATGATTATTCAGCCCGTCTAAATGATCACCTTTCTAGTCATGGCGAGTGAGTTTACAAGGACTCTGATACCCAAACGGCAACGTATTATAATCATCTTTCACTATAGACAGTTCCACCGACATACCATTTTTCAAAGATTTGAGGGTTTTTTTCTGCATGAAAACAAGCATATTTTATGCATCCAGGATATTTTTAAATCTCCACCTACCTGGTTATTTCTAGTAAAATAGAATTAGTTGTTTGTATATATTTTTATTCTAGGCAAATTTGAAACCATCTGTACATATATGTTAAAATAATTTTTTAAACTGGACTTTATAAATTAGTACCGAGGTCACTATTCCCGCTACGAACTCAAGAAATTGATTAGTGTTTCCATAATATATATATTATATAACTATAATTTTTTTGTAAATAAATATTCCAAGTATACTTTTCATGGTGTGAGCTATGTTTGTATAAATAAATATTTTAAAGTATTTGTAAAAAATTATTTTTGTAAATATAAATTCCAATAAATAAATATTTAAAGTATTGGTAAAAAAAACTTTGATTTGTGTAAATAAATATATTTTTAATTGTGTGATTTAAATTAGTAAAAACTTTGATTTGTGTAAATAAATATATTTTTCATAGTATGAGATAAATTTGTAAAAACTTTGATTTGTGTAAATAAATATCCAAGTATACTTTTCATAGTATGAGATATACTTGTAAAAAAACAACTTTGATTTGTGTAAATAAATATCCTAAGTATACTTTTCATGGTGTGAGTTATGCTTGTATGAATACATATTTAAAGTATTTGTAGAAATAAATATTTTTGTAAATTAAAATTCCAATAAATAAATATATTTTTAATTGTGTGAGATAAATTTGTAAAAACTTAAACCAAAACTCAAATTTGATCTTGAGAGAGAGAAAGCTCATCTGATGTTGGAATGGTGTAGTGTCCCCCAGAGTAGAGTAGAGTTAGACCCTGGTAATAATGCTTTAAGTTTGAGTATAAAATTATTGCTTTTTAACATAAACTCATTGGTTAAGGAAAGTTATAAGTTCGTTTTTTTAACCTAACACATGATTAAACACACAAACAAAATTAACTTGGTATATTAAACAAATATCTCGAATACATGATTAAACACAAACAAATCAAACCTAACTTATCAAACAAAGTCTGGTTTATATAGTTGAAATCTAACATGTCATATCAAACAAATGTCTTGGAAATAAAACACAATCTAAGTGTCAAGCAGTAGTACCTAATCAAGAAGCCATGAATATGTTAAAGAGGGGTTTTATTCATCTTCGGAAATAATTAGAATATTCTAATGGCTGACATCTTTTTATGATAGATATAGATCTAATTTATGACACCGCTCGGTGATGTGTTTTTTTTTTACTATCTCAAAATACTGTGTAGGCGTTCTCTACCCAAAGATGGGAGGGTGGACCTGAAATAAATAGGGTGTAGTGAGGTGAACTGGATAGAACTAGCTTAGGATAGGGATAGGTGTCGGTCTTGGCAATAAACTTTAGAGTTCCCGAATAAGTAAGTATATTGTATTTATAGGCTGACTGCTTGGTGCACGTACCAAGTATTTTGACTATCTAATTGGTTCGCACGATTATGGATATAACCAAAACAATAATGGTAGTTAACTTAGGTCTATGTACAAATTTATAGTATGCTAAAAAAGCTAGGGTCCATTTTGTTGAGCTGTTAGTTAGTTTTTCCTATTGATGACGTCATGGAAATAATAGGACATTATAGTTGATAGGCCTATATAATTATATTTTATTAACTTAACATGGTTTAAGCTTTCAAGTGTGCATACTAATGAATTAAATTTTTAACTACTGCTAGTAGCCATAACCCATGTAACTTTTGAAAATACATTTTAAAACTCTGTTCAGACAACCAGACCTGTTCATTCCTGTCAAATCATGTCAGCAACAGTCTATAACCTAGTAGAGAGGATATGTCTATACTATAGTAAAAAAAGAACAAACATGATATTTAGATAGGTTTTATTAACACTTTAAGTTTGAGTATAATGTACTAAAACTTCATGGACATTATATATAATATATACATACATGTAACTTTAGGCTTTTATTAATATAGATATTTCAACTTGAAAGTGAAAGAGAAATATTAAGACTGTAGTGAAATTAAAAAATATACAGGGAGCGATGTTTACTCTTTTCAAAACTACAAGTTTATTAAATTAAGAATGTAAAGTTAATGTAAGTACATGCTCAATAGAAGATTAAGGTGAGCGTGTCGAGACCAATAGTTAAGAACAGTGTTTTTACATTTTTTTAAATATCAAAACATGTCTTAGGTAACCAGAAATCAAATATTTCTCCAGTAGAAACCTAAAATTTGATATTCCTCACATGGTGAACTCAAAATGAATTCTTAAATGTCTGTCAATGGTGTCCTGGAATTTATTGACTTATTTTTATCTTCATTTAAAAAGTTTGTAATCTAATGCTCTTAAGCTCTTCACAGATATTCAACAACTGTTGATATCACCCTGTTAAAAATATTAAACCTTATGTTTCTAATGGGGAGGTGTTTGATTTTTGGTTGAGAAAAATTTATATGGGGAACTGGCGCGTGCCAAATGTATATTTGTTTCGTTTGAGAAAGAGGTTTTTAAATTATAGGATTTATCTGTCTTAATTTTGAACTATTTATTTTCCAAAGCTTTTTTTTTTTCTGTCTCCATTTTTAAATAAGCGATACTTTTTCCCGTTAATTTTAAACTATCTTATTAATTAGCTGAAGTGTGATTTTATTTCTTTACTAACTTTGAAGCAATATAAATATTTAATATGAGATATTATCGGTCATCATTTAAAAACTATTTATTTACGGCGTGATTTTTTTTTGTCATTTTATAAACTATATTGTTATACAAACTTTAATAAACTATTGTATTATTTAGATATTGAGGGTTTTTGAAATTACTTTGAAAATATATTGATATCTATAAATTCTGATATTAACCTGTTGTAATATAATCATCATTTTGAAACAATAAAAATAAAATAGATTGGGAAATTTTGTGTCCCTATTTTAAAATCATTGATGATGTATTGTTTAAATTATAATAGTTTGTTTTGTCACTTATAAAATATTTGTTCAGATACATATTAATGTTGTCTCTTAGCCATTTTAAACCCTTAGATTATATAACTTGGGATTGTTATCGTTAATTTTAAACATCTTAACTATACAAATTAAGAGAACTTTTGTCATTAATTTTAAACAATTGGATTATTATTAGTTAAAATTTTATATCATCATTTTGAAACTATAAGCATACAATGAGATTTGCAAATTGTAATTATTTTCATATTTTATATCGTCATTTTGAAACTATTATTTAGTTTATGTGTTAATTTTGAAACTTTCGGATTATATTTGTTGTGATATTCTCTATTGTGATTTTGTAATTACCGAAAGTCAAAGTCGTGTGATATTTTCTGTCATAATGCCATCAAATATTTTTGTCATAAGAGTTTTGATATCTTCGATTATCATTTTGATACTGTAGGAGAGTTGTATATTCATTCTTCATTTTTAAATTATCAAATTATATTTGTTGTGATAGTGTAAGTTGTAATCTTGAAATTATTGACTTTATACTTGGGTTGATATTTTATATCGTATATTTTATACTATCACTCTATATCTGTGATTTTTTCCATCGTAATTTTGAAATAATAGGCTATTTGAGTTGTTAAATTTTCTACTGGCATTTTGAAAGTAACGAATTATATTATTATTTAAGGTATTTAACATGCACTTTATCAACCGTCATATTCTATCAATACATGACTTAAAAACTAGCTTAAATCCAGCCCCTGGCCATTAATTTAACATTGTGAAAGGAAAACCTACAATTCACCAATAATACATTGTTTTGCCGTTCCAAGAATCAAATCCTGGACCCTTGATTGAGTAGGAAGACACCATAGCAAATTAACTAATGCGTCAGACTTCAAATTACCAAAGATGTATAAGATGTTCTGTCATTACGTTAAGACTGTCTATTATAAGTGTAGTGATATTCTATTCTTCTATCATTTTGAAGCTATCGGACTATAATATGGAATAGATTGTCTTTCATTTGAAACCATAATATTGTATTTGTTATTAATCCTATCAAATGGTAGAAATTGTGATATTATTTTTAATCATTTTGAAACTATCGGATTATTTTTGTAGCCTATATGATGTTGACATTTTTAAATTATCAGAAAATAATGTTTTTTTAAGTCGTCATTTTAAAATTATTGGGTTGTATTAGCTGTAATATTTTATGTTATCATTTTGTAACACTAAGATTGAAATTTGGGATATTATCTGCTATTACTGTGAAACTATTGGATTATTTTTTATTTATTTTTAATGCTAAATTTTTGCCACCGTCGTCAGTTCTGGTTCATTTTACGATCTGTAAAGAGCCACAATAATGAGCTCCTCTACGTTCGCAATATTCCCCCCGTATGTCGTAATTAAATAACTACTTTAAATTTTCTACATATTAAATAACAATAATTATGTCTTACCCACAAATTTCCACCTAGAGTCAAAACCATATCAACCAATCAAGATAATATTTTATAGCCTACCACATCCTATAAAAAATATGGCGTGCCACTTAAGATATTTTTATCCAAACAATTAAAATAATATTGTAATTTTATTTTATTTATTAAGTGCAGATTTTATATTTATTTTCTATTCTAAGATTTCTTGCTAAAGTAGAAATTATAAAATTGAAATTTATTATCAATCTTTCCAAACAACTCTTCTATTCCTATTATAAAACCAAAATTTTCAATATAAGACTCAGCTTATGATTATTATTTTTAACTAATTTCAGATTTAATCAGTTTATAAAGGTTGGTAACCTTTTTATAAAAAAATTAGAGTAAACATTAATTTACTAATACTAGAGTTGACAATTTATCAGTTTGGGCTCAATGGTTAATATAGTTAAATCAAGAATTACGTCTAAAAATAAGTAGCCAAGTTTTGGTGATCAACAGTATCTCTGTGCACCGGCTGGACTTGGAACTTCAACCTAACTGCTAACAGGCCAATCAGAATAGATGAGCCTGACATTAAATCCAAATGCCATTTGGTAAGTGGTATTTTGCGCTTACACCCAGGAGCTGTGTCTTTGCTCCCCGTGTTTTGACCCAGTGGGGTTCCCTGAGAAGTTTAATTCTCCCTTCTTATCGAAAACGGACTATAGGCAATGAAAACAACAGGTGACGTCACAACAGGACAATAACAACGCCTGAGGGCTGTACTATCTTATCCCGCTAGACTACTAAAGTCCTCACATCTTCTCGAAATTTTCTGAAGTTTTTAATGTTGATTGCAAAAAAAGGTTTGTGAAACTATTTATCTTATTTTGATAGTTCAATCCGACCTTCAAAGGTCGTAGTTTATCATCTAAAAGCATCCATTCTTAAAAAATGTGTCGGTGAAAAACAACTTTAAATTGCTTCTAGAGGCATCTAACTTTGAAAGTAAAAAAAATGTTGATGATCCCTCTAAATCGATTTTCATGGGCATCAAAATTTCTGGAGTAGGACCACTATTTAGGCCCTAGTTTTTCTAAGGAATCTAATTTATGAAAAATCTGGTTTGTCGATACTTAAAATAGCTTTTAGAGGCATCCAATTTTCAAAAAGTTGCTGGAGGGCGACTACAGCAAATAGTCTCTATAATTATAAACATTTTAAAAATCGGGGGAGGTTTACACTTTAGTTCTCTTAAATTAGTATCATTTTTAAAAACTCTTCACTTTTGAGGACCACTTCAAATACGTTCTAGGACATCTAATTTTCAAGCATTAATTGATGGAAGAAAAGTTCATAAAAAAAATCTAGGGCATCCAAATTTTAAACATTAACTGGAAGGGAAAAAAAAATCATAAAATAATAAATTTTGATATTACCCCTTCCCCCCATCACAATTGATAAAGTCCCATCACAACATTTTAAATAGTTTTCTTATTTCTCCGAAGTCTAAGGGTGGTATACAAGAACGTATAGTGAATACCTACTGTCTGTTCAGCGCAGGAATTGTTTTCTGAAAGGCCTTTCTTCCTACCAGAAATCTATTATATAGTAGGATATTGATAGGAAAAAAGACCTTTTAGAGAGTAATTCCTACCGTGAATAGAGTATAGTGTGGTCCCGAGCACACTATCACTTCACCTTTTAACCTATGATGACGTAAGCAAACCTACGCTATTTTCAACAAATTGAGTGTGACATGAAAAGTCAAGGAGAAGTCAGATAAATTATAAAATGCCTTTGAAGTTTTTATTTATTTTTAAAAATAATTTGTGAATCACATAGTAAACCATTACTTACCATTTACCCATTAACCATTATTAGTTTTACCACTATTAGTTTTATCCCCAACTAATGTTATTTATTGATGATCTTTGTGCTATGAAATTAATAGAAGGCAATGAAAATTATGAGATTATGTATGTTGGCTAATAGACTTTACTATAAAATACTGGGAAAGTAAATATTCTTTGGTCTGGAAAGCCTGGGGAATTAAAATAACTTTAAAGTGTAGGCCTTATAAGTGATGTTTGAGATCGTGTAAAATAAATACATTTTATTAGCAGAAACCAGCTGGGCTTAAAGTTTCAATCATCCCAGCTGCTACCCTAGATGATATATTTCAAAATGAAAGGATACCAGAATGTAGGGCCAATAATTAATAATTAGCCTTAAGTTACATTATAATATGTAGGGTATCTGACGAGAGGCCAAGAAGTGCTAAAATAAATTCAAAATGTGATTAAGGTGATTGTCCCTTTTCATTTGGCGTGGAAATGCAGAGCCATGGGAACAAACAGTTATTTTCAAGAATTTTTATTGTTTTGCAATTTTCTTTTCGGAAACGGTTTGTTCAAGAATATAAGCATGTTAACTAAGTTATATTTTTTATACACACACTTCCTCTATAATTTTAACAGTGATCAAATATCGATAAAATTGACATTTTTCAAAAGGAAACTGCTGGCTTCATAGCAAAAAATAAGAAAATATGATAGTTAATAAACATTGATACATTATCTTAGAAGGGGTGTTAAAAATATTAACATTAAAATTTCACTAGTTGTCTAGAAAACTTAAATTTCTAAACGTATGATTTTTCCGCAAGACCTGTCCGGTAGCTAGCGCAATCTACGTTTACCGCAATCCATCTGGTCTTGTTGGCGCGGAAAGATACTTTAGTCGGTCGTGAAGCACCACCGCGCCTTTCACCCTCCCACCCACCATCCCACAAAACAGGTTTTAGACTTGCACTCGACAGGGCCAAGGGCCTTAAGCCTACAACAAAAGCCTCGTAATGGGTTGTTTTGCATACCACTAATAACTTACTTGCAATGCGAACTATCAAGAATCAGTTCAGTATTTGAGAGGTTTTTTCTCGTTTAAATATTAGAGGAAGGCATTTTGATGTATAGAGGTTTTACTCTCAGGGGTTTTACGCCATCCACTTACAGTATCCTTATTGTAAGTTTTGGATAACCCGGGCATTCTGTATGACCCGTGGTACTTACATAAATTTAAGAAATATTTATTTGGTTGTGTGGACTAAACACTAACTACAATTTTTTTAAACTCAAAATATCTTCCAGAGGCATAAGATTTTTTTTTAAATTGCCACTAAATAAACACTCTAAAAAGTTTATAGAGGCATATAATTTTCAAACATTTGTAAGGGAAAATCACTTTTTATAGCATCTACAAGTAATACATTTTCAAAAGATTTCCAGGTGAGGAACATTTTAATAAGCTTTTAGAAAACATTTAATTTACATAAATCTTCTGAGTGAGAACCACTCAAATAACTTCTAGAAGAGTTTAATTTTATTAAATTTGTCCAATCTAAATAGCTTCTAAGGGTATCGAAGATTCGGAAATATTTTGGAGGAAGGGCTTAAAATTTCCCTTTCGGCTTTTTCTTAAATTTTTCCAATCTAAATAGCTTCTAGGGGCATCGAAGATTCGGAAATTTTTTGGAGGAGGGCTTCAAATTTCCCTCTCGGCTTTCTGTGGGGTTTACCCATCATTTTTAATTATTGGCTGAAAAAAAAAATTACCACGTTCTTCTCCACACAAGTTCCTACTATATTGTTAATATATATTTTAACATAGAAAGACATATAAAAAAGTACTATCCATGAAAAATAGACCTCCTTAAAATAGCTTCAGAAGTCATCCAGGCTCTAACATTTTACCCAGTAAGGACCTATGGACTCCCTCTCAGTTGAGGCCCCCCCCCCCCCCCCCCCCCAATTTCAAATAACTTCCGAAGCCCCTGGATTAAACTTAGGCTTTGCATATTATAGTTGGGCGTAATACCTATCACACACCTCCAGAGGTTTTTATGTATTAATTTAGCTAAAATTGTTATTTAAGAATTAGGATGGATTAGTATAGTAGCTATCTCCAGAAATGATGTGAGCCAATATATCACATTGTTTAATTGGTAAGACGGGACAAATAATTTATTTATGGTGGAGCTAATCAAACATGTTTTAGTCTGAGTTAAAATTAATCTAATATGTTTTAGTCTGCGTAATGATTAATCTAATATGCTTTAGCCTGCGTGAAGATTAATCTAATATGCTTTAGCCTGCGTGAAGACTTACTCTAACACGGTTTATTCTGCGTGAAGATTACTCTAACACGGTTTAGTCTGGGTGAAGACTTACTCTAAGATGCTTTAGTCTGCGTGAAGATTAATCTAATATGCTTTAGCCTGCGTGAAGATTACTCTAACACGGTTTGTTCTGGGTGAAGACTTACTCTAAGATGCTTTAGTCTGCGTGAAGATTAATCTAATATGCTTTAGCCTGCGTGAAGACTTACTCTAACACGGTTTATTCTGCGTGAAGATTACTCTAACACGGTTTAGTCTGGGTGAAGACTTACTCTAAGATGCTTTAGTCTGCGTGAAGATTAATCTAATATGCTTTATCCTGCGTGAAGATTAATCTAATATGCTTTAGCCTGCGTGAAGACTTACTCTAACACGGTTTATTCTGCGTGAAGATTACTCTAACATGGTTTAGTCTGGGTGAAGACTTACTCTAAGATGCTTTAGTCTGCGTGAAGATTAATCTAATATGCTTTAGCCTGCGTGAAGATTAATCTAATATGCTTTAGCCTGCGTGAAGACTTACTCTAACACGGTTTATTCTGCGTGAAGATTACTCTAACACGGTTTATTCTAGGTGAAGACTTACTCTAAGATGTTTTAGTCTGCGTGAAGACTACTCTAACATGCTTTAGTCTGTGTGAAACTACCTCCAACATGTTTTAATCTGGGTGAAGTCTTATTCTAACATGCTTTAGTCTGGGTTAAAATCACTTCAACATGTTTTAATCTAGGGAAGTCTATCATGTTTTGATCTGAGTGAAACTCACTCTTAGGATGCGTGCATGCTGAGGAGTACGCACGTCAAGCATCCCTCCTATTTTCGCACAAAGCACATCACTCATGGAACAACCTGTGCATACCGAGCAGATTGCTCATCGCTCTTCGTACCCAGCTAGAGAAAACCAGTCTGCACGGAGCATTCGCACTGCAATGTATCTTAAACTCCTTTATATTTTAGGACTTTTAATTTTACTTCTAAAATATCTATTAAAACGGGAAAAAATTATCTTTGACAGAAGTAGTGATGAAAATGATGACATGTCAGCAGCGGCAAAATTTATATGTCTCTGGTCCCAGATTACGGAGTACTTATGAATACTATTATTTATTAGTTTATCTTTTATCATTTATCTTCTTCCTAGAATAATCTCATTCTGTAGAAAATCCGAGAAAGACAAACGTCGAAGTAGAAGTCAAAATAATAGAATATAAAATAAAAGTGAACTGAACAACAGGGAGGATTTGCTTTGACCTTGAACCAATCAATCAGAGCACCATGTACATCGCACAGCCCTCCACAAAAACAAAACAGTTTGTTTCTTGTGTCTGGTAGGAGTGAAGTGTGGAGAGTGGGGTGTTTGGCATGCACGCTCCCGTTTATTTACATGGGTTTGTTTCTACAGCTTGTGCGATGTGCGGAGATAATAATGATGAGCTATGTGCGAGCTCCATGGCATGCACGCCGGGTAGCATGTTTTAATCTGGGTGAAACTCACTCTAACATGTTTTAATCTGGGGAAAACTCACTCGAACATGTTTTAATCTGGGTGAAACTCACTCTAATATGTTTTAATCTGGGTGAAACTCACTCTAACATGTTTTAATCTGAGTGAAACTCCATCTAATATGTTTTAATCTGGGTGTAACTCACTCTAACATGTTTTAATCTGGGTAAAACTCACTCTAATATATTTTTATCTGGGTGAAACTCACTCTAACATGTTTTAATCTGGGTGAAACTCCATTTAATATGTTTTAATCTGGGTGAAACTCATTCTAACATGTTTTAATCTGGGTGAAACTCCATCTAATATGTTTTAATCTGGGTAAAACTCACTCTAACATGTTTTAATCTGGGTGAAACTCACCCTAACACGTTTTAATATGAGTGAAACTCACGCTAACGTGTTATAATTTTTTTGAAACTCACTCTAACATGTTTTAATCTGGATGAAACTCACTCTAACATGTTTTAATCTGGGTGAAACTCACTCTAACATGTTTTAATCTGGGCGAAACTCACCTTAACACGTTTTAATATGAGTGAAACTCACGCTAACGTGTTTTAATTTTGTAGAAACTCACTTTAACATGTTTTAATCTGGATGAAACTCACTCTAACATGTTTTAATCTGGGTGAAACTCACTCTAACATGTTTTAATCTGGGGAAAACTCACTTGAACATGTTTTAATCTGGGTGAAACTCCATCTAATATGTTTTAATCTGGGTGAAAATCACTCTAACATGTTTTAATCTTGGTGAAACTCACTTTAATAGATTTTAATCTGGGTGAAACTCACTCTAACATGTTTTAATCTGGGTGAAACTCCATCTAATATGTTTTAATATCGGTGAAACTCACTCTAACATGTTTTAATCTGGGTGAAACTCACTCTAACATTAAGTGTAAATAACCGAAGCTATATTAATGGTAGTTGGTTCAGTTAGATATCATTCTGAAAATTGAAAAATGACACCTGGACACGGCAATCGAACCCTGGACCTTTGGCTTAGTGGTTAGAGCATTGGCGTACTAAGCCAAAGGTCCCGGGTTCGATTCCCGTGTCCAGGTGTCATTTTTCAATTTTCAGAATGATATCACTCTAACATGTTTTAATCTGGGTGAAACACACTCTAACATGTTTTAATCTGGTTGAAGTATTTCTCTAGCATCATTGCTTCTCCTATCACGTAGAAAAAGAAATGATTGCTTTTATATAATTAAATAGGTTATACCTGATGAAGGATAGGGAAGGAAAATGCATCACAGAAATATATTATAAGTTTAACAAATAAGTTTATTAAAAAGTAAACAAAAAATATAAAAATACATATATAAGTGACAGGATTTTAATTCAATTAATTGATGATAACTGTATTCCATTATCGAGGTAGAAAACATTAAGTTGGACAAATAGGTATTAATACGTGGTAGACAAGGAACCGACAGAAGTTAGATAGAACATTTCATTTAGTTTAATAACTCTAGAAATAGAGATATTTGCTCTTACTCGAACGATGAAGCGTCTGCCACAACTCGGCAACAGTAAAAAGGGGAATTAAGTTTTAGGCAATATACAAAAAAATCTGAGAGGTCTAATCATGAGAAATAGTGAAACAATTGAAAATCGAAACATACCATCAAATCATATATTTTTAGAGTTACTAAGAAGAATATTATTTAAGCTAGTTTGATTGTATTAACCCTCAAGGAGAGCTACGAAAAACCTAAGAATAATATCCTATAAGAGGAGCTTCCATTTTACAAATAATAGATGACAATGTAATACAAAAATGTGATCCACAGGGAATCCGTTATATAGCAACAGAACATGGACAGGACA
This sequence comes from Timema podura, assembly GCA_033556935.1. Taxonomy (NCBI): domain Eukaryota; kingdom Metazoa; phylum Arthropoda; class Insecta; order Phasmatodea; family Timematidae; genus Timema; species Timema podura. The sequence goes on from JAVRXN010000001.1 coordinate 73,379,559, forward strand.
TGGTTTTATAAGGGTGAAGGGGGAGGGGGGAGTTGCGAAATAACTCCACTTTCTCACTAGCACTGTCAGAAGGTGTGGTGAGCAGAGACAATTATCTTTCTTTTCTTCGACGTGTGCCCTTCGATCAAGACGTTAAAATGCTCGCGATGCCGAAATGATCCGATAGGGCAATGTTCCTCGACGCTTAGACGTTTCCCGGCAACATCAATTCAGAGTTAGTCACCACCTGCCACATCTTATTGGAATAGATTAGTACTTACTATCGTTTTTGATTGTCTTTATAGAATGTTAATTGTCCTTATGTATTTTGACTTTAGATGTCATATTATATAAATGACATGCTACATATGCTTTAATCTGGGTGAAGTCTTACTCTAATATGTTTAATCTGGGTAAGAATTACATTTTTTCTTTGAGGTGTTGAGATAAAGTAAATTGAACATCACATTCCAACAAAGAACATAAGTCAAATAACACACACTGTTACAAAACCATTAAGAAATGAGAAACTTTGGTGTCCACCATAAAGAATATCAACCAATTTCATTTTCAAAAATTTTAATTAAAAATACATATACTTGCTTATAGCTAAGAAACCATTGGTTTTGTAAAAATATGTAAAAAAAAACTACATCTTTAAAACTATAAATTATTTATTAGTTCAAATAGTTACAGAAATACTATCATATGTGTATATTTTTGCTTATGTAGAGTATCTTCAAATTTATTTTTAAGAATATTGAAAATTCCCATTATGTGTTTAGTGTAAAATAGTGTCTGGATTAAAAGTTTAATCAAATCGTTAGAGCTAATTTTGAGAAAATAATATTTATCTCTTTTTGCCCTTCAGTAAACTACCCTTAATTTAGAGTTAGATACTACTAGGAGGGACATTATGAAAACCTTAGATACCAAGTCTTAGCCCTATCGGTAAAATTTTTTCGGCTCTAGTCAGAGATACAAGAGAGATACAGACAGATAGACAGACAGAAATGTAAAAATCACACTTTAAGTTTCAGGGGGTCATGAAACGTGGACATTTATCAAAATCTCAAGTTAGATTTTTGGATGATTACATTACTTCTCTCTTCTAGGGATCAGAGAAAGTAAAATGATAATAAACATCTTGCTGTCTAAATTAAAAGGAGATAAAAATTCTGAAATTAAATCAAGTATTGGTACTGTTGAAAAGAAGAAGCCATTTTTAAATGATAAGTATCAAGTAGTCACATTGCATTTTACTTACAAGTGAATGAGTTGATTACGGTGATAAAGATGATTATTATTATTATTATTATTAGCACCGCGTCTTACTACCCGTTCGGGTTATACGCAGATAAAGATGATGATAATGATGATGATAGTATTAATGATAATAACAATGATGACAACAATATAAATGATAAACGTTAGACTTGTTCTAGAACCCCGAAATTAATATTCCCAAACCGCAAATTTATAAAATATCCAAAGCCGACAAAATTTTTTTGACAGAATGCTATAAAGAAATTAAGGATCTTGCAGAAGAGCAGGATGAAAACTCTCCCTAAATAGAGACAGTTGCTAACAGGTTTGGAACGAAAAAAAAAAAAAAAAAATCTTCATGCCTAATATATAATGAAATTGACACTTTAATATTTGAAGCTGAAATGGAGGAATATCAACATTGTCAGGAAGATAATCCTGTGATGTCTTGTCTGTAGAGGGGTCGGGGAGCCTGGTATCAGCCTTAGTAAATATACAAGATTCATGCAGAGGATTTGAACGTCTTGAATATCCAAAAAAAAGAGACTTAAATGTGATTTAAAGAATCTTTTTTGTACGTTCGTTTTCAGTAGTCCTATGAAGTGACTTGTTGCCTAAGAACCCTTAACTAGGTATATGTTGTGTGTTAAATTCTGTAATTTTCTTTGCATTTTAAATAAAATATTCTAAGTAAATCATATAAGGATTACCCAAGGTTGATTAAGTTAAATTTTAATTAAATATAAATAGGTACTTTGCAGTTCAAATGAGAATGTCTGATTGAAATAACGAGTTCCTGAACTAAACATAATCTAACATACCTAAAGCAAAACCAATCCTAAACTAATATTACATATCCTAACCTTACGAAACCCCAACAAACCCGGTACTATTGATTTGGGTTTAGGTGAAATGTGGCCCCCTGGAATGTGAGGCTGAGGGAAATTGCCCCCTTTGGCCCCCACCCCTACATGTGGCCCTGGATTAGAATTGTCCCAGAGTAAAATATGTTTAATTGTATGCTAAAATATTTTAGAGTAATCAGCTTCACCCATGCTAAAACTTTTGAGTGAGTTCTTCCATCCAGACTAAAGGATAGTAGAATAAGACTCACATAGACTAAAACATTCTAAGGTAAGTTTCACCTTGAGTAAAATATGTTAGAACATGTTGTCCTACACTCTCCTAACTCCAGTGTAACTCAGTTTTTATGACACTGGTGGACCTAAACTACTCATTTTTGTACGTGTATGTAGGGTGTCAGGGACGAATATCGAACGGAGGAGTCTTTGAAAACTTCGATTTGTGGAAAAAGCTAGAAACAAGTGCAGGGCTACCAACTGATAAGGCATTGGTGGGTCGAATGATCGTGGGGGATACATTCTCACTTCATAAACACAACAACAGGACAACAATAAAATATAGCAAGAGAAAAATATTCAGTTACCATTTATCCAGGGCACGTAGATGTTGTGAAAATACGTTAGTTATCGGGAGTTCTGTGTTTCGAGGATTAAAAAAACCTAGGTTTGTTGAACCCGACAAGGCAACTATTGCCACTTGCCCGTGTGTATTGCAAGATAGTAAATCTTCAGCAGGTATTTACGCACCACCTAATACCCTAGACATTGTGTTATCTAACGGATTTTTCAAGCATAGATGATTAGTTTTGTATATAAGTTGACCGCAAGAGAGCCCAAGAAAGAGATTGAAGAAGCATATAACAGAAAGTGTGAAAGTAAGAGGAGAAGAATGTAAGCAATTAAAGGATGAAGAATGGTAGAAGGAGGTGGAAGACAGAGTCATTTTAATAAAATGACCCAGATACAGGCTGGAAACAGTTGATGATGATGATGATCAGTCATAAATATTGGGAGAATAGCTTACAAATTTGAGTATTATTGATTGTAATTTGAGATTAACACTTTTACTCCCAGGTATTATGTAAAGAACAAACTCAACCATAAATTTAATGTACCATTGTGAACATATAACATCAAGACGGCTACCTCCATCTTTGCAAGGAACTTGCATTACCTCCCTGAGGCCAGCTCTCTTTGCAAGGAACTTGCATATACCTCCTGAGGCAGCTCCTCTTTGCAAGGAACTTGCATATACCTCCTGAGGCAGACTCCTCTTTGCAAGGAACTTGCATTATACCTCCCTGAGGCAGGATCCTCTTGCAGGGAACTTGCATTTACCTCCCTGAGGCAGGCTCCTCTTTGCAAGGAACTTGAATTTACCTCCTTGAGGCAGGCTCCTCTTTGCAAGGAACTTGCATATACCTCCATGAGGCAGGATCCTCTTTGCAAGGAGCTTTGCATATACCTCCGTGAGGCAGGATTCTCTTTGCAGGGAACTTGCATTTACCTCCCTGAGGCCTGCTCCTTTTTGCAAGGAACTTGCATATACCTCCATGAGGCCTGCTCCTCTTTGCAAGGAACTTACATATACCTCCCTGAGGTAGGATCCTCTTTGCAAGGAACTTGCATTTACCTCCCTGAGGCAGGATCCTCTTTGCAAGGAACTTACATATACCTTCCTGAGGCAGGATCCTCTTTGCAAGGAACTTGCATATTACACCCTGAGTCAAGCCGGTCTATAACACAAGATTTCTCGCTTCACCGGTTGAGCTGGATGACGTCAGCCACAGCCTGCTCTCTCTGAGTGTGGCCGGTCACAGAATAGTCTTCTCGAAGCAATGAACGGGCGATTCGAGCTGGCCGCCGTTGAAGAGCCATCAATGCATTAATGGATACGTGAGGTGGAAGAATGAACTATACTTCGCCCTTATGGTGGCATTGGGTAGCACGCAGGGTAAGTTCAATGATTGCATTAGGTTTCCCCTGTTGCCATTACCTCCTCACTTGTCATTAGAATCAACAACAAGCGAAGGAAGCTTTGGTTGATTTGTTATGCGAGTTACAGATTGCTTTCGCAGACCCTTATCCTCATTGCATGAATTTAAAAATACATTACTTGGTACCTTATGATTAGTTGTAAGAAATACATTGTTGAGTAGTACATTTAACACTTATGAGTGATGAAAAATGATTATGAGATTGTGGATGATTTTGTTTTCGTGAAGTGAAAGTTTTTTTATTGGGATCAGGAAGGTATGGATTTGGTTTTTTTAAATATATATTTCTTTTTACTACAGTCTTGGGCGTTTGTAGGATCCTGCTTCATGTGGATCATAGTTACCCAGTGATCTGATAATTGGATTTTCATGAGTTGCACATTGCTCATAAAACTTGTTTCTTCTCTCCTTAAAGATTTCTATGAGTGTCTTGCTGTTCATCATGTTGTGGAGGTTATCGGTCCTTGTTCTTATATCTACTCTCGTTATTAACCTTAGTATTCTATTTAGTATTGTTTGTAATTTTCTACCGTGTGACTTTGTTGCGTAGCCCCATCCTACACAGCCGTAGAGGATAATAGGCTGTATCACACTCTTGTAGATTATCAGTTTGGTTTGTTGGTTTAGTTTTTGTCCTTTCAGGAGTGGATATAGTTGAATAAAAACTGCCTTTGCTTTTTTGTTAGCTTCTTCGATGTGCCTCATCGATGTTAGTCTCCTGTCTATGTTTATACCCAGGTATTTAGTTTCATTTTTGAATGGTATTTCTTCCTGATAGAGAGTGAAGTTTTCTGGTGGTAAAAGTTTTCTTCTTGTTACAACAAGTGTCGTAGATTTTGCGGTATTCACTTTGATCCTCCATTTAGAAAGCCACGTTTCAAACATCTTCAAGTACCGTTGTATTGCTAATGAAGCGTAGTAAATGTTTCTTTCCTTGGTGTAGATCAACTTATCACCTGCAAATAGCCTTACAATCATTCTTGGTTTCGTAGGAACGTCTGCAACGTATATATTGTACAACAAGGGAGCTAGCACTGATCCTTGCGGTACTCCCGCCTTTACTTGCACTCTCTCTGACAGTGTGCCCTCGATGGAAACTTGGAATACTCTATCTTTCAGGTAGTTGCTGATTAGTTGTATTTCTCCTTGTGGAAAGTTAGTAGGTAGTTGCCGGTTACCGTTACTTGGTCAAGATCGCGTTTAGAATCTACAAGAGTGTGATACAGCCTATTATCCTCTACGGCTGTGTAGGATGGGGCTACGCTACAAAGTCACACGGTAGAAAATTACAAACAACACAAATTAGAATACTAAGGTTGATAACGAGAGTAGATATAAGAACAAGGACCGATAACCTCCACAACATGATGAACAGCAAGACACTCATAGAAATCTTTAAGGAGAGAAGAAACAAGTTTATGATCAATGTGTAACTCGTGAAAATCCAATTATCAGATCACTGGGTAACTATGATCCACATGAAGCAGGATCCTACAAACGCCCAAGACTGTAGTAAAAAGAAATATATATTAAAAAAAATCCCAAATCGATACCTTCCTGATCCCAATAAAAAAAATCCTTCACTTCACACGAAAACAAAATCATCCACAATCTCATAATTATTTTTCATCACTCATAAGTGTTAAATGTACTACTCAACAATGTATTTCTTACAACTAATCATAAGGTACCAAGTAATGTATTTTTAAATTCATGCAATGAGGATAAGGGTCTGCGAAAGCAACCTGTAACTCGCATAACAAATCAGCCAAAGCTTCCTTCGCTTGTCGTTGAATCTAATGACAAGTGAGGAGGTAATGGCAACAGGGGAAACCCATTATAACTAGAGGTACTTAATAAAAATTATGGCATAGATATATCACTAATAAACGAAACCCACTTAACCCCAAATAAAGATATACGCTTTTTTGCCAATGCCGTATACAGGAGCGACCGACCCAACCAAAGAGGAGAGGGAGCTGTAGTGTTGATTAAAAATAATATGCAACACTATCAACATCACTACCAAAATTTACAAAACTTAGAAGCAGCAGCAGTTACAGTAAATACAAAGAGCGGGAATATCTTATTCGTGGCCATATATAAACCACTTACCAAAACGCTACTGCAACAAGACCTGGATGATATAACAGACTTCTATCAAATATTTTAGTTGGGTACTTAAGATTCGGATGGACACCTACTATATAAGAACGAGAAAGTTGTGCACGCCATTGCTTGAAAAATATGCATAGTAACAACATGCGGTTTTTTGCATTGCATTAAACTTGTAAATTTAAAATGAACTATATTAATAAAAAAGTTACAAGTTAATATTTACTTTTTTACAATAAGACGTAATTTCAATTAAATTTAAATGAAATAAAACATGAAATACAAGAATATAGTTTTGAAGTTATCATATTATTATAGAGAATAAGATAATGTTATATCATATACGACAAATATTTATAATACAATAACGGGCACAAAATTTGTTATTTTCAAATAAATCATGTCTGAACTGTTGAAAAAGTTCAGTAGCTGCCAGGTAGAATGCTCTGTCTTCGGAAGCGCCTCTCCCTCTCATCCCCAACCCCTTTTTGGCATTCACTATCTTTTCATCTTTTTTTTCTGTAAGCCATTTATTTCCCCTTCAGGTAAAACCCTGGGCTGGACACTAATTGTCTGTCACCTTGTTACTACTATTACCTCCAAAACTCAGTTTTTGAAAAGATTTCTTTTGATGTATTTGCATGATCTATGTTAAAAGTTTATTTATAGAGTAGGCTTGATTCTGTTTACCTTAACAATAATTTGTGTAACAATTAACAGTGTTTCTTTGATTAGATACAGACTTTTTGTATAGAAATGGTGTTTTTTAACAAAGAAAAATATTCTAGGCGATACTCCCGCAAGGGAAACAGAAAATCTGTGTTACTGAGCAGGAAACCAGCTAAAAGGAAATTGAAACACTTGGAGAAACACTACCAAAGGAAAAATGAGTCAAAAAATAATAACTATTTTGTTACTATTTTGTATAGTGTTGGTGATAGTAACATATATATTACCCGCATCAGTGGCTGCGTAGACTAATATACTAGTATAGCATTGCACTCTATCGCTGTTGTCGGTTTGGTCTAGGTTCAAATCTCGTCTGGGTGAATTAGAGGAGCTTATCACATGTGATTTATCAGTGGTTTTGCCATTCTCTCTCTGCGCTAATGCAGGATCACTTCCTCTCAACTACCTTAGTAACCGACACGGAAGATATAAATTATAGTTTGTGGGTCATTTATAAAGGATATTGTATTTTCATTATAAATGTTTTCTAAAATCAAACAAAAACGACAAAACAATCTAACAATATTATTTCCAATATGCCCCTCCACACGTTCGGTTAATCGATTAAAATTATACAAACACTATTATATTGAATAGGTTACTTACATAAAATATTATGTAATAAATTAGTGTTAGGGTTATTTTTGTCATTAAATCTAAATATATCCCCAGATATCATGTGAATTTCTTGGATGTAATTACGAATACAGATTTGGGGCGAAGGTATATGTTATTTTCAACATCTGCGCCGGAGTTTACTGACATTACAGCTATAATGTTTGCTTGCATTTGACAATTTATTTTAAGACATAGTCCCAATAAGTATTTAGTAGCTCACATGATAATAAAAGTGTGTAGGTTACTTTTGTTAACATTTTAAGCTATTGCTACAATGACACTAAATTTAACAAATTATGTTTATTTAAGATTCGGATGGATAATTTCTTTAATATAAGGTTGATTTTGTCTACTGTATCCCACGGAAAAAAACTTGAACAATAACATACGTTATTTTAGTTCAATTTAACTTGTAAACGGAATATGAATGATTGCACTAAAAAAATGCAATTTAATAATAATATAATATTAATAATATTTAGCACCACGTCTTACTACCCATTCGGGTTATACGCTTGCAGCCAACTACCGAGTCGCAGATGGCTGCGTTATCCGATGGCTCGTGATATTAATATAATCACATATTTGTAGCCGACGATTTCCGCTAAGTCCATCATAGACTCTGCCTTAAAATATGAGTGAAGAATTACCCTGGGCACGGGACGAATCCTGGATAGCTCATTGGTTAGAACATTGGCGTATTAAGCCAGAGATTCCGGGTTTGATTCCCGTGTCCAGTGTCATTTTACAATTTTCAGAACATAGTATTTTCTTATAACTGGTTAAAGTGTTTACTCCGGCTAGATATCATCGACGGGATTCAAACCAGTGACTTTTGGCATTTGTCGATCTTGCGGGGACTCAAACCCCTTAACTCCTCTCGTCACAGGGTGAGATGTGAACCAGCATTTGCACGACCGACTGTCCTAGGATCCACCCTAGACAGCGCTGGAGAAAGACCTCCGTCCTCTGTGAAAGCTTTAACGCAAATGCAATATAAAGGTACTTACACGGACCGGGTAGGCTCCAAGGCGGAAATGTTATTTTCGACCAATGAGAAGGCGCCACCTTTCATGTGGCACACCCCCCCATTGAAGCGACTATAAATAGACATTTAACTCATTACATTCGGTCATTGTGATTAATAATTGAGGGCGGTAAACATCAAAAATGAGTTTCGACGCGCTGGAAAATTGGATAAATTCGGGTAAATTTTAAAAGAGTTTTTTTGGTCTATTTTAATGTTTTTTTGATTATTACGTCTTTGGTGAACATCGGTACTTGTTCCTTTGACAGACTGTCAAGAAGAAGGAGACGCACCAGCAGCGTTGGTGGAGCCGAGTAGCCCGGATCGTCTAAATTTTTTTTACAGAGGACGGCATTTGCCTTGCCGATGGCGAGTGGTCTATGGGTAATTAGCTTCTTGCTATAGATTGGTATAGAATTGTCATTGGGTTTTTTCCCCATGATAGTAATTAATATGTGTTTATTAAATTTCAGACTTCTGGGATCCATATGGGCTAGATGAGGAGGTGATGGAAAACATAGCGCCTGCAGTGACGCACGACGTCTCCGGCGTCCTCACACACACGCCCGTCATCCGTAGCCAGCCCCCAGTCGTCATCACACCACCCCCTATCAGAGGCCAGACGCCCACTGACGCCTGTGGCGATTTGGATGCGATAGACCTGATGATATGTAAGTTTGCATTTATATATTTTAGCACCGTCTACAAGTAACAATACTATATAGTCACTGGGTTAGAAATAGACAGTTTATTACTCAAGAGGTTTTTGCGCGCTCTCTATCCCCCAAACCACCGTTATTTAGTACATTTTGTCAGCTGCCCGTTTCAAATTTAACCAAAAAAATATCATCTTTTGTCATTACAAACATTCAAAGAGAGAGAGAGAGAGAGGAGAGAAAAATTATAATTGTGTGTTTTCAATACACCGGATCCAATTCAACCGTCAACTTAGTGCATTCGATGGCATGTCAGTATACTAAAGTATCGGTCCCGGGTTTGATTCCAGACACGGCTAAGTATGTCGGTCTGATAAATTAACAGACAGAGGGCGGGATTTGTAGATGTATTAGTCTTTAAGTAATGCGTATAAAGCGACCTGGGCTTTAGGGTGGAAATGAATTACGGATTTAAATTAAATTTTAATATTCTATGAAAAAAATGGTTTATTAAAATTATTTCTACCGATAGAAAAATTAATTCTGGCCGTTAAAGATTACTTTCTTCTAATTTTTACCAAATTGTGTTATTCAAGCATCCGCGCCATGTGGTAAACTTGTTTACTTTTCAAATAACAGATAGCGATTGCATGCAATTTAAAATAGGAAAAAGTGTTGCGTTAGCTTTACTGTAATGTAGATTTATCTATTGTATACAGATTTTTTAAAGGTGTTCAAATATATACCGGCATAATAATTAACCGGGGAAATTATATTGTTGCTTTATAATATTATTAAAAAAGAAAGACAAACCCCTATATATCTGTTTGCTGTGCCTGGGTCCAGGGGTAGATTTCCTTGTATGGGTGAAAATGTGGGTTTAACCTTTCATAGTATACATTAACTTCCATGGAGTGTATTTTGTACATGTTCTGGGGTTCGAGTGTATTTATTACACTCACTTTAAGAATGTAGGTTTGTTATGTTTAGGAAAAATTATAACGACATATTCGGCATAATAATTAACCGGGAAAATTATATTGTTGCTTAAACAGATTATTAAAAAAAGAAAGAAAAACACTTTATAGTGGTTTACTGAGCCAGGGGGTCGCGGGTTCAACTCCCTGGCATGCGTGAAAATGTAGGTTTAAAATTTCATAGTGATAAATTAACTGCCCTGGACTGTATTTATAGCGGTCCTAGGGGTACATTTTATTTTATTATACGCACTTGCTTGGGGTCATGGGTTCGGTTCCCTGTATGCTTGAAAATATAGGTTTAAGCCTTCATAGTTATAAATTAACTGCCCTAGACTGTATTTGTAGCTTAAGCAATTGTGTTTAGGAAAAATTAATACCAAAAGTAATATATACATGTATATTTTGTGATATCATTTTAAAGACGTGTATGTTAGGAACAATTATATTTAAAGTGTTTACTTTGACACGTGGTTTTGTGTTATAGTTTAAATGGATGCTACAAATGACGGCTCCATCCTCCCGCCACCACCGGCTGTGAGACCCCCTCACCCCGCGCATGAGCACAGCCACCAAGACAGGGAGACAGTGTTTGAGCCCTGGCTACGGCGAGGCAGATGGGGTCCTCGGTCCTCCTGCAACCCGTGGCGGCGGCAACAGCGGGACCGTCTTTTGGAATTTGTTGCCCGGTAAAGCAGGTAGGTGGAGCTTTGAACCAAGGCCTCCCTCTTAATATCGTCGAGGAGAGAATAAAAAATTGAGGCATTACTTTCATACTGGTAGAGAAGTTAACGTACATCTTGGTGCTCCAGCAAGCGATCGTATCGCATTAAGCTGGCTTGAAGAACAAATTACTAACTTGTTCAATTGGTTGCAGGACCATGGTGTCAACACCGTTGACCATGTCGGCTTACTTTTGAATAGCACGGACTCGACGTTGAACCCTGTGTACGTCTCATTTAGACGAGCAGATCAGTTAGAAGCTCGACCCGTTCTTGATAACGTAAGTTGCGTGTTGCAGAGTAATTGTTTTTGAGTACAGCACCACTGTACGTTAAACTCTGCCTTTTTAAGGAGCCTCATGGGAGTGCACGTTATTGTGATAAACTCTCTCACGCTAGCTCATATAGCCGTAAAAACCGAGGAATAATTACAATTCAAAATGGCGACACATTTTGCCTTGCCCGTGCATTGGTTGTCGCCAAGGCTGTATGTGACATTAAAAAAGAACCAGGTTGCATGGACGTGAACACCTTTAGACAAAAAAAAGGGGTCGTCTTATTCAAAAACTCGAAGCAGAGGAACTATGTCATGATGACCGTGTGAATCTTTTGAAAGGTGGTAGAATAACTGAGCTGAAACAATTTCAAACTTACCTCTCTGGATACAAAATCACTGTGTTCAGGGAACGTCGGGGGAGACATGTCCTTTATGCGGGGCCTAATCCTCCCGAACATTCCTTTAAGGGCAACATTGATTTGTATTTTCACGACGATAAGCAAAACCATTTTGAAGTTATAACATCTTTGACAGCTGCATTTAAGTTCTCGTACCTTTGCTGTGAGTGCTGTGTGCCGTTCAACGATAAGAACAAGCACAAATGTGAATCCGCGTGTAAAAAGTGCTACGCTAAGGCGGCTTGTAGCGGAGGTCGGGCTCTGTAGTATAAAGATTGCGGGCGTTGGTTCACAAACCAGATATGTTTTGATAACCATAAACGTTCCGGTTTTTGCAGAGGTCACAGGTCGGTCTGTGACGTCAAAAAGGTTTGTAAGGTATGCGGGCAAAGTTTCAGTATGGAAAAATCAAATTATTCACATAGGTGTTATGAGACTTTTTGTAGAGTATGCGATTCATATCGTCCATTTGGGCATTTCTCCTATATGAAGCAAGCCCCGTCCAAGCCGTTACTGGAAAAGAGCAATTTGATGTTTGTATTCTATGATTTTGAATGCAGACAAGAAACTCATCTTAAAGGTGTGGTAAACACGTACTAGCACGAACCTAACCTCTGTGTCATGCAGACATGTTGCAAGGCCTGCCTTCATATAGATGCAAATGACCATCATTGCACTGAATGTGGGGGCGATAGGACTCGCATATTCGGGGGTGATACCACAATGGCCCAATTATTCGGATTTATAGAAAAAATTAAAGCTTCAAAATTTAAGGATATCACCCTTCTTGGGTATAATTCAATATCCTATGATGGGAATTACATTTTAAAATACATGATGGAGGTAAAAAAATGGAATCCATAGCTCATAATGTACGGTGGGAAAATCATGTCCATGCGTTACGACCCACTGCACTTTATTGACTAGCTGAACTTTCTCCCGATGTCATTGTCCAAGATACCCAAAACATTCGGCTTGGACGAGTCTTTGGCCAAGGGACATTTCACCTATTTTTTCAATAAAAAATAAAACGCGGTGTATAATGGTCCCTTGCCGCCAAAGAGAACTACGGCATCGGTGAGATGTCGGTTGAGGGAAAGGAGCATTTTTAGAAGTGGTATGACGCGTTGGTAAAAGAAAACTATGTCTTTGATTTTAACCGTGAGTTGGAAATGTATTGCCTGAAAGACGTAGAGATCCTACGGAAGGCCTGCCTAAAGTTTAGAGATATGCTTATGGAAAAGGCATAGGTGGAGCCTTTAAGAGAGGCGTGTACTATCACTGGAGCGGCCATGTTGGATTACCGCCGTAGTTATCTTAAGGAGAATACTATCGGTATCATCCCTAAAGGTGGCTACCGGTGTGCAGACCAACAGTCACACATATGCTGTACAATGGCTCTGGTAGGAGGCCCATCAACGCGGTGTCTCTATTCTTCATGCGGGTAACAGCCGTGAGGAATATGTGTTAGGGCACCGTGTAGACCGTGCAGTTAGAGCTGGAGATACCACAACCGTCTTTCAGTTTTGGGGCTGTTATTGACACCGGTGCCCTCACTGTTATCCAGGCAGGATCAACCCTATCAAAAAAAAACTCCCACGAGACCATGGAGACGCGCTATGAATCGACCATGGCTTGTGTTGAAAAGTTTAAGAATGCAGGCTACACTTCGTAGAGATGTGGGAGTGTACGTTTAATGCGATGAAACGCACAGACAAGGACTTGAAACAATTTGTACTCCGGCACGAGGTGTATACGAAGGAGCCCCTCAGTCCTAGGGACGCATTCTTTGGCGGGCGTACAAATTGTATCAAACTCTTCCACGAAGCAGACCTTTCTTGTGGAGAGAAGATCAAGTACTTGTATGTGTATTCGTTGTATCCGTACGTTCGCAAGTACAAAAATACCCCATCGGCCACCCCAAAATTCACTTGGAACCAAATTGTCCCGCTATAGATAAAGTAGAAGGCATAGCCAAAGTTACAGTGTCGCCTCCGCGGGATTTATTCATGCCCGTATTACCTACACGGATGCACGACAAGTTAATGTTCATCTTGTGCAGGAAATGCGGGGAGGAGAAAAACCAAGGCTTGTGTCAGCACAACGACAAAAAATATCGCTGGTTGACAGGTGTCTGGGTGATTGACGAGATCCAGAAAGCCGTTGATAAAGGCTACACCGTTGAAGCCGTACACGAAGTGTGGGAGTACAATGTATCTGTTTACGACCGTCAGACACGTTCTGGCGGATTGTTTCACGGCTACATTGATACTTTTTTGAAAATCAAACAAGAAGCCAGCGGATGGCCAGAGTGGTGTACCTCACAAGAGGAGAAGTTATCTTACATTCAAAATTATGAGGAAAGGGAGGGGGTAAAACTCAATTTCGGCTCTGTTTGTAAAAACCCTGGTCTCTGGCTAAACTCTTTTTAAATTCGCTATGGGGAAAGTTTGGGCAAAGACCCGATTTACCACACGTAGCCTTTTTCAACGACTATCAGGGCATTCACAAGTTCCTGACGGATCCGTACATCACCGTGGACAGCGTCATTAATGTAAATGATGAGATTATGTTCCTCAATTACAAGGATGCGCGTGACGCGTTGCGTCCTAATCCTAACACGAGTGTGGCGGTGGGTTGCTACACGACTTCTATGGCTAGGTTGCACTTATCCTTGAAAAATTAGGGGACCACTTTTTGTATCATGATATAGATAGCGTTCTATTCACGGAACGCCCCGGCGATTGGAGTCCACCGACCGGAGACTTTTTAGGTGACCTCACTGACGAACTTCAAGATAACGGTCAGGGAAGCTACATTAGCGCCTTTGTTTCCGACAGTCCAAGAATTACGCGTACCGAGTTTGCGTTGGTGGCGACCCTGCCAAAACAAAAACGGTATACAAGGGTCGCGGTATCACCATAAATTACAGCACCTGGAACGACGTTAATTTTGACGTTTTGAAAGCGATGGTCACTGAACAAGCCGCGGAAAGATACATACAGATACCGAAAAAAATTGTAAGAAAAGGTCTTGCGACTGTATGTACCATTTCTTAGAATAAAGTCTACAGGCCTGTGTACACCAAACGGCGGATAGCCGATGATTATAATACGTTGCCGTTTAGGTATCAGAGTCTTTGTAAACGCGCTCGCCACGACTAAAATATGATCATTTAGACGAGCTGAATAACATTATTTTTTGTCTTTCACTCTAGATATTTCCAATGACATACCATTTTTCAAAGATTTGAAAATGTTTTCATATTTTTTTTCTGCATGAAATCAAACATAATTTTTTTATTGATTTATTTTATGCATCCAGGATAATTTTTATATTTTTTATCCACCATTATAAATCTAGACCTACCTGATTATTTCTAGTCAAATAAAATTAGTTATTTCTAGTCTAATTTGTATTTATATATATATATATATATATATTAATTCTAATTAAATTTGAAACCATCTGTACATATATGTTAAAATACTTTTTAAACAGGACTCTTATAAAATTAGTACCGAGGCCACTATTCCCGCTACAAGCTCAAGAAATTGATTATTGTTTCCATAATATATATTCTATAACTATAAAATTTTGTAAATAAATATTCCAAGTATGATTTTCTTAGTATGAGATTTACGTGTAAAAAAAACACTTTGATTTGTGTAAATAAATATCCCAAGTATACTTTTCATGGTGTGAGCTATGTTTGTATAAAAAAATATTTCAAGTATTTGTAAATAAAAACTCCAAGTATACTTTTCATGGTGTGGGCTATATTTGTAAAAAGAAAACTTTGATTTGTGTAAATAAATATATTTTTAATTGGGTGAAATAAATTTGTAAAAACTTTGATTTGTGTAATAAATATAATTTTAATTGTGTGAGATAAGTTTGTAAAAACTTTGATTTGTGTAATAAATATTCCAAGAATACTTTTCATAGTGTGATATATATTTGTAGAAACTATGATTTGTAAATAAATATTCAAAGTATACTTATCATGGGTGTGAACTATATTTGTAAAAAAACTTTGATTTGTGTAAATAAATATATTTTTAATTGTGTGAGATAAATTTATAAAAACTTTGATTTGTGTAAATAAATATATTTTTAATTGTGTGAAATACATTTGTAAAAACTCTGATTTGTGTAAATAAATATATTTTTAATTGTGTGAATAAATTTATAAAAATCTTTGATTTGTGTAAATAAATATAATTTTAATTGTATGAAATAAATTTTTAAAAACTTTGATTTGTGTAAATAAATATATTATTAATTTTGAGAGATACATTTGTAAAAACTTTGATTTGTGTAAATAAATATTATAAAAACTGTTATGTTTGTGTTTTAACTTCAACACCCATTCCCTCCTATCCTATAAATACAAGTTCATTTAGCTTAAAAGCTCAGTCTCAAACATTATGGACAAGTTGAAACATCCATTTTCGGCCATCATCAGCGGCCCTTTCAACTGAGGAAATTCACATTTTGTAGCCGACTTTATCCGTCACTTGGACACAATATGACGTGAAAATTTCGAAAACACCGGATTATGCTTTATGCCATCAAGAGTCAGTCATATCTGTAAGGGTTTACCGGAAATGGATGACACCTGTAATGACTCTCCACAGCTGATTATCCTGGACGATCTGATGCGTGAAGCCAACGAAGTGGTCGTCGAACTTTTCACCAAAGGATGCCACCATAAAAATATTAGCGTCATGTACCTTACACAAAATATATTCCACCAGGGCAAGGGCCAAAGAGACATTTCATTAAACGCACATTATATCGTGCTTTTTAAAAACCCCAGGGATAAATCTCAGATTCAACACTTTGCAAGTCAAATGTGTCCTGAAAACACCCGTATTATATAGGAGGCTTACGATGTCGCTACAAGTACTCCCCACGGGTATCTATTGTTAGATTTCAAACAAGGTACACCCGAATGGTTTAGATGTAGAACCAGTACAAATGTCGGGTGCTGCGTGTACCTACCATGCAAAAGTTATAAAAACACCGACACGTCCGGATTACATATCATTTCATAACCTTGAGCCCCAAAGTGCAGAAGCAAGCAACTGCTGCTGTGTGGGATGCATCACATGAACCCTCGGCAACGTGTCGCCTTGTTAAAAATATCCGACAAGAAACAGTTTGACTCTGTTTGCGAGTGTGCCTACAACACTTTAAAAGGGCGGGTATCATTGAAAAATGTGCAGAAGACTAAGTTACGTGCTCACAAGCAGATGTTGCGCAAGCTGGTCAAACGAGGAGAGTGCTGGAAGAATAAGAGACGGCTACTCGTTCAGAAAGGAGGAGCGTTCCTGCCCTTACTTTTAGCCCCATTATCAGTGGTGTCCTCGGTTCCTTATTCAACAAATAGATAATGGAACACACGAAAAATATGATATTGGTGTCCCAGGAAAAATTACACCGTTACGAACAACACCACCAACAAGTAGCATCGGCTACAAATCTAGTGGTCTCCGATGTGGACAAGGAAATGGAAAAAAAATCCTCTCTTCAAAACTTGATGAAAAGTCTTAATGGACTTTATACCAACAAGTGCCACAGCGCTATCTACGCTTTAGTCAACACCCTTCACCGCCTGAAAATATCACTGCCACCACGTACGCCCCCGTACTTCCCATCACGGCTGTACTCAATATTGTACCATACAGGCACGTAAAAAAGCCGAGCTTTTACCAGAACATATTAACGGGGAAGTGAGTATTCACGATACACCTCTGCGTGGATCTAATATTATGTATTTAGTCAACGATCTGGTCAGAGCAAGAAGACATAGTGAGCCTCGGGGTGGCGAGAGTTTCTCACGGCGCTTCAAAAAATAAACGTCCCAAAAGTATTTATTGTAAATCTGAAACGTTTAGCGCCCATTAGAGATCTGATGCCTGTACCGTCAACCACTTACACCGTCGCAGCGCCCTAAGAAGAAGAAACTGAAAAGGGTGGACGAAAAGAGGTGGCTGCCATTCCGAGCTTAATGACCCATTTAGTCGACATCTACTACGACCCTTCTCATCGGCGGGGTTTGACGGGGCGGCGTCGCTCATAATGACGTCCAATAAAGATCCCGACAAAGTATGAAAATGGTTTTCGTGCGCAGGACGCTTATACCTTCCACAAAACAGTGATAAAAAAGTTTCCACGCAACAATATGTGATGTCAAACATTGACGATCTCTGGCAAGCCGATCTCAACGATATGCGAAGTCTCGGAAAGTACAACGACGGTGCTTTATACTTGCTCACCGTAGTCGATGTGTTTAGCAAGATGGCCCTAGGGAGGACGCTTCCATCCAAGACGGGGAGCGTCGTGAGAGACGCCTTTGGGACATTTTCAAACAAAGCGGCGTAAACCTCTAAGTTTACAGACGGACAAGGGGACAGAGTTCACAGCACGTCTATTCCGGAAATTTCTCAAGCAAGAAGGCGTGCATTAATACAACACTCATAATCCAGACGTGAAGGCAAACATCGTAGAACGATTCAATAGAACTCTGAAAGGACGCATGTGGTGCTTTTTTACCAAAAATAGCACGTATCGCTACGTGGACGTCTTCAAATATCTAGTCGACGCTAACAATGGCACAAAACATTCCAGTATTAAGATGGCGCCTGCTGACGTTTCAGAAACCAACGTGCTTCAAGTCAGAGATAATCTGTAGGAAAACGGGGCCCAAACTCGAATAGTAAGCCAAACTTGAAGTCGGTGACACGGTGCGTATTAGCATATACAAAATGCTGTTTGAAAAGGGCTACGAAAGCAATTGGAGCGAAGAAATTTTCAAAGTCAGCAGCGTCGTGTTACGCCAACCAGTCGTCTACAGACTGACCGATCTTGACGGAGAGGAGGTGGAGGGAACGTTTTACGAACCCGAATTGCAACCCGTACGTTTTCTCGAAACTTTTAAAGTTGATAAAATACTACGTGTCAAGGGTAAAGGCGCCAGAAAGAAAGTGTACGTGCAGTGGAAAGGTTACCCCGCCAAGTTTAATTCTTGGATTCCTGCCAGTTACGTCAGCGCCCTACCATGAAGGACCAGTTTTACCTCACCTAGCCGAGTGACAGCTCTATGGGATATTTCACGAAAAATACCCTCACGAATTTCACCACGCAAATACCCTACCGTATTACACTCGACGGCCTGTGGGAAGTAGCTCTCGCCGAATTCCAATATTCGTGTTCTTTCACCACCGTACCCGAGGGCAGAAACATTGTATGGTACAACTGGGTTGACGATAGCGGTGTGAAACAAATATTCAAGGATCACATCCCGCCTGGAAACTATAGCACTATCCAAGAATTGGTCAAAGCCCTAAACGAAATAGAGGCGTTTAAAGGAAATTCTGGATTTGTATTCAAGTACACAAGCACCAACAAAAAAGTGGACGTTGTTTTTCTTCACCGTATATACAGCTGCTGGCTCTATCTAATCAACTAAGTCTACAGCTCGGTTTCGTTCTAATACTAATCTGATCAAAGTCCGAATGTCACCGTACGCCGCCAACATTCTACTAGGCTTGCCCTCGCAAATGTACGTCTACACGGATATCGTCAATCCTCAGCCCGTGGGTGATATTGTGACACCGCTTTTACGTATCGTCGATATCAACAACACAAACTATACCTACGGCATACATAAGACAGTTAGCTACGATTCAATGCACTACGTGCCAGTACTTAGAAGATAAATTAAAAGCCTAAAAATCAATATAAGGACCGAAACTTGTGAACCTGTACCATTCGAGTTTGGAAAAGTGTGTGTGAAACTTCATTTTCGACGCTGCTCAAATGAACTGTCCCTACCAAAGATACTACGTCAACCAGGCTGGAACGGGAATATCTTCGATCTACCACGGTGTTCCCTATCAACGCGGACACGGAATAGGAAGTTTTTTCAGCGGCCTATTCAAGAGCGTCGTACCGTTGCTGAGAAGCGGCGCTTAGGCCTTAGGAAAACAGGCGCTTCATACGGATATTGACGTGCTCTCCAACGTCACCAATCATCGTCGTCCTTTCAAAGAGGCTCTACGGCAGCGTGTCGGCGAGGCTTGAACAAACCTGAAACGCAAGGCTGAGCAGAAGATCGGCACACTGATGACCGGTTCAGGCTATAAAGGGCGTTGTAAGAAGCACCGGTGTCTGTTTTCCTTCGTTGCCCACCGTAAAAATGTCAAGAAAGAAGCTGTAGATATTTTCAGTTTAAATATCGTTTCTACAACCCCAGTCCTGCGAGTGTGCCAGCAGTGAACTCGATCTATTTTCTGTCCCACCCACGTAAACCAGTCTCGAAAGCGAACAATGGATCCAGTACAAACCTGTCTCTTCACTCACTGATGATTCACCCATTTACCATTACCAGTCAAGGCGAGTTCTATATCGATCTTTCACAGACTATGCTCTATCTCAGGGCAGCCATCGTGAAACTCGACGGTGGCGCTTATACAGAGGTGGATCAAATCGCTCCCGTTAACAACTGGTTGCATTCGCTATTCACAGAGGTGGATGTGTTTTTTAACTAAAAACTAGTCTCACCGCCCAGCAACATGTATGCTTATAGATCGTACATTGAAACGTTGCTCAATTACAACAGTGAAGCCAAAAGAACGCATCTGACTTGCGGTCTGTGGTTCGCAGACAGCCCCGGAACCTCTTAGGAGGCTAACGCCACCAACAAGGGATTTGAGGCCTATAGCAGTCTCACCACAAAAAGTAAGACGGTGGATATTTTGGGGTATCTACACGGTGACATATTTAACCAAGAGAAATACCTACTGAACGGCACCGAAATCAGAGTCAAGTTGGTCCTTTCGATAGATGGGTTCTGTCTTATGGCAGTCTCTAAACTCCCGCACTATAAGGTTTACATCGCTGAAACAGGCCTTCTAGTGCGACGTGTCAAAGTAGCACCACAAAAGTATGTATTAATTAAAATAATAATAATAATACATTATAAGGTAGATAGATAAATAAACAAAGTCAAATTTTCAGAATTTTGGAAAATATATTACAGGTTTTACAGCTCAACAAATTTTCACTGAGGTCTCTGGTGACCCCATGGTATTAGGAGGGATATATAATTCAAACTATCAGAAATAATAAATTAAATCTTCTTTCTTATTCATTTATTCCCTTCTACTTATTTGATCCTTAGTCTTCTATAACTTCATGTTTCGGTGTTATGTTACACCATCTTCAGGTTTGAGATAAATCAATGAATTATGAAATATTGTTTAGATATAAATAAATTTGTAAGTATGATAAGATTAATATTAGAAATGCAAATAGTAAAGAAAAATTAGTAGATAATTTATGGAAATATTAAATAAATAATGACTTAAATTAATAAGCTTATAATTACCTTATTTATGATGATTATTTGTTTAAAATACATATTGGCGGAAGTTTTGTGAAATTTTGAATTATAAAAACGTATGAAAATTGTGTGGTACAGTCAATAATAAGTGGTAAGCTACCAATAGAATAGATAAAATAAAATAAAACAATTGATAATTGATATATGGTCGCTAATATATCGTAGATCTTAATTTATACGATGAGTAAATATAGATAGATATATTATGATTTATTTTATTAAAAATGTGGAATTGATTTAAAATGAGGCAATAAAATCTACGGTATTAATCTTCTTGATTATGGTTCGAATATGTTTAATATTGTGATGGAGGGAGAGTAAAAAATTTTGGAATGGGATTACATTTTAGTTTGACGTGTTGAAGTAATTTTCTAGTAGTGTTAATAAGAGATTGATATTCGAAACTTGCTCATTTAAAATTTTATTGCTGTTCAGAATGGCTGTTTAGAAGTTTAGGTTTTCCGTAATTCCCATCATCTATTCTCAACACTAATAGTCGAAAGTGGCATCTACAAATTGAGATGTGAGTGTAAGGGTATATACATTGACCAGACCGGAAGGAAACTTTAATTCGATATGCTGAACACATTAGTGATTTTAAATACAATAGATGCTAATACAGATTCACCAAACTTCTAAAACTTTCCAGGCGTCAACTAACACCTATTAATAGCTGCGTGAAATTCTTCCATTCCTCTTCAAAAGATCTCATAATGACATTGCGGAATACCTAAACATCTAATCAACCATTCTGAACAGCAACAAATGTTTAATACAACAACAAAGCACAAGCGTATTTAACTCTGAGTTGCATAAATTACCCGACCACCAAATTGATCACGCCAACAGTCCAGCTGCCATTAGCAATCAAATTCACTTGAATATACATATTTATGATTATATTATTTGAGCTTGTTATTCAAAGTTTTGAATCAAATAGTTGGCAAGCATATATAGGAAAATATTCAAATTTTTAAGATTCGCACATTTCTCAAATATCTTATTGTATTCATACAATTTAAAAAAAAAAAAAACACATTGTATAATTAATACGGGTATTTGCTATATAATTATGGTCATCCCTTTATGGGCCACCAAATGTGTACGTGTGGGCCTCGTGCGTCCCACCGGTTGCCTACCTCTAGTCCAGAGGAAGATGTTAGTAAAGTCGGGTCTTTAACCCTTGAGATAACATTAATGGAGAAGTGGTTGTCTGTAGGGTGCAGTGTGTGCTGCTTTAATATTTGTTAGTTTCTTAATCCACAACTTGTGGATATTGTAAGCTATTATAAGGATGTCGACAATTAGGAGACAATTTATAAAAACACAATCTCAATACACCCGTCCGGATTTCTAGCTCAAAACGACCAACTATCGTAAAACCAAGCTAAACGATCTTAACGTCTATTCTGCGGGACCACCAATATGTGCTACAATAATAATACACTCTATATTAATGGTTTTTACTAAATAAAAAATTAATAGACGATTTCAATGCCGAGACCAAGACATCGAGTTAAATAGTGTTAGTTTTAACATTACAATTGGAATTAATCTATACAAATCTAGGTATTTAGACTTTAACATTTAGCATTAACAAATTTAGAATTTAGAGCAACGTATTTTCTGGACTATATTTATAAAATTGTACTTTAACATTATTATATATGTATTATTTAGAGTTAATATAAATCTAACATTTGGTTTACAAGATTCCAACAATAAAATTATTTTCACAATCGAACCAATAATGCACTTTCATTTCCCCGGAAACGACTGAAATAAACTATAACCTCATTGGCGTATTTCGTTGACTAACTTGTACTACGATTTTTCTGATTAAACACGTAATCTTGTCAACATAAGCTTGATTGAACTATTGATTTTCTTCCTCCTGGGATTGATAAGTTCCAGGTGATTCAAAGAACTGCTTAGAGCAGCCGGGAACTACATGATCAGCCACAAACATGTTGAGGTTGGGAACCTACAAGGTGAGACAGTTACTTAATATTATGTAACTATATGTGATTTGGTTCAATACTTTTGAGAAAACTTGTATATTAATATCAACAAACAAGATGAAAATAATTGTAATTACGTCACTGTCTGTATTGAAGGGATCACAGTTCAATTAATTTAAATTAGATGAAAAATTACACAGAACAATAATTGAGGCAAGGACATTTAGCTTATTACGCTAATGCTATAGCATTTAGCTAACCGGGATTCGTCTCATGTTCAGAATCATTATTCACTCATAATCTATGTCTGAGTCTGTAAATCTGAGTTTAGGATTTGAGTGAATTTTTATTAGAATTTCCAGCTAAAATTAAAAATGTTTATTGCATACTTGGCTACATAACAGTCCTCCCAAGTGTCAGATGACTCAAGTTTGATCGCTCGCATAGTATCGGTCGCTCATATGTAGCTGACGTTTCCATACGTCCATCACAGACTCTGCCTTCAACTATAAGTGAATAATGAGCTGAAACATGTGATGAATCCTAGATAGCTCAGTAGTAGAACATCGGTGCCCTAAGACAAAGGTCTTGGGCTCAATTCCAATGTATAGGTGTATTTTTAAACTAATTTAAATTAAATAAAATGTAGTAGCATAGTTGGTAAAGCTTATTGAAAATTACTATTACTCAAATTTTGAGACTTACCTTAAGTATTATATGTCAGTACTATTAATATCGGACTATTTATATTTGTTTCAGAACATAATGACCTTACTGCTGCTTGCACACCGTGGGCAGGCACTATACCATTGGAAGTTCAAGCACCGAGATTCAACTTGTTCAGAAGGTGATTCTACTCCAGCCAGGGGATCCACCAAACCATGAGCCCTATGTGCCAGCGTACAAACTCTTGCTCCCCAAAGTGCCGGCTGAAACACTGGTGAGCAAGCAGCTTTTCCGGACTGTGGTTTCCAAGCAGGGTTTTCGAGTTAGTGAACCGATAACTCTATATAAGTGTAAGTAACGTTGCAGCGCTTGTAGCAGTAACTAAGGAACAGGGAAATACAGGTAAGAAATATATTCAATTTTTTATATTTTTCAAAATTCAATATCTTGTTCTGTCAATCTTTCAAATTAATACATACATATGAAATTGAATGATCACATCATCCTTTTGTTTTTAAAACAAAGTTTTAAGATTAATTTGGCTCAAACATCTACAATTTTAATAGGTTACTCAATTTTTTATATGTTTGTCATAACTTCAAGACATTCCTAATTGTAGTGTAATTTACAATGAATGAAAACGAAAGAAGCCTCTGGAGGACCACTGTTACGAACACGGACAAATGGACTGTATGGTGGAATGGAAATGGGAAGAGGCAACTCACCTTCACTTTATGTGGTATGACTGGTAGTGTCTTGGTGCAGTCCTCTTCAGTAACACACACGAATAAAAACTAGACCACTTCCGGGTGAAGGTTCACGGAACCCTTTTCACTTCTGTCTCGATCAAGTCTCCTTGCACGGCACGACGAAATCGGCAGAGCTAAAAAACCACGCCAGCGACACTTGGCGGGAAAACAAATAGACCTAAAGTGGTCCAGGTATGGTCTTGTTGCCTCCAAGAGTGGGTGAGGTTAAGTTAATATATGAAAAACCAAACAAACAGTATAAAAACCTCAACAATAACAATCAAAATCACAAAACAAAACAACAAACACTTCAATTTCGAGGCATAGAGAACCTAGATAAAAGGAGCACTATTCAAAGATATAACATAGAGGAATGAAAAATGAAGTATAGGATTAATAATACTCGTCAAACAATAGAAAAATATACAAACATACCACCCACCAAAAACTAAAATGAGTTTTTTAAGAACAACGAACCAGCAACAAAGATATGTACAGAATAATATTTATAGGAGAATGTATCCCTCCTATTGATTAGGAAGTGGACATAATTTTACAACCGGTCGTTTGAGGGTCCCGTGCTCGGTGCGGACACTTACGACTCTCGTTATCCCATCCCTTCCAGGGTACACCTCTTCTACTCTTCCGAGCAGCCACCTGAGTGGGGGAAGATTTTCTTCCTTTATCAAGACTAACTGTCCTTTTTGTAAATTGACCTTGTTTGTAGTCCATTTTTGTCGCTGTTGGAGAGTATGGATATATTCCCTTGACCATCTTTGCCAAAAGTGCTGATAGGCTTGTTGTATCAACTGCCAGCGTTTTAACCTGTTGGTAGGTATCTCAGTTACGATCTCCTCGGGTGGTTTGGTGAGAGAATGACCCATTATGAAATGTCCTGGTGTCAACGGATCAAGGTCATTCGTATCCACAGAGAGAGCACAAAGAGGCCTGGAATTTAGCACTGCTTCAATTTGAATGAAGAGCGTGGAGAGGCTTTCAAAGGTAAGTGTCTGATCACCCACCACTCGTTTTAGGTGAGTTTTTGCTGACTTGATACCAGCCTCCCATAGTCCACCAAAATGTGGAGCTGAAGGTGGGTTGAAATGCCAATTTATGGCTTGGACCAAAAGTTTATCTGTTACTACTTTGGTTTCGGTATGGATTCTAGATGCCTTTGTAGTTCTGTAAAATGGCGCTTGGCACCTACAAAGTTTGTGCCACAGTCGCTATAAGTGTCTGAGCACATACCCCGACGGGAAATAAACCGAAGAACGGCATCAAGAAAGGCCTTGTACTTAAGTCTGATACCACCTCAAGGTGCACTGCCTTAGTTGCCAAGCACACAAACAAACATAAATAAGCCTTGAACACCTTAGAATTCCTTAATTCAGATTATTTTATCTGGAAGGATCCTCCATAATCCACTCCAACTCGCACAAATGGTCTTGATTGCTGCACACGCATTGCTGGGAGGTCCCCCATGAATGGTTGGAGAGCAGGTGCCTTAAATCGTAAAACATCTCATACACTTGAAGATCCGGGTCTTTTAACAGTGCGTGCTGAGAGAATCCAGTACTGGCCTTGATTGAGTTAGTGGGTTGTTCGAAGTCCAGCATGAAAATGAGATATATACGGTAGTGATCAACAATGATATCGGCAATGTGACTATTTTTAGGCAACAGAAGAGGATGTTTTGTGTCATACTGCAGTGAAGAGTGTCTCAAGCGACCTCCTACCCTCAATAGGCCCTCCTGGTCGATAAATGGGTTTAGGCCCCTCACGCGGGGGTCAAGTTCTGACTCAAATGCCTGTTGTTGAACTTGTTTGATACATAACATGCGGGCCGTCTTGAGCTCCTTGGACAACAATGGGCCTTTACAACGATCTTGATTCTTTACTTTGGAGTTCTGAATAAACCGTGCTAAAAATCGATGACTCGTTGCAGCTTTACCCATGATGAGAAGCGTTTGAGCAGGTCTGCCCACCAAGTATTCACTTCTGCTACTAGACTGGTAACACTTACAATCTTTAATTCAGGTAACTCTACAGTCACCTCAGGTAGCTTGGGCCAACCTTTAATAGGTTGTTTCAGCCACTCTGGTCCTGTCCACCAGATGTGGAAATTTGTCAACTCTTCAGGATGTAAGCCTCTAGATGTACAATCAGCCGGATTTGAATTAGATGGGACATGTCTCCAATGTTGTGCTGGTATTAATGCTTGAATTTGGGCTACTCTGTTGGCAACGAATGTTTTCAAAAGATGTGGTGACGTTTGAATCCATGCTAAAACGATGGTAGAATCTAACCAAGTATACACAGTTGACACCTGTAATCGTTGTTCAAGGTTCTGCTACACCCACTCCATAAGTGTGGCTAGGAGCTGAGCCCCACAAAGCTCAAGCCTAGGAAGAGATAAACTCTTAACCGGAGCTACTCTTGACTTGGCAATAAGGTTGTTGACTTGAATTTCTCCATTACCCGTGGTAGTTCGAAGATAGACGACCGCTGCATATCCTTTGATAGATGCATCACGAAATCCATGAAGCTGTTAATTAATAGCATCACTGGTTGGTAGGAATCTGTTGATCTTGACATGTGTAAGAACATGAAAGTTTGAGCAAAACCTTTGCCACCCTAGTCCGAGCTCTGGTGGAGGTGGTTTATCCCAATCAAGTCTTAGGGTCCACAAAGTCTGCATGAACGCTTTAGCCCAGAAAACCACTGGAGATAACAACCCCACAGGATCAAATATCCTAACAATATTTGAGAAAACTGCCCTCTTCGTTACTGTAATCTCAGAGGGATGTACATGATAAGAGAATGAATCTGATGTGGGGTCCCATTCCAGTCCTAATATCTTAATTATTTGATCTCCATCTTCTTCAAACATGAGGGGAACTTCACGGTGTTTATTTGGTATCCCCTTTAATACTTCAGGGTGGTTGCTAGACCATTTCCTAAGTTGGAAACCTCCTAGGCTTAGCAATTAAATCAACTCGGTTTGTAAACTGAGAGCAGATTCCACTGAATCAGCACCAGTGACTATGTCATCAACAAAAAAAGTCCTTACAAAGGACCTGAGCAGCACGAGGGTAACGAAGTTTTTCATCAGAAGCGAGTTGACGCAGGGATCGCAACGCTAAGTACGGAGATGTAGATAACCATAAGTCACAGTATTAAATTGATATTCTTGAATCTGTTGATCAGGGGATTCACGCCACTGTATTAGCTGGTAATGTTGGTCATCCGGAGTGACAAGTATTTGTCGATACATCTTGCATATTGTAATGAAAAAAAATATATATACTTATATTTATGTATTTATTTATTTATTTTAATTTAGTCATTCATTTTATTTATGAATTTTGGAATTAGTTTAATTTTAGATAATCTATAATATATAATATAATATTGTGTTTTATTGGGCGCCAACTACCAACCCCTTTTATTTTGTGAGGTAGGTAGATTTTTAATTATTGAATAAATTTATCCCCATAAACTGCTCGGCGGTAATACGAAAACCCTTTCTCTCAAGACCCCTGGACTTTACCTAAAGTTTGGACTTAAGTTGGACACTTATAACCAAAGACTTCCTGATGCAGATTCTGATTCTTGCTCTGACCAATCCAATCTACTGAGCATCGTTATACATGGGATGCAAGTTCAAAAGAAAATACAATGTACATTGATGTAAATAACAATAAAACAATTAAATTTAAAGAGTAATTTTAATTATTGTAGTGAATGATATTCTTAAATGAACCCTACCTATAAAGCATGCCTCGTATATTATAATGTTAATAAAAGTATTGTTAAGCAATACTTGAAATTGTTAAACTCTCACTTGAATTGTGAGTATATTTGAATATACATATTTCTTTAAGCAAATAACAAGATTTTAACAACAAAATTTATTCTTTATAACATGTAACAATAATAAACAAACAAAAAAATATTGTTCTGAGGTGGACAAAAAGTATTAATTCTAGTTTGGAAACTGAAAATTATTTGTCCTTCTTTAGTAATTTTAAGGATTATGCTTAATTATTTACATCCATAACAGGATTTTTACAGATGGATTGAATCTCACCCGAAAAAATGTCCTTGCTCTGGTAAAAATGTTGAATCAAAGCTTCATCGATATTTAACTCTCCGGCCTTAAATTTCCACCAAAAATCTTCTTTGAGTGCTTCCACTCAACCTTCTTCACAAGTTTATACCGCTTTTAGAAGTTTTAGATGATTAGAACCAACATGAACCTTTCAAAAAATATAATTGAAGGATCCGCAGATCGGATCCTTCCTTCCACTTTCGACGCCAATTTCAGAGTCCCAACAAAAAGTAAGACAAAACACAAACACGTTCTTTTTGTTTAAAATAAACAATCACCGGCCTAGGAGAAAACATTTGCCGGGATTTGTAAGCAATAATAAAGCAAACAATCTTAATTATTTAGATATTGGGGGGTATTACTATTAAGATGATTATAATTTTTTACATAGTAACATAATTCATCTTTAAAATTAATTTAAACTTGGCACCAAACAAAAAAACAAAACGAGAATAATAATTTCTTCCGCTAGGGGCAATTAATGTTTCAAGAGACAGCCAGATGCTATAAGTGTCCAAGAACATAAAAATAAACGAATCGAATAGTTCCGAAATAAACCACTCTCTGGAGCAGATAGCGTTAAAATCACCTACCAACAAAATTAATAAACATGGTGGGTTGGCAGTTTGTGAATAAAAATAAAAATAAAGAAAGATGATTTAATATAGTGAAATAAAGGTAAGTAGATTATATGTATAACATATATTTTAATTGTACATGAATAAATAATGAATATTAAAAACTTTAGGAGTTTTGAATGAAATTTAAAACAAATAAACAGTAAAATTGACAACGATATTTATATATTTGAAGAATTTAGTCAACTGATTATTAGATTTCTATTATAAGTAACTCTTTTAACCAAAAATAACATCACAATATATCAATGGTGAGCACAATGAGATGAAATCAAAAATTCATAACAATTTCTACAATTTCCCTTTGCAGTTTGGAACCCTTCGATAATATATCATTCAGTGAGTGATCCGATGATGTTGCTGCAGAAGCGTCAAATACAACTCTCAGTTTGGTGGTTGAACTAGATTCCTTGGATACGCAATGATGTGGAATATAGTATTTAATGTCCTGGATCATTGATGGTTCAGTGCGCTGCATGTGACCAAGTTTTTCATATTCCTTAAAAAGGTCACATACTATTCCTTCAGTTGTGGGTAACGAGCTAGGCAACGTTCCAGCTGAGTGAGTTTCTTGACTGCTTGTTGACGTGAATCTCCCAGCTCTGATTGTGCGTACTTGAAAGGTAGCCGAACAATGTATCTACCCTCATTGTCACGAGTGTGTGATGTCACATAGTGTGCCTCACACATAGCTTCATTAGGGTCAAAGTGTTTAGTCACGGGTAGTTCTTCCACCTCCCAGAAGCGTCGCAAAACACTGTCAAGCGATGGTTCAATAGCAACAAAAGAAGATGAGATACTAGAAGTTATAGGTGGTTGAGGTCCTATTCGACCAATTATTATCCAGCCAAACATGCTATGCAATCCTGAGGGACAATTAGATGAAGTTAAATACCACCCACCATCAAAGATCTCGGCGTATACATCTGCACCTAAGAGAATGTCAATCGGCCCTGGTACATGAAAATGAGGGTCAGCCAGCTGAAGATGAGCAAATTCCTGAACCATATCTTTAGAAAGCATGGTTGATGGCATTCCCGATGTGATTTTACTTAGAATGATAGCCTCGGTGATCAACTGAGGACCATAAACACCACAGGGTTTCACCTCACATATCACAACCCCCTTGTTGGTTTGCACAGTTGACTGAGAGATCCCTCTAATCGGAATTTTCAAATTGCGACGTGGCAGGCACAGCCGGTGAGCATAGTCTTCAGTAATAAATGATGATTGTGACGCACAATCTACCAACACTCTAACCTTCTGATAAGCACCGTGCCCATCCTTAACCTGTACTATAGCGGTTCCCAACAAGACTGTAGTAAGGCTCACAGAACTGGTGGTAAGTGATTTGATGTGTTCACCCCGTGTAACAGTGCCTTCATGGCCTGGTGAATGAGCCTGATGGGTAGCATCACCTTGCATATACCTACTGTCTCTATGGGTGTGATCAGTGTGAGAGCTGGTAAAACGTTGGTTTGAGCTAAACGATCCTTGACCGCAAGTGTCAGTGCCTTGATTAATTGACCCTATGTACAACAATGTGTGATGAGTTTTATTGCAGTGTGGACACTTGAATTTTGAGGAACACTCCTTTACTTGGTGCGATCCCTTTAAACAATTAAAACACAAATTATTTGAGTTTACCCAATCCCGGCGTTGTGTCGGTGTCTTGCTCGTGAACAATGGACACTTATAAATACTGTGGTTAGCTGACACACAGTGCAGTGACCTTGAGTTGAGTCAACATAAAATGATCTTCTCATTCCAACAGTTGAATTTAGTTTTCCTTCCATCCTCCTGTTGGTTGCTATATGTCTAGTACTCGCGCTAGTTTGCAATGATATACCTTGATTTGCAAATGACAGTGCTTTGCATTGATTTTCAAGATATTCCAAAAGTTGATCAAAGCTTGGTAGTTTGGTAGCCGTGTGCGCAAGTTCAAACATCAGTCGTGTCTATCTAACTTGTTCAGTGTCAAGTTTAGTAAGATAAAACTCCACTCACAAACTGGAAACTTTAATACATTAAGTGCACCCAAGTTCTCCTTAAATGTGTCCACTAGCGCCCTTAAGTTCTGTGGCAACCTTGAGGTTAGTCCCGGGAATTGCATTATCTTCTCTAAATGTGTAGTAGCTATTGACCTCACATCTTGGTAACGTTCTGTAAGAGTCGCCCAGGCTAACGGGTAGTTATCATCTGACACCGGTATTGACTTTAATAAACTTAGGGGCTCACCAGATAATGTCGTCAAAAGATATTGAAACCTTTCCACTGGTGTTAAGGTTTTGTTGGTATGAATGAGAGAGACGTACAAGTTATGAAATGTGGTCCAGTCAGTGTTTATACCACTAAATGTGGGCAGTTGCAACTTAGGCAATTTTGCTGACAATGCCTTTACTGGAGGTACATTATCATTTCCCGACGTGGATGAAGGCTTAGTAATCCGTGCATAAATCTCCTTAACCTGGTAGTAGATCATGTCAAAGTCCTCAATCAACTTGTCATGTGCTTCAACATCAAAGTCCCTCTTAGATTTGCTTGCCACGACTCCTAACTCAACGTGAGTTTCTTCAAAATCCCTCCTTAAATGCTCTAAGTCTGAACAATGTGCCTTAAATAGCTCTAGTTTGGTAATGTCACCTTGAACCTGTTCCGACAGATAGAAAGTCTATTAAACCGGCCAGGTATTACCTTAAACCTAGCTTCGAGGTGTGCATAAGACATGATGATAGAAACTTAACACAAATTAATGTAAACAAACGGGAACTAAATACAAACGTAAGCAAACAAGAAACTATGGCCCAATCTTACAATGTCACGTTATTCTATTCGTTAGGGCTTAACATAAGGTTAAGTGATAACAACCACAACTTTTGATTTTACAATGTTTGATTAGCGCTAATGTCCACGTAAAAGTGCTCGTAAAGTTAACGTGCGGTATACCTTCTGATTAGCAAACATGACGTCTACATTAACAAAGTTAAAGACGCCGCCATATTGTTTTCAAGGCAACTGTTATTATTAAAGTTAGGTTACATTTATTTGTATTATGAAATGGGTGATTTATTGTTTGATTATGATGACTTTGAAAATGAATTTCAAGTCCTAAGGAACCCAAGACTTTAAAGATCGAAGAGATACAGTAATTGGAATGAAAGAATTTCTTAAAATTTTTAACGAGGAGGAATCATTTAACGTTTCCGTTTGTACAAAAATAAAGTTTTAGAAATTCTTGAAGTGATTGGACACCAATTAGAATTGTTTATTTTAAATCGTTTGTTTGTATTTATCTATTAGTTCAATTAACAAAATTTCCTCTTCCTTGCTAAAAATTAAATTTCATGTTTAGTATTTTCAACAAACGTTTTAGCAGACAAATAAATATGATAAAATATAGCAGATAACCTTAAACAGTCTTAATAAATTGGATTTGCTTTGATCGATTTGTTTTCATCACAGTTCCATAGACGTTGTAATGACTTGCTTATATTCTCAATGGTAAAATTAAGCCAATCAAAAGCTTTGAAACAAATCTAGTGCTCCGAGAAAGTTAACGATAATAACTAATGGAAGGCCACTGTTCGTAATTATAGTTAAGTTATTATAATTAGTTATTATAATTATAATTAGGAGATATTTAATTTTCAATACAAACACGAGAAGGTGTTGGAAGAGAGTAACTGGACAAAACTTTATGATCTTTTCGCGCGTTAAAGGAGATAAGCTTTATTTTCAGACTTGATTTTACTATAAACTGATCTAAACAGATTGTTAACTCACATTGCACCTCAGTATAAAATACTGTTGAATATAATCATACCAGTGTTCAAAATAAGGAGATATTGACGATACGAAATATACACTTAGGAAACTCTTTTCATTGTATTTTACATGCATTTAACTTTTATAATTTATAAATTAGCATATTACTTGTATATTCTATTTGTATTAATTTGACAACAAAATGTAAAAAGTAAATGGAACCTTTACAACATTGGAATTTAATTTTAATTACTGATATATTTTGTAAATTAGGAATGAGGAAGGTACAATTTTGGGAAATGTGTCCGTATTTGCTTTGAAGGAGAGCTATAAGCATTTTAAGAAAAAACATTCTCGGGATTTCAACACCTACTATCCTGTTATCTGAAGTCCAGTGTTAAAAAAAAGTGTATCCTAAAGAATTGTGACCGCAAATACTTGTCACAAAATATTTAATTATTCACGTCCGTGAAGCTGCCCCCCACCCCAACTTTTAAAAATACATGTTTTTATGATTGCAATAGTTTGTTCTTCGTTTGTTCCGTTTTGATAGGCCCACAAATTATTTGTTTACATTGAGGGACTAACTTCATAGTAGCCCTCCCACTTTGAAAAATTTACATTTTTATGGCTGCGATCGTTTGTTCCCCGTTTGTTCGCCAATAGTTTTCATTTGTTCCACATATGGTATTAAACAAATGGGACGTGAGCTTGTGACAATTTGTTTACGCGTCAGGGGCTAAAGTCACGGTAACACCCCATTTTTAAAAATTCATGTTTTTATGATAGAAATAACTTGATCTTAGTTTGTTCCAGATTTTCCAAAAAAAATTTCGTTTCTTCAGTTTTGATAAACGCACTAACGGTATGTCTATATTGGGGGACAATCTTCACGGTAGCTCACCCACTTTGGAGAATTGAGATTTTTATAGTTGCGAAAGTTTTTTCTTCATTTGTTCCGGATTGTTACACAAAAAGTTTCATTTGTTCCACTTTTGTTCTTGCACAAATGAGAGGTGAACTTGTAAGGGGCCAAATTCCCGGTACCCCCCCCCCCCACTTTTAAATATTCATGTTTTTATGTTCACAATCTTTTTAATTCATTTGTTCTAGAATGTTCTGCAAAATTCTCGTTTTTTTCCGTTTCAATGATTATACAAATGGAATGCTTACATTGAAATTGTAAACTTCACGGTAGACCACCCATTTTGGAAAATCTACATTCTTATGGTTGCGATCGTTTGGTTCCAGATTGTTCCGCAAAACGTTTCGTTTGTTTCACATTTGTTCTTGCACAAATGGGATATGAACTTGTAAAATTTTGTTTACTCGTGAGGGGTTAACTTCACAGTAGTCCCCCCACTTTTTAAAATTCATATTTTCATAATCACAATCTTCTTTGTTTATTCCGGATTGTTCCGAAAAAATTACGTTTGTTGCGTTTTTATAAACCCACAAATTGATTGTTTATATTGGGGGGGCAACTTCACGGTAGCCCCCTGTACTGTTTCTCTGTCAAATATTTCATTTTGTACTGTTTCTCTGTCGAATACTCACCTCTCTTTCTTTAACTTATAGTAAAAAGGAACCAGGAATTAGTCACCACCATAGATTCCAGAGTTCACTCTAAAGAAGTATATTACAATTTTTTAGTAACAACAATTTATGACAACAATAGCGTAAAAGAATTAAGATGAAACAAAATACAATAATGCACCTTATCGTTTTAAAATTAACATAATACGCCGAAATAATGTATTATAAATAGGATCCTTCCCTTCCCACCCCAGCAACATTACATGTAATTTACAAGGAACCAATATTGACAATAGGAGAGTTACAAACATTAACTTTTTGCCATCCCTTTTTATATAAGTCAATTTTACAGAATAGGCAAGTCAAAGAAATGAGATTAAAAAAAAATAAAACCATGAAACTCACCGAGTTTATTTTACCTCAATAAAGAAACTGATTACTATAATCTCTTACTCTCCACCACCATGCTATAGAGCACAAAAGGGCAGAAAACCACGTTTTGTCTCGACATAAAATATGAGAGAAGGAGCCGATCAAATACTCGAATACCTCAAAAGGCGTTTTTTCTTGCGTTCCTTCTCGCAAAAAGTTCCACAAACTGTATCAAACCGCCAAAAGGTGGCACACCGTTAATGTTCGAGACCTAGTTATAAAAATAAACAGAAATAATTACTATTACACATATAAAAACAAAAGAATATTTTAAACCACTAATAATGAAAACAAAGAAAAATTAGTATGTAAACTAGTCATGTTAAAGAAAATAGTTCCGAAGTTACCAACGTCAGTGTCACCATCTGTCGATCTCGCAAAACACTCAACCCAGACCCCCGTTCCTCTTCTGCGTAGTGGACAACATCGTGCTGAAGAAGTTTGTACTGCTTGATCTCGGCACCAAATCACAACAATTCAATATAGTTGATGATGTCCAAAAGTCAGTTGAAAGTTAGTCTTGTGTTGCCGCACAATTAAAGGATAAATACATTCTTCTATTATATTTTAAAAAAAGTGCTCAGCACACCCCCACTTTAGAAAATTGACATTTTTATGGTTGCGATCGTTTGTTCCATATTTTTAAATATTTTTTGTTTGCTACGTTTTGATAAAACCCGAAAATTAATGATACGTTTACATTTGACGTCCATGAATTCACCCTTCACCCCTTCTATAACTAATCTTTTTATGATTATAATACTTTATTTCGTTTTTTTCAGTAGGTTCCTCCAAAAAATACGCCCATTTTATTTTGTTTGGAAAACACATTAGATATTTACACATTGAGCGTGGATTGGCGGCTTTTTGACAACCTAATTCTCCACATACACAAATACAAGGTTTAAAAATCTATATTTTATCTTTGCAATCTATAGTTCGTTCTTGGTTCATTTTAGATTATTTTTTCACAAAGATTTTTATTTATTCCTCTTGTAAGGACTCAAAATTATTTTTTTTAGTAGTAGCTCTTTCACATTCTTTCAAAACTTGAAACTTTTATGTTTAAAGTTTGTTATTAGTTTGTTTGAATGTTCCTTAACATGTTTATCTTTATTTTTCTCTGAATTGCTTGAAAAATTATGTGCTTGTTTCATGTTGATAGTTTTAAAATTAATATATTTTTATCACTATGCCAAGCTCCCTTTCCCCACCTTAAATTTATAAAATATAACAAAATTTGTATTTTTGATATTGTAGCTCTTTTTTAGCTTGTTAGTTCTTAGATATCTAAATAAACATATAAATATAGGGTCGTACAGAGCGTCAAGTAAACAATGTCCCACCCTCTGTGTCTAAAATATGGAAAATCTAATGTTGTCTGTATTTACATTACCATCAAGTTGCTACTATACATACAATGTTGTCTGTATTTACATTACCATAAAGTTGTTACTACACATACAATGTTGACTGTATTTACATTACCATCAAGCTGTTACCGGTACTACACACACACGATGTTAACTGATTTACTTTAACATCAAGTTGTTACACACATACAATGTTCTCTGTAATTTGAGTAACATTAAGTGTAGGCGGAAAATAAATAAATGTCTGTATTGAAAATAATGTATAATTTTTGTGAAGGAATATTTCACTAGTTATAAAAATAAATGTGATATTAGAAATCACGTATATTCTTAACAGGGCCATTTTTTTAAGACATAGGCTGTTTAAATATTATTTATAGGATAATTAATTTATATAATCTATTATTATTTCTTATTAATTAATATTATTATTATATTATAAATTATTTTCATTATTATCGTTACTATCATTATTATTTACTTCATAATTATTATACTTATTTATTATTACCATTATTAATATGATTATAATTTTTATTTATTTTATTATTTATTACTATCATATAAATGTTATTATTATTTAGTATATATTAAATATATGTATTATTTATTATTATTAAATATTATTTATTTATTAGGTTTTTATTATTATAATCATCATTTTAATTATTGAAAGCTATTTATTTATTATTATTATTTACAATTTATCTACTATTTATTATATAATTAAGTTATTTTTTATTATTATTATCATGGTTATTTATTATTATTATTTATCATTATTTATATTTATTAAAATTATTGTTTTATTATATATTATAATTAACATCATCATTTATTAGTATTTAATATTATTATAATTATAATCATTATTATCATAATTATAATTAATATTATCATTTTCATCATTTATTATTATCTATTTTTACTATCATTTTCATCATTAGTTATAATTATTTATTAAATAATATTATTATTAATTATTATAATTATCATTTACAATACAATCACTATTGTATTTATTATCATTATAATTATAATTATTAATAACTTCTATCTTTATTATTGCTCTTATATTTGTAAAAATTATTATTTATATTTAATATAAATTAATAAGTATAGTATATTATATATATTTATTTTTTATTTTAATATTTATATTTAAAGTTAATTATTTATTGTTATTTTAATGAATTTTTATTTATTAAATTTTTTATTATTTATTTTAATTTTTATTATTTATTATTTATCATTAATTATTATTTATTAATGTTAACTATTTGTTATATATTATTTATTATTATAATTATCACCTTTTTATCAATATCACTATCATGTTTATAATTATTATTTTATATTTAGCTATTCTAATTATTTATTATTATTTATTTTTATTATTTTTATATTTATTATAATTTTTAATTATTTATTAATATTTAACATTTTTATTACGTATTTATATTAATATTTTATTTATTATCTAATTTTATTATTATTTATTTTTATATTTTTAAAACATAATATTATTATTACATATTATTATTTAATATTATTACTATTTTATTTATAATTATTAAAATTAAGATAATTATTTATAATTATTTTTATTATATTAATTAATACCATTTTTACCATAACTATTGTGGTGAAAAAATATATATATATTATTTATTTTAATTATTACTTATGAATGTATGAATTTTATTTAATATACGAATGAATTTAATTTAATTTATAATATATAAATATAATGTTGGGCACCTATTACCAACCACTTTTATTTTGTAAGGTAGGTAGATTTTATTATTAAATAAATTTACCCCATAAACTGCTCAGCGGTAAGATGAAAACCCTTTCTCTCAAAACCCCTGACTTTACCTAAAGTTTTAACTCAAGTTGGACACTTACAACTGAAGACTTCCTGAACAGATTATTATTATTGCCCTGGACATTCAAACTACTGAGAATATTTATACATGGGATGCAAGTTCAAAAATAAAAAAATAAAATGTACATTGATGTAATAAATAAAAAATGACACAATTAAATCTAAAGAGTGATTGTAATTATTGTTGTAAATTATATCCTTAAATAAACCCTACCTATTAAGGCATGCCTCCTATATTATAAAATGAATAGAAGTATTGTTGAGAAATACTTGAACATGTTAAACACTCACTTGAATTGTAAGGATGAAAATATATATATATAATATATATATATATAATTATTGACACAGGAATATTTATTTAAATAAAATAACAGGATTTTACAACAAAAAAAGAATTATTCTATATAATATGTAATAATAATTTTATGAGTCTTCAATAAACAAAATATTGTTCTAAGGTTGACAAACTGAAATATTTATGGTTTGAAAACTGAAGTTATTTATCCTTCTTTAGTAATTTTAGGTATTATAGTCGATCATTTAAACACTGAACAAGATGATTATAGATGAATTTTATCTCACCCAAAAATGTCTGATCTGGCAAATGTTAACCCAAGGCTCCAGTAACAATTAAATTCCAGGCCTTAAATTCCAAAAAAATCTTCCCTGTAAACTTGCACTTGACCTTCCTCAAAGGTTAATCCTTACTTTTAGTGAAGTTTTGGCTTATGAAAATTACAATTGACTATAGCGAAATATCATTAAAGTATGTCCAGATCGGGTCCTTCCTTACGCTTCCCAAAATAATTCTCGAATCAACTAACAGAATTTTTTTTTAACAAAACACAAACATGTTCTTTTTGTTTTTAAATAAACAATCTCCGGCCTAGAAGAAAATTTAGCCACCGAGATTTATAACAAGGAAAAAACAAACAATCTTAACTATTTAAATATTGAAAGTATTACTATAAAGATAACTAAACATTATAATTTGGACAAATGACTTATGTTCATCTTTAAAATTAATTTAAATTTGGCAACAAAAAAGAAACAAGAATAATAATCTCTTCTGCTAGGGGCAATTATTTCTTAAAATGACAGCCAGATGTTATAAGCGTCCAAGAACATAAAATAAATTAAATTCATTCGTAAATTCATACAGAATAATAAATAAGAAAAATAAAAATAAGAAAAATAGAAATAAATTTTTTTAATTGTATCTTTTTTATATATTACATAAATGTACATTGTATTTTATTTTTGAACTTGCATTCCATGTATAGATATTCTCAGTAGATTGGATTTTCAGGGCAAGAATAATAATCTGCTCTAGGAAGTCTTCGGTTGTAAGTGTCCAATTTGAGTTAAAACTTTTGGTAAAGTCCAGGGGTCTTGAGAGAAAGGGTTTTTGTCTTACCGCTGAGCAGTTTTGGGGGATAAATTTATTTAATAATAAAATCTACCTATCTCACAAAATAAAAGTGTTTGGTAGTTGGCGCCCAACAACATTATATATATTATAAATTAAATTAAATTCATTTTTAAATTCATACAGAATAATAAATAAGAATAATAAAAATATAAATAAATATTTATATTTCTTTCACCAGACTATTGTTATGATAATAACAATTTACCATCATTATTATTATCACTAACCACATAAATTATTATACTTCATTATATATACTATCGTCATTCATAATTTTTCTATAATCATTATCACTATCATAATTGTCAGTATCATTATCATAATTTTTATTATTTATTATTTTTATTTCAATTTTATTATTATTTTTATTATATAATAGTTATTTATAATTAAGTATTATTTTAATTATTATTATATATTATTTATCAATAACATTCATTATCAATTATTATTTATTATCATTAGTATCAATATTATTATCGTTATTTCTATCATCATTATCCATATGATCATCATCATCTTCACCATAATTACATCACATTATCCTTTTTCAATAATCATTCATCAATCATCATTGATTACTAATTATTACTATGATTATTAATAGCATTATTTTATTATTATTTACGTCATTATAATTATTAATTTTATTATTTATTATTATAATCAATCATAATGATCAATTTTATTATTTATTATTATAATCAATCATTATAATTAATTTTATTATTTATTATTATTAGTTTTATTAGACTACTAAACTTATGATTATCTACATTATTTTTACTATCATAATAATCATTATTATTTATTATTTTAACATATTAGTACTGTATTATTATTTTATTTCTATATTATTAATTTTTATAAATTATGTATTATTAATATATAATATTTTTATTATTTTTATTTATTATTGTTTATTGTATTTTATTAAACTTTATATATTTTTTATTATAATCATTATTATTATGATTTGACTATATAATTATTTACTTTTATTATTAATTATTTAATTATTATTTATAGTTAATATTAATTAATAATAATTATTGATTATTTATTATTTAATTATTATTTTTAATTAATAATTATAAATTATTATTATTATTATTATTTTTATTATTATTTATAATTATATATTATTAGCTATTTTTAATTTTTTTAATCACAACTTGCGAATGTTTGAAATGCCATGTCACTACCGTGGTTAAGATCCCACGCTTAACTCTAGGTCCTTCATTTCATCTCACAATCACCCTAGAATTACACATTACCTTAAGTGCGTACAACGCAAACGGTAGTAAGGCTAGATGCTGCTGCTGCTAATAATAATAAATAATATATAATAATAATAATATAATAATAATAATAATAATATAATGATGATAATAATAATAAAAAATAAAAATAATAATAATGATGATAATAATAATAATAATATAATTTATATATCTCAGAAATATTAGCTTGGTTATTCAAACTAATTCGGTTTTGACAATCAACAATGATTAGTATTTGTTTCCAGGAAACATGATGTATTTCAATATATTATAATTGTGGTTTCCTAGATAAAGCTTATTGTGGTGTGTTTTAGCTAGTTAAAATACTTATTTTTCATATTAGATAATAATTAGATGAAACTATGTTGTGAGTAGCAGAATATTTTCACGTTAAAATACATCGCTATTCAAAACTTAATGTGGTGTGTTCCATCACCAGCCAGTAGAACAGTCTCCAAAACCTTTTCAATATAAGTCCTATTCTTCTTTTTAAAATCTAAAAATTGTAAATATCAATTTAACCCCTTTAATAACATATGAAAATTAAGTGTTTCTATTTACTCGAATCGTTATTTTTTTAAAGCTCTTTACACTTTAAAGCAAGAAAGTACATGATATAATACGAGTATCAAACGGAGGAAAGTTCCTTCAAGGTATTTTAAGTTTCATTTGAATGTATTGGTTTATATATGTTATTTAGAACAACAGCTATGAAATGATCTTGAATAACTAAATTTCTAACTGACGTAAAAGTAATATGTGTATTTGCTAGTAGATTTGACCAGTATTATTCACGTTTCACCCCTAGGTCACAGAAGGGAGGCGCGGTCATTATTTTCTCTCCTCAGAGTCACGAATATTTCAGAAACTGCGAGATCTGTATAATTTTGAAATTATTCTCGTATATCTAAAGAGATAAAATTGTAATGGTAGTTTTTTGACCTCGAGATTACGATTAATAATTACGTTTTATGTTTTTTTCAAAACAAAAAAAGAGATTATTCTTTTCTGTCTGTATTGTATGTATCTTGGCCTAGAGCCGAAACCATTTTACCAAGGGTTAAAACTTGGTATTTAGGATAGCTAAGAGTTTATCCATATGAATTTTTAAACGATACATTCAACCCTAAATTAAGGGCTTTTAAGGTAAATTAAGAGATTTTTTCGAAATCAACCAAAAGGATTTTTAATAATATTA
Source organism: Timema podura (assembly GCA_033556935.1). Taxonomy (NCBI): domain Eukaryota; kingdom Metazoa; phylum Arthropoda; class Insecta; order Phasmatodea; family Timematidae; genus Timema; species Timema podura. The sequence goes on from JAVRXN010000001.1 coordinate 73,421,630, forward strand.
CAAACAAATTGATAAAGCTAGTTTTACCGATAAAATTATTTGGAGGGTTGTTTACATAGGCGGATATCAACAATATTGATAATAACCAATCAACACTTTGAAATACAAAATTATTTATCAGAGAATGATTGTAAGACTATTAAAAATAAAACATTTTTTAAATGAAATAATTATTATAAACCAGTAATTTCCAAAGGGATAGGAATATATTTATTTTTAAAAATAGCACTGGGATATGAGGAGATGATTGTTATGCTCTTTGATAGAATGAGATTATTTTAATATTATGTTTCTGCAAAAAAGTATTCATTTAAATGAATAACGAGTTTTTAGTAAATGTTTTTATTTTTAGGTAAAAAAGGGAGAAAGTCTCTCTGGGGATCCTTAACTTTATTCTTACATCAAATTAAGAGAAAATATTTGTTTTAATCTATTACTATTATTGCACCGCGTCTTACTAACCGTTCGGGTTGTACGCAGTTTTAATCCAAAACTTCAATATTTGATCCTATAACTTATAACTTCCAACCATTTCAATAAAAAGGTTGTTTATGATTTTTTCCGTGAAATTGAGAGTTATTATTCGTTCTACCCTAAAATATTGCATTGTTGATTTTAAACAGTCTTTGAACTTTTAAATGGATTCAGCTTATATAATAACATATGAGATGACATTTCACACCCTCATATAACTATTACACAACACTATTTTGAATCAAAATCAATGAAATAAGTTGGTGACCATTTTTAAATATGGACTTTGAGACTTATCATATTTCCAATTTTTAACACATTATATTATTTGTCTGCATGAATTGATTATAAAATTAAACACTCTGTTTCTTGAAAATCTACCAATAATTTTGTAGCTGCAACTGAAGAACATAGCTTAAACAATTTAGTTTCTATGGAATTTAAAAAAATATTTTATTTTAATCTTACTGTCCTATTGCAAATTAATTTGATTTCGTTTTGTTTATTTTGAATGCTGACTTTATTTAAATTATTCTCAATTTATTGTAGGGTTAAATATTGTTTTCGTTAATATGTTAGGGAAAATAATATTATGCATTTTATACTTCTTGTTCAACAATTTATTGAAGTGATTTATCTTAGATCAAACACAATTCGTTGTACGAATTACCAAACTAACACATATTAAAGCAGCACACATGGCAAACTACAAACAAATCACTCATTAACTAATGTTAAAAGACTCGACATTACTTACATCTTCCTCTAGACTAGATATCAGTAACCAGTGGGCCGCACGAGGCTCGCACATACACTTTTCATGGCCCATAAAATGTTTACCATACTTACTTATCAGTTTTTACGTGTTTTTTATACATTTTTAATATTGTATGAATAAAATAATATAAATAATAAGGGATGTGCGAAGATTCAAAATTTCAAATATTTTATGGCCGACTATTTGGTTCAAAACTTTGAATAACAAACTCAAAAATATTAAAATCAAAATCTGTATATCCAAGTGTGTTTGACTTCTAATGCAGCTGGACAGTTGGTGTGAACAAGCGTGTAGTCGGGTAATTTTATATGACACAGAGTTAGATATCCTTGTGCTTTGTTGTTATAGTAAAAACTTGTTGCTGTTCAGAAAGGCTGTTTTTATGTGTAGGTTTTCCACAATGCTATCATGAGACATTTGATGAAAATTGTAAAAGTTATACTCGGTTATTAATAGGTGTTAGTTGATACCCGGAAAGTTTTATATGTTTGACAAATCTGAATTTGAATCTATTGTATTTAAAATCACTAAAGTGTTCAGCATATCGAATTGAAAGGTTACGTTTGGTCTTGCTAGTGTGTACATCCTTACATTCACATATCATTTGTAGATACTACTTTTGGTATATTTATTTTTATAATTGATATAATATGATGGAATTTGCCGAAAAACTACACATCCAAACAGCCATTCTGAATAGCAACAATATTTTAAATGAGCAAACTAATTTTAAAAATCAATCTCTTATAAACATAATTAGAAATTTACTTCAAAATTCAAACTAAAAAGTATTCCTCATTTCAACAATTCTAGCTCTCCCTCCATTGCAATTAAAACCTATTCTAACCATAACAAGAAGATTAATACCGTAGATTCATGTGAATCATTTTAGTTCAATTCCACATTTTTTGATAAAATCAACTTTAATATATCTATCTATATTTGATCATCATATAAACTACACTCTATGTTATAATAGCAATAGTATCTCATTTATCATTTGTTTTATTTTATTTTAACTTTTCTATTGGTAGCTTACCACTTATTGTTGATCATCCTAAAAATGTTTCACACGTTATAATAAATCAAAATTTCATAAATTTTCCGCAAGTATTTATTCAAACAAATCATCTTCATCATAAAAAATGTAACTATAAACTTGTTTATTTAAGTCATTATTTATTTAATATTTCGTATATTATCTTCTAATTTCTCTTTAATATTTACATTTACAATGTTTAGTTTTATTATACTTAAAAATTTATTTACATCTAGACAATATTTCACAATTCATTGGTTTATCTCAAACCTGAAGATGATGTAACATAACACCGAAATATGTCGTTATAGAAGACTAAATATCAAATAAGGAAAAGGGAATAAAAGAATAAGAAAGAAGATTTAATTTATTATTACAGATAGGTTGAATTATGTATTTCTCAAATCCAAATCTTAAATTTCTTTACAATCTCAAAAAATATGTAGAATTTAATTTAGGTTTAAAATATATAAAAAATAATTTTTAAAATTATTTAATAGAGGCTTGGTGCCACTAACAAATATTTCTAGAGTAATTCCATCGTTATCACACAGTAGAATAATGTAAATATCACTACCCTAATGCCCTCTTACTCTAACGGCTGTAGATTATTATCAATATCACTACCTTCCTCTAAAGGATGATGACTTTTGTCAATATCACTACCCTAATGACATCTTCATTTAACGGCTGTTGACTGTTGTTAATATCACTACCTTAATAACATAATAATTTAACGGCTGATAACTGTATCACTACCCTAAGGTCTTCTTCCTTTAACGTCTCTAGACTATTGTCAATATCATTACCTTAATGACATCCTTCTATAGCGGATGAAGACTATAGTCAATATCCCTACCCTAAGGTCTTCTTTCTCTAACGGCTGTATAAGGTTGTCAATATCACTACCCTATTATCCTATTCCTCTAATCCTTGTAGACGGTTGTCATTATCACTATCCTGATGCTCTCTTACTCTAAAGTATGTATACCTTTTTCAATATCACTACCCTAATGCCCTCTTCCTCTAGCAGCTGTACACTGTAGTCATAATCATTATCCTAATGGAATCTTCCTTTAACGGCTGTAGACTTGTGTCAATAAATCTTTATAACGACCTGTTCTTCTAACGGGTGGAGACTATGGTAAATATCCCTATCCATTTGCCCTTTTCCTCTAACGGCTGTAGAATGTTGTTATCCTAATATCCCCTTCCTTTAATGGAATAGACTATTGTCACTATCACTTCCCTAATGCCCTTATCCTATATCGGATGTATACTACTGTCAATATCACTATCCTAAAGCCCTATTTAACATTGAACACTGTCTGAAATAACATTAACTGCACCTATTGCACTTATCTAACAATTATCTGACCTTAGCCTGATTCAAACAACAAGCTTAGTGTTGGTATAAATAATCGTGTAACACTCAGTGGTGGTTTCAAAACTTTCGCGCCCCAATGCATGATTATCTTATCCGCACGCCTCCCAATTATTTTTATTTTTGGTCATGGCCTATAGGAAGTTTTGGCTTGGGTGGGAGTTAGTATTCGAAAAATATTACTACGAAAGATAATCAAGCATGTAATACACGTATTTTGGTGGACAACCATTTAGGGAAAAAAATCTTAGTGAACCCGGCCGGAATTCCAAACCTGACGCCTCAATTAATGTCAAGCCAGAATGGACGGGTTTTAATCTTTTCATAGATCCTTCTCTATGGCTTAGCCCAGGTGTCTACTGATTCTAGTTCTGTTAAGTTAAGCGAACATTTATAATTTAATAAAGAAGACCCAGACGCAAATGAGAGGATAACATTTGGGTAGAACTGAGAGAAATAGGGTGTATTGAGATAGACTGGATAGAATTATCTCAAGGAGGGATAGGGTGTAATGAGGTCGACTGGATAGAATTAACTCAAGATAGGGATAGGGTGTAATGGAGTGGACTAAATAGTTAGCTCTAGATAGGGATAGGGGTAAGGAGACAAACTGGATGGAATTAGCTCAAGAGAGGGTTAGGGTGTAGTGAGGTAGACTGGATAGAATTAGCTCAAGAAAGGGTTAGGGTTTAAGGGGGGAACTGGATTGAAATAGCTCAATATAGGAAAAAGGTTTAATAGGATGGACTGGATAGATTTAGCTCTATATAGGGATAAGGTGTAATGAGGTGGACTGGAAAGAATTATTTCAAGCTAGCGATAGGTCGCGTACATCAGTGATTGCGGTAACGAACTTTCAAGTTCCTAATGCCATAGAGCAAGTAAATAGATTTTATTAATTCTATCAATTTTATTGATAATTTTAAAGTAGTATTATTATTTAGTAAGTCCGTGTATAATATATATATAATTATATATAAAAACTGATTTTCGTATGAATAGCAGTATATGGTAGTTACTAAAGCTACTTAAACAATTTTACTATATCTATACATCAAGTCATGCTATCTGCAGCTGTTAATATTGATAGATATTATCAAAAAATACAAAATAACACAAATAATATAGTAAAATGTTATCAATTTTGTCTGCAAATAAATATGTTGGACTTTCTAGACTATTCTTGAAACCAAAATCATAGTATATATTATATACTTTAGAAATATAATCACAAAATCAAAAAAATTATGTGAATTAGATTTATCTTTTACTATTTTTACTGACTAGTAATGTTCGTGCCAGTGGGCTCAATGTAAAAAGGCTATTGTATCATCTTGGGTGGTTTTCTGGTTACGGAGAGGTCAGGGTTAAAATACTAGCTGATTATACCGAGCTGTACTTTTCAAAAATATTTTGTCAATGTTTATCACTTCAAATGAGACTACATTTCTTCCCAAATACACGGTTGTGATCCCTACACAACAAGTGTAAATACGCGTTATAGTATTTATTGCTAGCAAGACGTGGTGTATATAAAACAAATTACATCGTAAAAATATTCAAAGTATAATTAAATAAATAAATTTTAAATTTCGAATTATTATTGTAACAAATTTATAAAATAAAAATCTTATTTTGCGACTACTTTCTGTATTTTCTTCCTACACTTATTGGTTGTCACTCTAATTTATTTTTTTAGATTTGCCCAAATCAGTGGTTGCATAGTCTGGGTGTCAATATCGAAATATATTGGTTCCCTGGTAACAGATATAGGGGATGGAATCCCGTTAAGATTTACTGATGGTGTTTTTGCCTCTTAAATGGTTCCATGCTCCAAATTCAATAAAATAAGGATACAAATACTCTTTAAGTCTCATTCCTAAATCTTTACGCTATTAATTCTAGTTTCGAATATACCGAATATGTACAACTTAAGTAAATAAATCTCACTCGATAAGCGAGAAATTTCCGTGCAAAGTCTTGCTTTAACAAAATATTTAATTCTACTTTGCGTTATTTTCAAAAATACAGTTTACGACAAAATAATCGAAAGATTCCAACAGGGCTCCTTTTATTTAACAACTTTATATTTTAAGTTTTATTATTAGATAAATTTTTGAAAATATGACATTATTTAATTTTTAACGACTTAAATTATATTTTAGGAGTAATGAGTTTCGACTTGACAAAAAAGAGCTCTATATGTATATTTCCTCTGACAAATATAAACATTTCTTAATTAACTCACAAAAGAAAAGTTTAATATATTTTAGAACCAGCAGTGAGCTTTTCTCTTTACTTTGAGATAAGAAGATTCGTAATTTTTATTTCCCACTTTCTTACTGACATGACTAAAGGTGATTGTAGGTGAAGACTGAAACTGATATAAAGCTTAGACTGAATAGAGAAGGATATCCATAAAACCACACAGGCCAATGTATTTTAAACCATGTGGTCTGATAGCTATAAATAATTTCATCGCTGACCGAAGTAGCAATCTTAAGTGGATTTCGTTATTTATTTATATTATATATTTCGGTAAAATTATTTTAGTGAAAAAGGATATTTTTTTGGATTATCAATTCAAGATTTATTGGTTAAGAATGTCGGTTAAAAAATGTTAAATAAATAAAACTTATTTGGTTATTTTATGTTATTCCTGTGCAATCCTGGAAAATTTATATTTTCTACCTCATTTAATAGTGTTTTCCCCATTAATTTCAACCCCCTACACCTACTCTTCCATTTTATGTCTGATTTTAATTTCCAAATTTTATAATTATTTAGAGTGGTCCCTATATTTGTCTGCTCAATATTGGCTTTCCTCCATATGGAGTAGTTGTTTCTATTAGATTTATAAAGTTCCCCAACAAGCTCCCAATTTCGTCAACTCTTAATCAAATATGTCATATTTTAAGATATATTTTGTTATCTGGAATGGTCTCTTTCCCTACTTGCCAAATTCCAGTTTTTTACTCCACTGAAAATAGGCTAGTTGTTTCTATTAATTTTGAGCACCACCACCATCTGCGCCTGCACCACGTGACCAAACGTGTTGAAGGACGTGCGATTTACCACCTCTTTTTACACTCTATACCACCTTAGGAGATGAAATTTAAAAAAACTGTTAAAAAATCATCACTCAATTTTAGAAACGAGCCTTCATTTCAAATTTCAAGGTTCTATGTCCACTGGTTCTAAAGATATATCATTGAGAAAAGTGGTATATCTCAATCCACCAACAATCATAACAATCAATCTCCTATTAAAAAGTTTTGAATAAAAAATATATTTTTATAAAAACCAACACATTCTGAGCCATTTATATTTGCTAATAGCCTAGAAACTGTTGATTTTTATATGAAATACAGGCCTATTTTAAGTAAAAGATTTGATATCTAGTAGTACTATAATTTTACAGTGATAATTTATTTCATATCTCAAATTGTTTCAAAGCTATAATCCAAATTTAAAAATACCCCTCATAAAAATCCACTCAAAAACATATTCATGGGATGATTATCATTGCCATTTTATTTGTAATATTTTTTTAAAATTTATTTGAGATGATTAACGTGCACTTTCTGAAACGACTATATTAGAAGACTACTTATTGACAAATTTATATTTAAAAGAGACACAACATCCAGTCCCCCAACCGTTAATTCATCCCTGTGAAAGAGAAACATACATTTCACTAATGATAAATATTTCGGCCATGACAGGACACTAACTCTAAGTCCCTAGCTCAGTATACAGACTCTACTGAATGCGATCAGTTTTGTTTATGTACGTGTGGCATCTTTGACCGGGAAAGAACTACTTTCAGACGGGGCGGATTCGTCCACGTGGTTTGATCCGAACGGAAATTGGTAGCTGTTAAGACGTCACGGAATCCGTGCGGAATATAAAAGAAAATTTAAATAAGGCATCGTTATTATTTACAAAAATAAGACCTGTTTAACCTTACTCAACTTCATTATAAAGTAGCAATATAATAAATAGATGTCCATTAGTGAGATTCCTACAGAAAATACATGTTTTTATCATGGATTACCTTGATTAGATGGTACAGTATCTTGGGTGATGATATCCATACGTATCTTTTTATCATTTTTGCTTGTACGTGAGGCTCCCGTAATGTCGTGGATAATATTATATTACAGTATTGTATGTAATATTGACGTTTATATTTCTTATAAGTCTTAGCTTTATTAATCCAACTCTTTCATTCTTTACAATCAACAAATGATTAGTATTTGTTGCCAGGTAACAAGAAGTATTTCTATATATTATAATAGTGGTTTCCTAGATACATATTACTGTTTAGTTTTATTTTAACTAGCTAAAATATTTATTTTTCATATGTAAATTTAATTATTTAAATGAAACTATGTTGTGGGTTCCAGAATAATTTCATGTTAAAATAAATAACTATTTAAAACTTCATGTTCTGTGTTCTGTCACCAGCCAGTAGAGAACAGTCTCCAAAACCTTTACAATGTAAGTCCATTTTATTTTTAAGCAATTTAAAAGTCCAGAAAGAAGACGATATAATATTAACCAGAGGCAGGGTCCTTCAAGGTCCTTCAAGTTTTATTTGTATATATTGGATGAAATACGTCATTTAGAACAAATTTGATTATTGATCATCAACAGCTTGGCATATTCCTCCAAACAAGAAGTCATATCTCCATTTCATGCCCATAACGTATACATCCTTTATGGGGGCCTTAATTTCCCAGTCGTTACTTTAGAGGGTACTCCCCTAACGCTGTTCCTTAATTCTTCCTGTACATAACGCTCAAGAGGGTCATGAGGGTTGTAGTTGCTCCTGTACACGAACATTGCCACTTGGAAGGAGGAATTTAATTTTTTTATTAGACTTACTTAGGCCTACAAATTTACTTTTTTTACACCTCTTAATGATTTCATCTTTTTAAATTTTATAAGTATTTTTTGGACATTTAAACAATTTTTTTTGCTCTTCTTAGCCGCTATAACCTTTTGTCACTTAATTTTACTTACTTTCACTATGTCAATAGAAACTCTAAAGTTAATTGCCACACCTACAAATGTATGCTACCTATCCCTAAGTTGAGTCCCCCTTATTTCATCTTATCACAATATTGAGCTGGTTCTATCCTGTCCACTGCACTACACCTTATCCTTATCTTGAGCTAGTCCTATCCCTCTTTACGTCCTATCGCTAACTTGAGATTGTTCTATCCAGTCAACCTCATTACACTCTTTCTCTTTCAAGTCCATTCTAATGTTATCCTCCTGCCTAAGTCTTGAGTTTGCCCGTCAGTATTCTGAACAAGGTTCTAGATTCTCTCATTCACGCCACATGTCCTTCCCAACATCATCTATGAAACCTGATTATTCTAAAAATGTCTCGTGATGAGTGCTGGGTACCCTTTTTAACCCTGTTACTTGTGTTAGCCTTTACACTCCTTTTAATTTGTACTAGTTTTACACTTTTTCCGTTTTACAATACTTAAAATTTTGACTTTTTTTTCCTTTTTGTCTATTTTTATAAATCTAATTATTATTTATTTTCACCCTTATTTTTGCAATCATTGAAATTTATTCTTATTTTAAATATTTAACTGTTTTTAACATAATTCTTATCTATCAGGCAAAGCCGGGTACTTTAATAGTAGTCGAATTTATATTAAAGTGAGCATCAGTGACTGTAATAATGGTTGGTTTCTCAAACATCTCTAATTTATCGGCCTTGCCTGTGATCTCCGGCACGCAACACCAATTAAATCTCAGAACCAAGCATTTCAAATCAGTGCGCGTGTACATTTGACAACGTATGTGCTCTACAGCCGGAAACAAGCGGAAAGCTTCGTTAGCCGTTGTGAGGAGATTCTAAATAAACCGTTAATGCAAGGCGTGTGTATCGATCTATTTGATTGTGCCACGACACAGCATTACAATTTGAAACATCCATCATGAGAATGAGTTAAAATATATATAAATCCACTAGATAATAAAATATTATATAATATATCAAATTATATTACATTATATTATACCTTTGACTTTATATTGCGAGTCTTAAATTGTTATCTAAGTCTTAACCATAATTATTACTACTCCTTACTTTATTATTATTTAGAATGTCTTCTAAAATAATAGTAAATAAGACATATGTTAATGATCATCAGTTTTATTACAATGCATCCTTGGTCAACATAAAGTCTGTGAAATACTGCGCAGATTCTGATTCTATTCCCGGCGAACGTGCGAATCAAGCTTAGGGATTTGACGTGAGTATCAGCACAATCCAACTCATATCTATTACTTCAAGTTATGGTGTTGCGCTGACATTTTCACATCTATCAAGAAGCCTATATTTATAGGAATGGTAGCCGCATTTGTTTGGAGAGAGAGTGGAAAGCTATTTTAGAAAACCACCATTAATACACCCGATCGAGAATTGATCCTTGGTCTTCCCGTCATCGCAAGTTTAGTTCACTGCATGAGTAGTGCGTTAGACCTGGTGACCATCAATGTTGGTTATATATTATTTTAATTGTATCACCTTTAATTTAATATATTATTACGTAACACAATATGAAAATTTTATAAATTGGTCATCGACTTATACTACAATTATCTTAAAATAGAGTGTACATTTTAAACATGAGTGCTGGTTTAATCGGCCCAGCTTCGTTGGGTAGTTTTACTGGTTATTACATCCCTAACGTTCTTCACTTTGTTTGAATTTGCACCAATGGTGGCTTTCTGTCTAACCTTTCTAGGTCTTCATACGGTATCTTAACACCAGACACTAAGAGTCCAATGATCCAACCTTCTGTCTTATCTTTCTAGGTCTTCATACGGTATCTTAACACCAGACACTAAGAGTCCAATGATCCAACCTTCTGTCTTATCTTTCTAGGTCTTCATACGGTATCTTAACACCAGACACTAAGAGTCCAATGATCCAACCTTCTGTCTTATCTTTCTAGGTCTTCATACGGTATCTTAACACCAGACACTAAGAGTCCAATGATCCAACCTTCTGTCTTATCTTTCTAGGTCTTCAGACGGTATCTTAACACCAGACACTAAGAGTCCAATGATCCAACCTTCTGTCTTATCTTTCTAGGTCTTCATACGGTATAATAACACCAGACACTAAGAGTCCAATGATCCAACCTTCTGTCTAACCTTTCTAGGTCTTCAGACGGTATCTTAACACCAGACACTAAGAGTCCAATGATCCAACCTTCTGTCTAACCTTTCTAGGTCTTCAGACGGTATCTTAACACCAGACACTAAGAGTCCAATGATCCAACCTTCTGTCTTATCTTTCTAGGTCTTCAGACGGTATCTTAACACCAGACACTAAGAGTCCAATGATCCAACCTTCTGTCTTATCTTTCTAGGTCTTCAGACGGTATCTTAACACCAGACACTAAGAGTCCAATGATCCAACCTTCTGTCTTATCTTTCTAGGTCTTCATACGGTATCTTAACACCAGACACTAAGAGTCCAATGATCCAACCTTCTGTCTTATCTTTCTAGGTCTTCATACGGTATCTTAACACCAGACACTAAGAGTCCAATGATCCAACCTTCTGTCTTATCTTTCTATGTCTTCAGACAGTATTCCAGGCCATAAAACCTAAGGAAGCACGTTCACTATTTAAGCAATGTTTGCCACTGTTTATAAAAATATAATTAATTTTATATTAGTAATTAATAATAATTAATTATCTACAATTTTGGCATAAACATTGTTTACTTACGAGTTGTATTAATCCTGTGAAAAACTCACATTCACATACCACACTTACACAAAAGAAAACATGGCTAAACAAGGTGGACAGACAATTAAACATTTTTTATGGCGCAAAGCCGTCAGTTATACCAAACAATACGCATGGTGCCATCTTCAAAGAAGCTGGATGAGTCACTACATAAAGTATGTGCGTTAACAGCTTCCTAAAAATATCATGAACTTACCTGTGTCACGAAAATACCTTACTTCACCCTATACAAACGAGGCTTGAAATATGCGATGCAAAGTTAAAGACAAAGATAAAGAAAGATTTTTGTTGTCACGTAAAATTACCATTAATTTTTAAACTATCCGTCAGGTGCATATAGATAGAAAGAAAAGCTTATAGAAGGAAAAAACTTTATTATTTAATACAGAAATATCTGAATTTATCTTTGCTTGTGTTATTGATTTCATGTATTCACTAGTCTGTGTTAAAATACTGCCAAGCATCCGTTGTATGTAATATTTAGTGAAACAGTTAAAATCCATTCTCATCGATGATTTCGCATTACTAGTTATAGTATATTGTATAAATCGATGTTAAATTGAATTAGAATAAATATTTTGGCAGCTTAGACCACTAACAAGGGTATTCTGGTCATATTTTGATGACACACAAATTAATAGTAAGGATTACAAATAAATCTTTTGTTCGGATCAGCTGTCTGTCATACGAATGTGATTGTTCTCATTCATCAATTGGGGGAGTGAGCTTTGGTTCAACTGCAACACGCTGGATGTCATAGTCTACACAGAAGACAATATCTGAGTGTTTTTACTATGTTAAGAGGGCGAGACTGATTCTTTTGTTTATTTTGTTCTGTTACCAAGGAGATTAATGTTATTATTACTATGAACTTGTTTTTTGTGTGTGACTTAGAAAATATAGTTAAATAAACCAGCAATATGTAATAATTATATCTTTAGCAACTATTCGTCCTCCGAAACACACAAAACAACTTTGTTTATAACTCGCTCATATTAAGAGAGATTATTGTAATCGTGTACATTTTGGACCTCGAGATTATGATGTTTTTTTCCTTTTTATGTGACCCCAAACCCGAAAAATGGATTTTACAATTCTGTCTCTCTCTATGTATGTATGTATGTCTGTCTGTCTGCCGGTCTGTCTGTCCCTGGCCACGGATCTGAAATGATTTAATGCATTTGGTTGCAAATCGATATTAAGAGGTTATAGGTTAGGACGTCTATTTTATTTTCCCGCTAGACCTTAAGTTAGCAACTTCGATTTAAACTGATATCTGGAAGTTTTTGACATGACAAATAATACCATCGTTGGTTTTCTGTGTTAAAATTTGTGTAGTAATTAAATCGCTCATTTTATAAGGGACATTACTCCAAAATCCACGTTTTTCAGAAGAAAAAAATGTGTGGCGTTAGTAGAAACAAATGATGAATTTCTAATGCCACAATAAATAAGATTATATCAACTGAGATATTATAGATCATGTGTTTCTTTGGATTGGTTTGTCTCTTTTACTATAAAAAATATATAAAATACAGAATAATACCCTTTCTTAAGTTAACATATTATAGAATAATGTCCTTTCTAATATGATCAATGTTTTTTAGGTTTAACATAAAGCATGAAATCTTCTAAAGGTTCCAAAGTTTTTTATCATTGTTATTTATGATTAAACAAAACAATATTACGTCATATTAGAGCTTCTTATACACATTATTGTAACAATCATTAACCATCACTGTTAATTGATTTATACTGTAGTTTACTTGTTGAACATTAAGATATGCTTATTATTACTAAAAAAAGACCAAATAATATCACATAATCTGCAATCAATTATAATACAAAACACATTTTTACAACAATAGGAATAAAGTACTTTCTTAACTGCCATATGAAATTGCAGTCTCACTGATCCCATATAAACAGTTGAATACATCCCTTTATATACAAAAACGTGCGCCTACTTTATCTTAACGCAGGTATGTCAATATCTCATTGTTTACATTTTTGGAATAAAGCCCTTTCTAAAATGATCGATTCAATTGTCGATTAATGAGGTTTTTTAATTAAAAATGTAGAAATAGTTTCAAAGATTATGTTTAAATACATACTAAATACCTAATTTTGTATATTTATTTTTCTAAAACAAATAATTTAAGCTTACTTATGAAAGATTTTTTTTAAATTGAAATATTTTTCTTAAATAAATACTACGATTTTGATCTTATGTAGTAATTGGGGTAATTTTTACACTATTAACAATAATGTCTGTTTATTTTTCTAAAGTTAATCAATTTAAGTACAGCTTGCCTAGGAGAAATTTTTCGAAAATATCCTTGAAGACTTCGATCAAAATGAATATCTGGAAATTGATATTCATGATATATAAACATATTTTTTCACTTAACAAATTAAAAATAATATTAGGTTGGTTTACAAATAGTTTATTTATGAAAATATGAAGTTCGGTAAAAATATAAGAACAATTTTGCTAACAAGTTTATATATGAAGAGTGTTTATTGGGATTAACAAGATTATGTGTTTGTTTTACTTAAGGTAGATTTACCTAAGAGTAGTTTAGTGGAAAAGAATTTTAGAACATTTTGTTTAAATCTATGATGTACCATTTGAGAAAGTTTGTATGATTGTGTTGTCCCATTTAATTTTATTTGGGAGAAACGGAAAAAACACATTAAACTATCATCTGTTGACCACAATAGATTCTCAGTAAGATATTTGTTCGACGTATTTTTTTTTCTTGCTCTATTAGGTACTATATTGGCTTAAGAAAACTGGGGAGTATATGATATATTAACATCCACATCGGTGCTCACATGGTTTAGCGCGTCACTCGTTTTGGATTATATTGCTGGTGACAAGGAGAACGAGGTTCAAATCCCTGTTTTGTGTACTGGTGGAGCTTTATTTTCCTAAATGTTTTGCCAATCTCCCTCCAATCAAATGCGGTAATATTTCTTCTAAAATAATATTTTACTCATCTCTATTCCATTAGCTTAATGGATACGTTCGTATCTCCCAAACGAGTTCCAATACCAAGATTTAGATATGAGGGCGTCATTCAAGGCCGTAGCCAGGGGAGGGTTTTGGGGGTTCAAACCCCCTCCGAAATTCTATGAACAAAATATATATGGCTCTATTTATGGTTCAAACAATATCAAAATTAAGATACAACTACAAATTAGGGGGCTGTGTTACCATAAAAAGCACTTAGGAGAGCTTCTAGAAATGTTTAATATTTAGAAATTGTCCAAGCCTTCAGCAGTTAGGGGGTAATGTTGCCATAAAAAACACATCAGATAGCTTCTAAAACTCTTTATCCTTTAGAATTTTTTCTATCTTCCGGCAATTGGAGGATATGCCCACCAAACCCCCCTGAAATTATTGGCTGGCTACGGCCTTGGCGTCATTCAATGATAATGAATTTCCACTACGACTATTCTGTTACCCTCAGATTTTCACATTCTTATACATTTATCTATAATATTTTAATCGCTTTTCCTATTTTAAATTAAACTTAATTATTTCTTTATAACATAATCTAACAATAGGAAATATATTTGTTGATAAACACAATTTTAAATTATATTTAATCTAATTTAACTAACTAGCTGGCCATAAGGGCTCTAAACAAGACACTATTATGACAAACATGACTATCAACTTTTTTGACTTCGTTAAATTTGCATTCTAAGTTCTCCACTTTGTTTTGTAATTTCTCAAGCTTTTTCATAAAGTTATCTCTTAATTTTTTGATCTTTTCCTCTATGCTTTCGCCTTTTGAGTCAGTACATCTTCTTCTTGAGACGTAATATAATCCCTGATCACATCCAGTTGACCCTCCAGTTCTAACCTAACCTTCATGACTTCTCTTTCCAAGTTAGATTGAACTATTTTGACACTATTTTTTATGTGAACAATTTTGAACTCAATACCATCTACCTTATTTTCTGTGCTTTTGACTGTCTCTATAAATTTCTTTTCTAATTTCTTCTAATTTTAATTCACTTTGTCAACTCCCCCAATTAAATTAAAATTAATTTTTCTTAAATTAACTTGTTTTTGTTCCAACTCGTTTTGATTTTGTTTTACAGTGATCAAACTCTTATCTAGATCCTTTACCTTAACATTAAGTGCCTGATGCGATATTTCCAGGTTATCTTGTTTAAACTCTAATTTTATTCCTAGTTCTTTAATATTGTTTTTATTTCTTTATTGTTTTTTTCTATTTGAGCTCCCAATTTTTCATTATTATTTTCTATTTGGGTTCCCAATTGTTTGTTATTATCTTCCATCTGACTCATTATAGTCATGACAAGTTGTTCCATTTTTTGTTCCCTTCCCCTATTAAATTCTTTTCTACCTGAGCTGGTTCAGAATCTCTTTTACTATCCTCTATGTCTACAGTAATCTTTTTTAATATGGAAATTTCATCACCACCATCCTTTAATTTTGAATGTCCCTTTGAGCTATTTTCATCTAATATCTGATTCTCACTATTATTTCCTGTTCTGTCCCGGAACTGCACCCTTTATGTAAGTTTCTACTGTTTACATTTCCCAACTTTAGTTTGTTTAATCTACTCTCATACGTTTCATTTTACCAATCCTCATCACTCTCCTCTAATCCTTCTTGATTATATGGTCTGTTCATTTTTTTTATCTTATGAACAAAATGGAAACTGACCTATCCCACTACTACACTCTTCCCCAATTAAATTCTCTTCTGACTCAAACATCATCAACTAAAACAGTTGTTGAATTTCTTAAGTATATTAATTTCTATGTATAAACACCTTTTAAATTCTACTTATTTCATTAAATGTTTGAAATAATTACCTTACTACAATGGCCTAGTCAATTAATTAATTAAGATAATTAAATGTAATAAACAAAAACATTTGTATCTACGGCTCTTCTGTCGATCTGTCCCTCGCTGATGGTCCAGCATCTGTTGATGAATTACTTCACTGCTATCCATAATGAAATTAATTAATTAAAATACTGAAATGTGAATCAAACATATTATCTATACACTCCTATTATGTTGATCTGTCCCACGGCGATGATCCAGCATCCGTTGATCAGTTGCTTCTTTGATATTAATGATGAATTTAAATGATTAATTAATTTGCTAAAATAATGAAATTTATCAAAATATGTGTATCTACGGCTATTGTGTTGATCTGTTCCACGGCGATGGTCCAACACCCGCTGCTCTGTTGCCTCACTGCTATTATCAATAACATTAAATGATTAAATAATGAAATAATACCATGTAGCAAAACATATTATCTACGCTATTCAGTCGACCTGTCCCTCGGTGATTCGCCAACATTCGTTGATCAGTTACTTCGGTGCTCTGTTGATATTCTACATTGTTGATGAAGTACCTACAGGAATGCCTGTATGTGTAAGAGCTGCTCCACTGCTGCATCTGTCCTTGAATTGGTCGGTGAGCACCTCTTAATTCCACGTGTTCACCGCGAGTATTTTATCGAGCCGTCGGTGAGCACCTTTTAAATTACCGAGTCTACCGTGTGTTTTTTTTATCGTGCCCCACGATTGGAAAAGCCATTTGTCGTGATCCGACTTCCTTGAACACCTCGTTAACCATTCCAGAAAAAACTAATACCCCCACCAGTTTACTAGCTATATCCTTAATTTTGATCCCGAGAGCTGCTGAACTCTTGTGAGCACAAGCAGAAATGGCTTTTAAAAAAATATTAAATATGTTGTTCTCTTTCTCTCACTCACACTGCAAGGTTTTTATCTTAAATAATTACTAGGGCTAGAAACAAGCAAACTGAATGTTCCTAACCCGTAACCTGCGCGCACGTGTACGGAAGTGCAGCAACAACAGTACAGTCTGACTAAATAAATATGACACAAACTGAATCTAAACACTCTAGAAAGCTATGCAACAAAACAGGATCATTACAAGGTGATATTGACTTAAAACTTATTTTTGAGACTTATTTTGAACTGTAATTTTTTTTCCATAAAATTAATTGACGGGGACTTTTGATAGTCTATATTATTTATAGTTACCATATGAAAATACATACCAAAATTCAGCTGGCTCAGAATTAGTCCGTAAGGAAACAACTAATGTAATTGGACTATATGCGTATAACCGAACGGGTAGTAAGACGCGGTGCTAACAATAATAATAATAATAATTGGACTATAATTACTCTAATGGAAGAAAGGAAGCATTTTAGAAGTAGTATAGGGGAAATCGGGGGAATCCCGCACACTTAAGCAAAACAAGACATTGCTATGTTCTCATTTAGTCTATTAAATCTAGTAATATATCATTGTAATCTTTGTTTTTTATACATCAATTCAGTGCATTACTTTTATATACTGAACCTAACATTCTCTTATAATTAATTACAATATGAAAACAGTCATTGTGCGGCATTGCCCACCCTGGTAAGGCAATACCGCACACAGAGTGGGGAAATACCGTACAATTATAGTTATTGAGTTATATAAAACTATACTTTGCGATACACACAAAAAATACAATTTAACTAGTAGAATTAACCCTGTATTAACTTATATAAACTATGTGTATGCCTAAACGTAAAACTAAAAATATAATAATAGTAAAAAACATAGTCCATTTATACAGATCTCAAAAGGTGGCAACATAAATTAAATATATTTTACTTTTTGAGACAAAAGTCACAAACAAAATTATCTGCTCTTTCCGCTGCACTACAGTCAGCATGTACCCAACCTGAACAAAGAACACATCTGAACCACAACTCCTTGTTCCTCCCGAATTCTCCACAAAACATACAATTAGAATCTAAATTGTTAAACATAGGTAAATTATTAGAGGATTCAGGTTCAATATCATCCAGTTCATCATCATCGCACAGATTTGATAAATTCTCTCCTTAATCTGAGCTATCTTGGAGAAGTTTTTTTCGCACTAAAAGCAACTTTTTATTTTTATTATTAATTTCATTCTTGGAATATTCATTGTTTTTATTCCTAAATTCTTCTGTATTTCACATTTTCTTATGTTCTTCCTTTTCTTTGCTTCTTTCTCATCTTCTCGGATTGTTTTATTCTTACGTTTGAAATCTGCTTCTTCGAGTGTTTTTTTCATGGGCGTTGCTGTAAAAATAACAAAGCTTTGCATTCTTGAAGAACGGGGCTGTTTTGATGGTTTATAATCTAGAATGGGTGTAATATCTTTAACAGAAACTATTTTTGAAGTAGATGGTTGTTGAGTGTCCACTGTTTTAGTTTTGAAACATGCACTGTTTTCTATTCTTTCCTGAACGCTATCCTGAACATCTTCTTCGATAATATTAACAGCTTGGGGCATTGCTGCTGGTGCAAAGTCTTCTTCCGTGAATTTGTTTGGGTTAAGTGAAAAAATTCCTGATGAGGAAAAACCGGATACTCCCTTTTCAATTGTTATTATCCTTATGAAAGCCTTATTAAAAAGTGAAGCAACATCATCAGGCCGTAAGGAAAGGTCTTGAGAAATAAACCACACTCTCTGTTATAAGCAGTTTTCAGAGGACCAAAAAAGGTAAGGTCCAGAGGTTGGAGTCTATGTGATGTGTGAGGTGGAATTGTCAAGACTACGATTCCATTCTCTCGACAAAATGTGAAAGCCTGTAGTGATTTGTGAGTACCATGATTATCAATGATTAATAGAACTGGTTCGTTCTTGGTTGGTCTCACATATTTCGCGAAATGTTGGAGCCAAATAATGTACAGCTCTTAATTAATCCAGCCATTCTTAGAACAATGATAAATAGCTTCTTCTGGACCACCTTTGGTGAGTGTAGGACTCATCCTCAATCGAGGAAAAATAAACATAGGGGGTACAAAGCTTCCACTTGCACTCATAGCAGCACATACGGTAATATTTTTGCCTCTCTCCCAGCTTGTTGTTGATCCTATTTGCTTTTGCCCCTTAGGTCCTAATATTTTCTGTGGGGTATGAACAGTTGAAATTCCCGTTTCGTCCATATTATAGATTCTCGAGCCAGGGAACTTGTGTTTTTCCATTACTCCTTCCAAATTTGAGAAAAACTTTTGCACAGCATCCTTATTGAAACCTAGAATTCGGCTCACGCTTGTTGCCTCTGGTTTCCGAAGGCTGATTTCTTGATTTCACCGTAGAAACCCGCTGAGCCAGTCTTTACCAGCAGTTCTTAAGGTGGTGTTGAAATTGTGTTGTATGTTATTTCTACTTGCAAATTCAAAAGCAATTTTTCGAAGCTCGATGGGTGAATATTTTAGCCATCATAATGACATGTTTAACCAGTTCTTTTTCTTGTTCATCAGAAAAGGTAGCTTTTCTTCCTAAACGTGCCTCTTGTGACTGACCAGACTTAAATCTATCCTTTAGAGTAGAAACAGGAATTCCATATGCCCTGGATACTGCTCTCAGTTTTCCACCTTTATTCATTGCTTTTAAGGCTTCTTTCATCACGTCTCCAGTCCATTTCGCTTTATCTGTTTTCCTTTGTCTCTTTCTCGGCATCTAAAATATAGTAAAATATAAATTGTTTTGTTTTAAAAAATATATAGATTGCTATTCTATAAACGCTTGTGTTGTATTACAAATTACATATGCAGACCAATAATTATTAATAAAAATACAATTGAAAACCTGAGAATGAAAATCAAGTAAATATCAATATCATGAAACTGATATAAATCTATTCTACAATAAAAACTCTCGATGGTCTTGAGGTAAAGAGCTCACCTCAGGATCCAATGTTCGTGGGTTCAAACCCAGATGAGGTGGGCAGAATTTTAATGATCAATAAAATTTTGTAGCACAACTTCCTTCGGAGGGGAAGTAAAGCCGTTGATCCCATTTCAATTGTAGTATGTAAAAGAGCCCTGGAAAGTATGTGAAAGTAGCCTACCTTTCCAGCAAAATTTGAAGGCTCATATGTTTTTTCTTGTAGAAATCTGTCGTGTGTTAATATAATCACTTGGTTCAGAAAGTGCACTTAAATACCTCAAAAAAAAACTATAAATAATCCAGAAAAAAAATATGTTTCTAAGATATGGGTTCGTTTTTTATGTATTTTAATAATACAAGTTTTTTTTTAAATTGCATGATGTTGTTTTGTAAATTAAGTTCATTTTGTATATTTAGTTTTTGGCCTTGGTCTGGTTCAAATTTTCAGGTCTTCAATAATTGAAAATAACTATATTAAAGAATCAAAACAATTTCTACTTTAAATGTCAATACTTGTTCAATTTTCAATTCATCGTGATTGTTACACTAGTTTGGTCTAAATATAATATCAAGATTCCGAACTATGCTTAAATAAACACTTTAAACATTCTAAAGATGCCACACAGAGTATAAATACATTGGTGTTCAATTTTAGTTAAATTCTTTACTTTTAAATTTTATGCTTACGCGTAGGTTTAGGGAATATAAAAACAATTGTTTCTGCCGTAAGAAAAAAGAGGGGGGGTAATACCGCACACTGTGCGGGAATGCCCTCTCTAAACGTGCGGAACACCCCACAACACGTTTAGCCATTTTCTACCTCTTCAACAAATATTGTGTTATTTAGAAGGAATATTTACTGGTGTAGACATATTGTTAAAAACAAGTTCTATTTGTAGATGCTTATGAAAAAATAGTAGATATACATCCAAATGGACTTACCTTTAATGAAATACTATTGAAAATAGTAAGCAAAAGAATAAAACTATAAAAACAATGATTACACAGAAACAAAGGCCACTGGTGTTCTGAGCTTCCACTATTTAGTTCACCCTATAAGCTGCTAGAGTATGCCATGGTAGGTATTTTTCCACAGTGAACAAAGTGAGCTGTTTAAGGGTGTGCGGTATTGTCCAACTGTGCGGGATTCCCCCGCTCTCCCCTACACTAATTTGCGTGAAATAAGAGTGGAAAACCAATTAGGAAAAATCACCCTCTGTAGACCCGAATGGAATTCGAACACTGATCTCCCCATCTTCAACATGCCAGTCTAACAATAGATTAACTCCTTAGAACATTCGGATACTGAAAGGGGGGGTGGGGTTCAAGGAATGTATACATCAAGTAAAGTGGCACTGCTATACGAAATATTAAATAGATAATGGTTTATTGTTTGGTTCATTTAGCTCTTATCTTAAAACATAATTAAAATTTTAAAGTGGCAAGAAATCAGAGGATTGATTAGAGAGGTTTTGTCGTGCAATTGGTGCAAAAGAGCAATTGTAAGAAATAAGCTTTATACTTTTAATGCTAACAAACTAATGTTAAGACACTTTTTCAATCTTATCCAATAAAATAGTTTTAAATATTTCAATTTTAGTTTTTAATTACAATATTGTTAAACATTATCACTGGAAATAAATAGTTTTATTTATTTGAGGTAATTAATGTTCACTTTCTGAACCGACTGATTATATTAACAATGAGAATTTCTATGAGTAGGAGCGAAATAATTTACCAGTTTTGCCGGGATGGTATTTTCACACACCTTCCTGGGTTCTTATACATACCAAAATTGACATGTAACCGACGGCTTTGCTTCCCTCCTAAGGAAGTAGCGCTACGGATTTAGTTTATACTGTATTAGCTGAGGTTTAACCCTTATTAATCTTCGATGGTAACAATAAGCTTTAATGTAATCCTTAACACAATTTGAATAGAGCAGAGCGTCGATAATTTGGAGTAATTGGGGATCGACCCAGTCCTGATTAAATACAGTCAGTTTCTATACAAAAAACAAATAACATAGACGAGATAATTACGATAACTCATTGTTAAGGTAGAAACATATTCGCTTAGTTTAAACAAATAACTTAAATTGATTTTGTTGCTAAATATCACAAACCCTGAAGGAATATAATAAGGCAAAAATCTAACAACGAAAAAAGTATCAAATTATTTTCTATCAAAAAGGGCTGAAATGCATTTTTGAGGGCTATATTTCTGATATTGATACCAACGTGGATATTTTTATAAATATTTTTTTCCTTGGTGATCCAAACTATCGACAATCCGGATTTTGACGTACAAAATTATCGACGCTCTACTGTATTTTAATTTGTTGCAGAAAACTGGCAATGTATCTCAACATTTTTTCCTGTGCATCTTGGTATCCGTTCAGCTTACACACATAGATTAAGTTCACTAATAATATAAGAGTGAGGAAGGAAGAATTTTATGTTAAATATACTTGTATTTGCGTGGGGTGAGAGTGGGGAACTTTTTAGGGGGAAGAAAACATTCTTTACCCGAACGAAACTCACACCCAGATCACCTACAGTCTTATACGACAGTAACACGTTTGACCATGTGAGCTGCGATGTGGGTTAATATCGATTTATTCTTAGCACCACGTCTTACTATCTGTTCGGGTTGTACGCCATTGTACTAATTAAAATAATGTGTTAGGACCCAGAGAAGTTTTAATTTAGAAGAAGTACACTCCGTCGAGATTGTAAGGTATCAACTTTATAAATCAGCCTGCGTGGTATGCTATACCTCCATACATGACTGCAGAATAGTTTGCTTAGCTACGCCGAAGGCTAGATTTAGAGAGAGCCTTAAGTCCTTAAACTATTTCTTGACTGTCTGGAAGGAGTGATGGGGGAGGGGATATGTCCTTTTGCGATGTCCAAATGGTTTGATCTACTAAATAAATTTTACTTTTTGGTTCCCTTCCTAATAAAATCAATAATTCCTTAAATATTTAGTTAATTAATTATGTTTTGTCTCATTAATATATGGGCTAGATTTTTTTTAGCTGTTAAAGATTTAACAACGCCACACATTATTTTAACAGCAGTGCTACCCACATTTATTGGTTTTACATGGAACCTTAAACCAGGTCTACTTCTTTTCAGAATCTTTATTACTGTGAATACTAATTATGAATTTATTAATAATTAATTATCATATTCCACACATGTAAAGCAAGTAACATATTAACTTTAATAGATTTTTATTTTATTTATAAGAAGCTGAGTTTAAAAAACATAGATAATTTAAGGGCACAAACCTGATTTAAGATATTTTATGTTATTTCAAGGTGGACAAAAAAAGATATTTGATAAAAATCTTATCTATTGGACATATTTTAGTTATAAAAGTGAATTTATTTGTTTCTTCAACGTTTAAATGACTGTCTATAGCTTTGTGGGACCATAGTTCGATTCTATACCTTATTTACTGTTATCATAACGGCCACAATATAACTATTGGTAAAAAGTTTTGATAAATACTTTGATTGAGAAAAATGGTAGTTTAATAAGATTTTCGTTGATGATAATTTTCTATTAAATTAAGTGTATAGTGTTAATTTATTTTTGTCAAATCTGTTTTTTCACTAACTCAATTCTGGAAATCCAAACATTAAAACTGGCCATATCTTAGACAATTATTAATATAAGAGTAAAGAGGTTTATATAATTGAAAAGCAAAGAGAAATATTGTATTTGGTTTACGAGATTAAAAACACTTTACATTATATCTCAGCTTTTTTAAGGTTTGGAAAGTAAATATCTTTAAGTAAAAAAATATTGTAGTTCTGTACTGTTTTTAAGAATGTCTGTCTGTTGGCAAAGATACCTGGATCTTCATAACCGAGCAGTGCATTTATTTATATTCACTGGGATGTCTGCTAAGGGAGGCTCTCGCATATATACAGTCAGGGTTTGAATCTCCGTTAAAGATACGGCCGGATTTATTTATATCTGTAACTTAGGACCTCTGGAACCACTTAACCAACTGCGGTGCGGTTTTTACTTAATTTTTATACTGGACCAATATCCAGGCAGGTTTTAGCATTATTTGTGTATATTCAGGTGTTTTGGTGTGAGTCCCGGTGAAGGGCCAGCCGATTGTTTGTATATATTTATGGAACCACATAATTACTATGGTGTAATTTCTATTATTCTGTAGAGTATTTATCCAGCATTTTTAGTGTAATAATTATAATCGGGTGTTTTGGTGTGAGTCCCGGTGAAGTGTCAGCAGGATATTTAGGATATTTGTATAATATATATATATTATATGGAACCACTTAACAGATTGGGATGTAGTTTTTCTTTTTTGGTAGGATATTAATCCAGGCATTATTTAGCATGATAAATCAGGTGTTTTGGAGTGACCCTGATGAAGTTCCAACCGGATATCTTTTTATGTTGCCTAATATTTATGGTTTCATTTTAGCCCATTTTTGTGCAGTTATTTATATCTGAAGGAATTCCGAATAAACACCCTCAATAGTCTCAGCTGAGATTCTAGACATCCCCATCATCGACAAACTAGACTAGAATTGCTAGATATTTAAACACGGGAAATATGATTCGTTTATCAACTAATCGATTGTTTGCATTTTTTTTTGTCTTATAAAACATAAGAGTGTATTTATTTAGCCCAAAGGCTGGCTCCACTTGGCTGGTCTGTATAAGCAGACCTTAGCCCTCAATATCCATTTTCCCAATCCCATACATTACAATGTATTGGGCAAAAGTGTGTTCATAAGCTCAAGGACAGGTTTTATATCAAGGAGGTGGGAACAATTTACTAGAAAATTCTTATCACCACCCAAATCCCATCCCTGTTAGTAAAGATGTAAGGATTTATTGATTTAGGCCTACACTAATTTCTAGGTAGAGCTTTTCACGCTATATTGGTTATTTTAAAAATTATATTTTTTAATACTACGTATAAATATTTTAAAATAGTTACTGGATCATTACTGTGGCATAGAAAAATTTCAATGTGCTTATTCCTTTTTTTCAAGGAAGCAATATATTAATATGTAAGTTTAGATGAATCCGCATTATGTAGGTTCAGAACCATAAATAATATATATATATATATATATATATATAATATATATATTTAGTGCCGCACCGCACCCATTCGGGTTTTACGCCTGTATACTATTTACTATAATTAGTTAATGTTAAGGATGGATGAATTTACAGGAAGTGTGCCCACATTTGCGTGAAGAAAGAGTTGAAAACCGTTTATGAAAAACCCTCTCAGTGAACCCGTATATCCCCGTCATTGTCAGTTTAGTCTATTGCGAGGCTAGCATATTAGAACATGTGACCACCGAAACGGTTGAATCTTGCTAACGTAAATAGTCTTCTTATTAAATGATATTTTTTAGTTTGTTTTGTTTGGCCTTCGAGTCAGTGCTTGCTGTCATGAAATGCTTATAGCAAACCATTCTTGCTCCGTTGTTAAATAGGCCAGCGTGGCCTGCATTTACCAAACACAATACAAGCAACGTCCTCTCCAGCCATGCGTTTCGATAGTTTAGAGTGTAGTTATCAATTGGATGTTACAGGCTAGGCTTCTAGAGTCAAGGAGGTATTAGACAAGAGCATTTTCTAGGAGGGTCAAAATAAGGAGTGGCGATAGGGGAGGATCTTTTACGAAAAAGTGTGAGGAAGACAACGTATAAACTAACTTGGATGTCAAGTTAATTTAGTCCGTTTTTCCTGTAACAAGGAGGTCAGGGCTCAAATCCTGATTGGGTTTGATGAGGTTGCATTTCTTAAGTGGTTTCTCATGCTGTGTATTCCAGCTAATCATGACGTGGAGGACAAGGTTCGAATCTTGTGTGAAAAAGTACGCACATGAAATACATCATTATTTTGAAAATAATTGTTTATTGATTATGATTATTATTATTATTATTAATACCACCACGTCTTACTACCCGTTCGGGCCATACGCACTTATGCAAATGTGTAATGATAGGGTGATTGTGAGATGAAATGGAGGACCTACAGTTTAAAGTGGAATCCGAACCACTGTGGAGGCCTGGCATTCCATTCATTCACAAGTTGTGATTAATACACGTCTTGTCAGAGGTGAAGGAAGGGTTTAGCAATCAGATACATCTGTGCCGGGACCGAGGATTGTACCCCGAACCCCCAGCACAGATGCCCGACACTTTACCCCTAGACCGCCAGGTCACCAGGGATTATTAATCAAAATTAACTTTATTCTGGTTAATATCTGACACCACTCTCTCATCGTCGATTTTTGTATATTTGTTCTACTTTCTTTACAAATTACGTTTTTACATGACTTTAACATATTATTGTATTCTCTTAGTGAGAAAATGTGGCACCGTAGTTCGAATATTGACATATTAAAAAAAAGGGATTTAAGTTAATATTATGGATAATTTCTCTGAACAAACATATTTTCACCACGTTGTATGAATTTAGTTTTCTTTGCGAGTCTAACTTTACTATAAGGTCCTTACTAATTATTTATCGTTCTTGGATCCGATTCAAGGGAGAGATTTAGGAAATCATATTTGAACTTGAGTTGGATATAAAATATATTTTTTTTTTCGGTGGGTTTGCCTTGTAACATTCCATGAACAACTTTTGGATGTGGTGTATCAGGTATTCGATCTTAGGTAAATTTTTTATTTGTTTTTTCACCATCGCGTCTCACCACCCGTTCAGTTTGGACGCCATCCCCCTCTTCGGTTGAAACATTCTGAGAGTGATTTTGTTGAAATAATCCTACTATTGTACAAAAGAGCTTTACAGAAGTAAAAAATTAGAGCTTTTGACACTTTGTTTAATACTTCAATCAAAATATTTGTTTGTATGAAATTATAATATATTTCTTAGTTTTTATTCATTACTTTTAACCGTCAGTTTGGCTGAGATGGTAACGTGCCATCCTCATGATCTAGAGTTAAGGTGTTCAAATCTTGAGAGTTCAATTATTTTTTTTAATTTATCAGACAGAAAAAAAACCTTTCATTTTAAATTTTTGTATTAATCAGTATATAATTTTTTTTAAATTTTGTATAGAAGTATATAAGGTATTTGAGCATATGTAGAATACCACAAAATTTTTATTTAAAAATAATTTAATAGGTTAGTAAATTAAAATCAGTACATTAATTTTGAAATTTTGTATGTTGTTGATTATTTAAAAATAAAATTATTGGGTTTATGATATAAAAATATACATATTTAAAATAAGGCTAAGCAAACTAATTGTTAATTGCATAGTAACAACTTTAGTGCATAGTTATGTTTTAAAATAGTTAAGAATATAAAATAATGTTTACTGAATTCAAATTATTAACAAGTGATTTTTTATTCCGAAATAAAATTAAATTACTGTATTCTAGTTGGAATTGATCCGATGAACCTCTGAGCTACAGACTAGCACGCTACCAAGTGAACTAACGAACATATGAAATAATGTGAACGTTTAACTCATACTTAAATAACCCGATACATTTTTGAGACAGTAAACTTAGATGCAATCAAATGGAAGATGGTTTCCTAATAAAACCAAACAAATCGAATTACATGATGCACTCAATACAATAATAGTGTTTACTTTCAGTTACGTATCTTGTATAATGGCGGATTATGCCATCCCTTCGCTTTAATCTTTTGGTACGTCAAGGTTTTACATTGTTTTCAGATTGAAAACTCATTCGCAAGCGAAACAACACCACACCAACTCGCACGAGATTAGCAACCTTTCAAAATTGGCTCTGTTTTGGTACAGCCTGCGATTTGCGAGATTATGAGTAGCGAGTTTTTTTTGCAACTTTCAAAATTAGGGGTCCAAGGGTAGCCAACATTATTTTCTGTCATACCACTATCTACATTCTACGCTGTTGGCATTGTGCGTGTAGCTATAGTCCAAAACCACAAACCTTACCTGACTACTGCCCTCTTTCCCCATCGTGGACATGAAAAAATAGGCCTATTTGGAGATTGGAATAGGAGATGAACAAATTTATTCAAATTTTAACAACAAGTTAAGTTGACCGAAAAAACCGATCTATTTGTTTTCTGATGTAATAGATTTTATTTTATTTAATCTACGATGACCTTAAGGTTGGAACTTAAAATTACTTGGCGTGCCATTAGTGTCGTGTGTTGGTCATCTCTACCCTACTTGACAGACAATACCTGTCTCTCAAGGTGTTTGGCTGGGGAGAACTGCCTGGCTAGTCACTAGTCTGACATCACCTATTTTTACAGCTCAAACGTTTCAAGATCTAGAGCCCTGGGCTGCACGGTAAATCCCGGTTAGTGTACTAAGGGAGGTTTTTATTAAATAAGTTCTCACTATATTCAAATCTAACCTAATCACGTGCGGGTAAGTTTGCTAGTAACGCTACATTACTCCTGACTACACCATTATAGTAATGTGTAATGCTCGGACGATAAATAAGACACAAAGCAAAGAAACATTTATTTTTTGATAAATTAGTATACAAAATATACAAAACTCGCCAGCCAAAAAAGTTATTTATGGTTATTACTTCACTGTGAAAGAGCCTTAGCCTATAGGTAATTTAAAACTAATAGTCTATTTATTGGAGGTATTTAACATGCACGTTATGCACCGAGTGATTATATCAGCAAACGAGAATTTCTATGAGCGATAGCGAGAGGCCTTCCAATTCTGCCAGGAAAGGTATTTTCACACACCTTCCAGGGTTCTTTTAAATGCCACAATCGACTTGGCACCGACAACTTTACTTCCTCTTCGAATGAAGTTGTGCTACGTATTTTAAACGTTCAAGAAAAATTCATCGACCTCGGCTGGGTTTGAACTAATAGTTAGGATCCAAGATATCAATCTGTATAAAGAAAATGTTTCGAAATATTTTTTGTAAATTTTTTAGACACAATCATAATTATTTTAACTTATTTGTCACATTAATATAATTGTAACTGATTGTAGGTCTATCTATACATGTTAAATTGTATCAATATGTATCTGATTAAATAAAAATGTGGAAGAAAATTAATGGTTTAAACTACTACTAATTCTTCATAGCAACGTGTAGTCTACTTGTTTTAGCTCAATCATTATTACAAAGAGTTTAAAATACTCATAAACTACAAAAATATAGCCTTCAAGAGAATAAAACATTGTTTTAAACTATGATAATATAACTATAGAAACTATGATAGAATTTAAAAAATAAACACACGTAAGTTAAACTCAAAGTCACAACTCAATTTTTGGATTCCGTACTAAGAATAGAACTCTTATGAAAAACTCACGTCATATATCTTTTATCAGTCCTACACAGATCTCAACATTTGAATGTTTAGATATATAAAGTCAAAGCTTGGGTTGCAGCTAAGTGCTAGCATGCCCACATGGAACGGGTTGGTAACAATTTTGAAAAAAGACGAATAACGGAATTTGGAAATCATTAAAAGTAAGTTTACGCTTTATTATTATTTTTACCTAATTGTGAGGGTACTTTTGAAAACTTTTACCGTGAGGGTTTCAAATATATATATATATATAAAATATTTTAATATAATAGTATACATATATTATAATTTTTTTTAATAAAAAGTCTAATATACAGAATTTTTAAAATGTTGGGAAAACACTGAAAAAAAAGAATATTTAAAACATATGTTTCTTACATTAAAAATAATTTTATTTATATGCAAATAATACTTTTCGAAATATTTCTATATTAATATCATCAGTACTTTTACTCATGAATGCCACCTGACGACAACTTTCGACGGAGCAAGACCGCATAAACGAGGAGAGGATGGTGAGCCTAGGCACGAAATCCAAATAGCCTCCACCTAGTGCATACTTGATCCATAGTAGTGCATACATTAAAGATACGTAAAGAATGAAAACTAACAAAGCAACGCATATTATTAAGCCATAAAGATATTGCTGAAAGTTTGTTTACTATTTTGGTTCCTAGATAAAGCTAAAGTGATATTTAATATATATGAGTACACCTTAATTTTTTTTTCAATAAGTCATAACCGATCTCACTTAGAGAGACGCGTATCATCCTAAGGTTTCATTTTTTAAATTTTTTGAGGTATCTGACGTGTACTTTTTGAACTGACTGATAAAATCAGCGCACTACTTTGATACTATCTTAAAATTTGAAAAGACACAACATGCCCGTCCATTAGCTCCTCACTTTAGAAGGGGAAACAAATGTTTCGCTAAAAATAAAAGTTCTTCTATGGCAGGAATCGAACCTAGTTTACTTATATTATTAATCAAACATGCTATCGATTGAGCTAAGCTGTCACAATATCTAAGTGTTAAATAAATCTGTAAATAGTACTCTGGTTGGATTCTTGGTTTAGAAAGCATTTATAATAATAATAGTAAGGTAACCAATAATTATTTGAAGAGTATGAGATTTTAACATATAGGTTGTAGCGCAGACTACTAAATACATCATTTATTTGGTCTTGAAATTAGCTTGGAAAAAGTAATAACTGTTGGCTTAATGCAAAAAACAAATGTTTAGAAGATGTATGAATGTTAACTGCATTAGAAACTGTCAGTATTTTGCTAGTGCATTACTTGATAAAGTTAATAATGTGATCCATCCTCCTTTAGACAAGCGCCATTTAACTATTATACGCTATACGCGGACATTCACGGCCAGCAGGCACACATAGAACGAGCTATTTATTAATATGTTTGAGTGCCAGGAAAACTTCACTGTTTCTCAAATAACCAAATAACCTTCATATGGTCAATCTTAAATCAAAAGGACAATGAAAGAGTGTTTAAAGCAATTGTTGAGGGTTGGGTTTTTTTTATTTGTTTTTTTAGCACCGCGTCCTACTACCCGTTCTGGTAATACGCCTAAGTACTAATTACTCTAATGTGTTAGGAATTGGAGAGGTTGAAGTTAGAGGAAGTGAAATTGCATTTGCGTGGCGGGAGAGTGGAAAACCATTTAGGAAAAACTACCCCAATTCACCTGAGCGAGATTAGAACCTCTATCTTCCTGTCCACATCAGTTGAGCTAAACAGGAAACTAGCGCGTCAGCTAACTACTCAACCAGGGTGGGTCTGTGAGTTGTTGATAATCTCATTGTAATAAAGACATTATTGATTGAACTTAAAAAAGAAAGCCCCAAATTAATCATAGATTATAGACCAGTGTGATATCTTATCGAAACACTAACACAATAAAATATTCAATATCTTATATTAAACAAAATTACAAAGTAAAATAAATATTCTAGGAAATACGGTAAATAATTTATATTTTCCTGCATCGGTAGTCATGTGGACAGAAAATTTCTCATATGGTCCATTTTCAGTGATGGATGAAACAGGGTTCTAGTCCTGGCTGGGCATATTGAGACAAGTTTTCCTAAATTTTTTTCCAACTTTCTTCCAAGCAAATGTGGCTACATCATCTTTAATTTGTATCTTTTTCATCACTAGCCCCAGAAATTAGTAGTAAAGATGGTTGAAATAGGTAATATTATGTTACATATAAATATTCTCCTATAGTTCACTCTGGACTATATTATCCTCTTCGTGGAAGAACGGAATTTCCCCTTCCGGCTGACCCACAAAATCCATTATAGATAGGACTGTTAGCATTTCCAGGGACTCACAGCAAAACACCTGATTAAACTAATGTTAAAACCTGTCTGGATATAAAAACTATGTTGATCTATATACACAACATTCATCCGAAACTTTAACAGGGACTCGAACCCCAAAATCTAAGTCTATCATGCTGCAATTTGCCTGATTGATATCCTACGGAAAATAATTAACTACGGAATTAGTTGTTCACAAATATCAGGCTGGTTCTTCACTGAGACTCACAACACAAAACATGGTTAAATCATGCTAAAACATGCCTGGATAAATATTCTACAAAGAAAAATTTGCAATGGTTAAGTGGTTCCATAGATATATATATATATATATATAATAATATATATATATATATATATATCCAAATATCCGGCTGACACTCCACCGGGACTCACACCAAAACACCTAAATTATTATACTAAAAAAATGCCTAGATAAATACTTAGAGAATACTTAAATTACACCACAGTAATTATGTGGTTCCATAAATGTATACAAAAAATCAGCTCGCACTTCACCGGGACTCACACCGAAACACCTAATTATAGACAAATAATCCTAAAATATGTCTGGATATTTGGCCAGTATAAAAGTAAAAACCGCACCGCAATTGGTTAAGTGATTCCAGAGGTCCTAAGTTACAGATATAAATAAATCCGGCCGTTTCTTTCACGGAAACTCAAACGCTGACTGTATGTATGATAGAAGATCCTCACTTAGCAGACATCCGAGGGGATATAAATAAATTCACCACAATTGGTTACCCAGTTCCAGGTATCTTTGCCAACACGCATAAATTCTTAAAAACAGTACAGAACTACAATATTTTCTTACTAAAAGATATCTACATTCCAAACCTTAAAAAAAATAAATAGAGATATCATGTAAATTGTTTTTAAGCTCGTAAACAAAATACAATACTTCTCCTTGCTTTTCATTTATTTAAACCTCCTTTCTCTTATATTATAATAATACTTGCCTATGAAATGGCCAGTTTTATTATTTGGATTTCCAGAATTGATTTAGTAAAAAAAAAAAAAAAATTTGACCAAAAAAAATTAAATATGAAATTTATTAGAAAATGTTCATCAACGTAAATCTTATTAAACTACAATTTTTCTAATAAAATATTTATCAAAACTTTTTTCAATATTTATATTGTGGCCATTATGGTAACATTAAATAAATTATGGAGTCTAACTATGGTCCCACAAATCTATATACAATCATAATAACGTTGAAGAAACAAATAAATTCCCTTTTAATCAATAAAATATGTCCAATAGATAAGATTTTATCAATTTTTTTTTGTTTATCCGGAAATTGTATAAAATATTTTAAATCAAAATGGGGACCCTTAAATAATATAAAAAAATTTAAACTCAGTGTCCAAAAAATAAAATAAAAATCTTTAAGATTCAATTTGGTATTTGAGTTACATGTGTAGAATATAATAATTAATCATTAATAAATTCATAATTTGCTATTCACAGTAAGTAAGATTCTGAAAAGGGGGAGACCTGCTTTATGTTTCCATGTAAAACCAATAAATGTGGGTAGCACTGATGCCAAAATATTGTGTGGTTTGGATAAATCTTAAACATTAAAAAAAAAAATCCAGGCCATATATTAATGAAACCAAACATAAATAATTAACTAAGTATGTAACGAATAATTGATTTTATTAGGAAGGGAATAAAAAAGTAAAATTAATTTAGTAGATCAAACCATTTGAACATCTCAAAAAGAAATATATCCTCCCCCATCACTCCTTTGAAACAGTCAAGAAATAGTTTAAGGACTTAAGGCTTTCTTTAAATCCGGCCTTGGGCGTAGCTAGGCAAACTATTCTGCAGACATGTGTGGAGGTATAAAATACCGCGCGGGCGTGAGCCAGTAAGTTGCTACCTTACAATCTCGACGGAGGGTACACTCGTATTTGCGTGAAGTGCACTCGATCGCCCTACCTTCGACAAACAAGTCCAACACGAGAATAGCGCGTTAGACCATGCACCCAGCGAAGCGAGTTAATATTGATTTATTAAAATAGAACACGATGTATCATCCACCCAAATGTCGTCCACCGCGACGCATCGTCATTAGTTATAAATCGTGGTAGACGATATTATACCGTTGTGACAAGTTGTTATTAATATTTCGAGAAACTTCATGAGTACAAGATCAGTTTTTTATAAACAATGTTTATTATTGTTATTAATATTATAGAGATTATCTATAAAGCAAACTATGAGTGAAATCAAAAGACAAATGTTGATGCATGGCACAGTAATTTAATTTAATTTTCAAATTAATATGGAGGTTGATAGTAAAATATGTTGAGTTAGTGAGCAGTGGCGCAGGAACAGGGGAGTACGGGGGTAAATTTTACCCCCCCTAAAAATTGAAGGGGGTAAAAAGAATCATTTTTACCCACCCAAAATATTATAGTTAAACTTTTAGATAATGTAAAGATCTTGTTGAGGCAAGATAAAAAGTTCACACTAAGGTAACATAACAAAAATAAAATGTGCTTGGAGCACACACGATTTGAAAACTCTGATAGTGATACCAGCTACATCAGCTACTGTAGAAAGAAGTTTTTCAATGCTTGTACGAAAAAAACTATATTCACCCCACGATGAAGCAACGTAGACTAAATCCACTGTGTCTGCTGAATTCATACCCTGAGAGGCTCAACAAACTTGAAAATTGCAAAATTAGTTAGTGGTATTATAGCTAGTAACGAATATAGGGCAAAGGTGTATGGAATCCTACTTTAATTTTCGGCGTTTCATAATTTTTAGCTAAGCCACATCAGATATAATTTTTCTTAATTTGTTTTGTGTGTATTAATTCTAATGTTTGGCATGACTAAAATAAATAAGAAAAATGCACAATGGGGCCGTTAAATACAGGTATCCCTCGTTATAAGCGATCTCACTATACGCGTTTTCGCTATAACACGATTAATAAATAATAAAAATAATGTATTGTCGGCTGTAATTCCACAGTCACTCTGTGCGGTGGTGACGTCACCTTGTACACGTACATTCCAGTGAGGACAAAGATCTTTACTGTACAGTTTGGTGTTGGGGGTGTGGAATTGACAACATTGGAGATGTAGGGGCAGAAGTTAAACACTCCTGTATGAAGGGAGTTTGGAAAAATATTTGACCTGCAGTTTCTGATTCTCATGATTTTGATCCTGAACACGAGCTTTCCAATTCAAGACATGACATCGTTGATATAGCAAGATGTTGAATTTGAGGGCGTAGACCAGGCAAATGTGGATGAATAGCTCCATCCCGCTCAATATAACTCACCAATGAAGATTTTCTAGAGATGGAGAATGGCATAAAGGATGAAGAGGAAGAGCCTTATGTTGTTGAGCTTATAAAAAAACTTCAACAAAACAAATTGCAGAATTTTGTTAACACGTTGACAGTGCAATTAGAATCATTGAAGAGAATGATCCTAACATGGATAGAAGCATCAAAATTGCCAGAGAGATTGAGTTATTTGCTTGCTACAAAGCACTCTATAGAGAGAGGAAGAATGCTGCCCATCAGCTGAGTCTTGACCATTTCATCAAAAAAAGTGGAAAATCCTCAATCTAACGACCCAGGGCACCTCATGACAGCAAGAGCCCTCAAGAAAGCAGGAGCCTACCATCCCAGGGTCTTTCAGAAAGCAAGAGCTTCCCGTCCAAGGGCCGTCAAGAGAGCAGGAGCCTACCGTCAAGAACAAGCTAGTGATAATCCAAGTTTGCCAAATCCAGTTAATTTATCATGCGATTGAAGATTAACAGTAGGTGTACCTGTATCATTTATGAATTAGATGAGTTAATTAAAAATTGTGTTTGTTTTCAAATTTCAGGGAAGTGAAGATTGACAATTGGTTTAGGCTACCTATAGCATTGTACAAGTTAGATAAATTAATAAAAATTGCATTAATGTACAAGTTTTATGTTTTTATTTACTTTTTTCCTTTGGAGTAATCCCTATTTCACCCAGGTTAAAATCAATTCACTTGCGTTTTCATGTTACGCGATTATTTATCAGAACCATTCACTCGCGTAGTGAAAGGGACAGCTGTATTACATTTCCCTGGTCTTTTTTAATCTCAAAAATGTTATCCCTTATAAAAGAACATGATTATTTTTACCCCCTCCCCAAATAAAAACGTTCATGCGCCACTGTTAGTGAGCGAACAAAAATCTTTAGTAATAACTGTTTTGGTTGCGTAAGTTGTGTAGAAATGACAATTTTGCGGGAGGTACATAAATCCAACGAAAAAAGAATATATACATATAATACTATTAAAAATCATGCACATAGGGCTCACGGTTTGGTGGATCCCCTGGCTGGAGTAGAATCACCTTCTGTACAAGTTGAATCTCGGTGCTTGAACTTCTAATGGTAGAGTGCCTGCCCACGGTGTGCAAGCAGCAGTAAGGTCATTATGTTCTGAAACAAATATAAATAGTCCGATATTAATAGTATGACATATAATACTTAAGGTAAGTCTCAAAATTTGAGTAATAGTAATTTTCAATAAGCTTTACCAACTATACTACCACATTATATCTAATTTAAATTAGTTTAAAAGGACACCTATACATGGGAATTGAACCCAAGACCTTTGTCTTAGGGCACCAATGTTCTACTACTGAGCTATCTAGGATTCATCTCATGCTTCGGCTTCATTCTTAACTCATAGTTGATGGCTGAGTCTATGATAGACGTGTGGAATCGTCAGCTACATATGAGCGACCAATACTATGAGAGTGATCATCTGACACTTGGAAAGGACTGATATGTAGCCAAGTATGGAGTACAAGATTTTAATTTCAACGTGAAATACTAATTAATATCCACGCTCATCACAGTTTTAAAATATGAGTGAAAAATTGTAGCATTCATATGGCTACAAGCTAATTTTAGTCAACGAGTCATCAAAATATTACTTACCCAATATCACCATCCCGGCTACAGTCGAGAAAACATAAAAGCCCCTACTTCACCCAGTCAACGACTGCCTTTGTGAAACAAGAGTCCGGACACGCCCCGCTAGATTTTGCTAGCATAGTGCCAACCTTCGCCTACCCCAGAAGAAGAGAATTTTCTTTCTAGAATACACGAGTTCGGCTTCTAGAAAAATACCGATGTTTCCATGGTCACGCACGTTCCCCCCCTCCCTTTGTGGATCCTGTCTCTTGTGTTCATGGAGTTTGCACCGTATAAAAGACCGCCCAGGAAACTATGGCGTCACTCTTAGGCCAGGTCTGGAAGCAGACGGACGAAGCTTAGGCTTCAAGGACTTGTTTAATAGAAAAGATGTAAGGAGAAATTGATTTTTGGCATAATAATTTTTCTTATATTTTTTTTATATCAAAATTCTCTTTCGGATATATATTTACATATTATATATATATATAATTATATATATATATATTTTTTTTTTTTTCAAAGTATGTGGTGTGTGAACATCAAATTTAAACTTAGAATATTTAACGAACTTAAAGTCTATTTATGACTTGTAAATTATTAAAGATATGTTTGGAAGATTTAAGTAAGGACATTAAGTCAAGAACATTTTCATATTAATGATAATGTCATGCGTGAACTATTTGTTGTGAAAACATTAAACTTAGAGTATTTAATGAACTTAAATTCTATTTATGACTTGTAAATTATTAAAGATATTTTTGGAAGATGTAAGTCATGACTTTAAGACAGAACATTTTCATATTAATGGTAGTGCCATGCGTGAACTATGTGTTCTAAAAACATTAAATTTAAAACTTAGACTTATGACTTAGGAATTATAAATATTTATTTTGATTTATTGTGAAGGATTCAGTGCGGGCATTGTGCCAGAACATTCAAATGTTAATGCGCGAAATATTGTTTGTTGTGTATAAATATAAAAAAGTAAACTATTCTATTTGGAGTTCACAATGATAAAAGTAAAAGACTTTACCTTTTAGAGATGTATGTATGAACAAGATGTCGAAATTATTTATGCTAGACGTTGAGTATGATTTTCATAAACATAAAATATAAATTAAAATTTTTGCTACATTTAATTTTTTTTTTTATCTTACAATGTGTCAAGGAATTACTGGTGAAAGGGCATTTATAATATTATGTTGTAATATAAAATCATATCAAAAATAAGAATAAGTGAATATTTCGCCCAAATATATCATATTGTTAAATATTGCATTCATATAATAAAACACTATTTTTTTGACCTGCCGTCTTTCTGTATATAATTAAGTCTGGTTATCCCTAGTTTATGCAATCATATTACCCTGGCATCTCCCCTTTTAACTTAATCTTTCTACTTATATTTATATTTCGTTGTAAGGAGGACCGTGTTTCCCTTTTTTTTTATATTGGATGGGATTGCTTGGGACGTATTACGTGTCTAGCATCATCAATAATAATTACTCTCACAGCCCACTCTAATTTACATATTTTAACTTATCTTTTTTGTTGATTTCCATTATTTGTATTTGGGCCCCTCTAATCCGAGAGTTTGGGCTACAAAATGACTGAACACGAGACAAATCGCGGTTAGCTAAATGATATAGGATTAACGCACTATACTATAAGTCCCAGCCTCGATTCCCATGTAGGTATGATTTTGCATCTAATTTAAATTAATTGAACTGTGATCCCTTCAATACGGACAGTGACGATTTTAAAATTATTTTCATTTCGTTTGTTGATATTAATATACAGTTTTTCTCAAATGAATTGAACCAAATCACATATAGTTACATAATAGTAAGTAACTGTCTCACCTTGTAGGTTCCCAACCTCAACATGTTTGTGGCTGATCATGTAGTTCCCGGCAGCTATAAGCAGTTCTTTGAATCACCTGGAACCTATCAATTCCAGGAGGGAGAAAATTATTAGTTCAATCAGGCTCATTTTGACAAGATTACGTGTTTAATCAGAAAAATCGTAGTACAAGTAAGTAAACGAAATACACTAATCAAGTTATGGTTTATTTCAGTCGTTTCCGCGGAAACAAACGTGCATTATTGAGTCGATTGTAAGAATAATTGTATTGTTGGAGTTTTGTAAACTAAATGTTAGATTTATTTTAACTCTACATAATACACTTATAAAATTGTTACATTACGATTTAATAGATATCTTCCAGAAAGTACATAACTATAAATGTTACAAATATAATATTTTTTCAGTAGGTCTAAATTTGTATTGATTTAGTCTAATTGTAATATTAAAAACTAACATTTTTTAATTTGATGTCTTGGTCTCGGCATTGTAATCGTCTATTTATCTTTAATTTAATCAAAATCATAAATATAGAATGTTTTATTATCGTAGCACATATCGGTGGTCACGAAGAATAGAAGTTAATATCGTTTAGTTTAGTTTTCCTATGATGGATTGTTTCGAGATAGAATCCTGGACAGTTATAATGAGAGTGTTTTTGCATAAATGTTCTCCTGTCACCATCCTTATAATAGTTTATATTATACACAAGTCGTGGTACGAAATACAAAACTAACAAAGATTAAATTAACACACATATAACTCTACAAACAATCACTTATCCATTAATGTTATCTCAAGGGTAAAAGGCTCGACATTACTAACATCTTCCTCTGGACTACTGGTCAGCAACCAGTGGGCCGCACGAGGCTAGCACGTACATTCATGGCGGCCCATAAAGGGTTGACCATAATTATATAGCAGATGGCCCGTATTATTGTTACAACGTGTTGTTTATACATTTTTAAAATTATATGAATAAAATAATAATAATTGGTGATGTGCGAAACTTTGAAACTTAGAATATTTTCGAATACTAAATGGCCGAATAGTTTATTTGAAACTTTGAATAACAAGCTAGAATAATATAATCATAAATCAGTACATTCAAGTGTGTTTGACTGCTAATGCAGCTGGACAGTTGGCGTGAGCAAGAAGTTAGTCATGTAATCTTCTGTGATTCAGAATTAAATATCGTTGTGCTTTTTATTATATTAGAATTTTGCTGATGTCAGAAGGGTTGATTGGATGTGTAGTTTTAACGAATATCAATCTTGATACCTTTTGAAGAGGATTGTAAAAGTTTCACGCAGTTGTTAATTGGTGTTATTTGATTTCCGGAAAGTTTTAGATGTTCGGCGAATTTAGATTGTATCTAAAATCACTAATGTGTTCAGCATATCGAATTGAAAGGTTACTTCTGGTCGTGTCAATGTATACAGCCTTACATTTACATATCAATTAGTAGATACCATTTTTGGTATATTGATTTTTTGAGTTCAGATTAGATAATGGACATTGCGGAAAACCTACACATCCAAACAGCCATTCTGAATAGCAACAAAATTTTAAATGAGCAAACTAATTTTTAAAATCAATCCCTTATTAACACAATTAGAAAATTAACTCAACACTTGAAACTAAAAAGTAATCTTCATTCAAACAATTCTAGCTCTTCCTCAATCACAATTAAAACCTTTTCGAACCATAATCAAGAAGATTAATACCGTAGATTCATGTGCCTCGTTTTAATTCAATTTCACATTTTTTATAGAATCAATAATAATATATCTATCTATTTTTACTAATCGTATCAATTACGCTCTATGTTATACAAGCAACATTATCTCATTTATCAATTGTTTTATTTTATTTATTCTTATGGTAGCTTAGCAATTATTAGTAGTGTGCCCGGCGTTTGGGAACCCCACTTCCGCTCAACGGGTCAAAACACTTTTTTTCCGTTGACGTACCTAGCCCGGTGTTTCAGCCCAATATGATCTTGAATTAGAGTGTAAACACGTGACGTCACCTGGGGGTCTGTTATTTTCATTGCCTATACACCGTTTTTGCTAAGAAGGGAGAAACTTCTCATCCTTATTTCCCATGTGAGGTATAGTCCGTGTTCGCTAGGAAAGTCCAAATTGTCAATGTAAAAATACCTAGATGGTAAAAAATTATATTCTCTCCTGATGGTTTTTTATTAGTTAAAAGAGTGATTATAGGTTTTTTTCATGCTATCACATGTTGCACTCTAATCTTAATTACTTGTATTGGTCACAAGACCTAAAAAAAATTTACTCTATGTTGTTGTGCCTGCGAGCTATGAATGTTTTAAATTAATTAATTAATTATTGATTGTCAATAAATAACTAGCAATAAAATGTTATTATTTTTTTAAATCCCTAGAATATGTTGTGACAGGAAGGAGATGACAATATACACGTGTCAACAATGCCAGAATAAAATATTAAATGCAGATTGGTAAATGTGAGTAGTTTATAATTTTAACTAATGTAATGTGTCGCGCGTGCGCGCGCGCGCGCACACACACACACACACACACACACACAAAATTCATTTATAAATTATAATTGCTGTGACGTTATATTGCTAACACCGCCAAAGAGAAAGTAAAGTAAAAGGATTTAATTATCTTAGAAACAATTATTTTATCCATAATGTTTGAGACCGAGCTTCTAGACTAAATAAAATTGTATTTATAGGATAGGAGAGGAGATGTGGACGTTAAAACACGAACATAGCAGTTTTATAATATTTATTCACTCAACACTTGGAATATTTATGTATATAAAAAGAGATAGTTTTAGAATATGTACTATGCACTCTTTTTAGAGAGTTAACAATGGTTACGAGGCTGGCTCTCCAACCAAACCAAATATTACAACAGATTGAGAGAAGAAGCAGAACCGCGAGTCTAGTTGGATTCGGAATTGGGAAGGTTGAATCCACATTTGCGTTTAGAGGGGAGTAAGGAAACGTTCCTGAGTTTACGTGGAGGGAGAGCGGGGAACTATTAAGGAAAACCACACCCAGTTCACCAGAGGAAGATTCGAACCCCGATATCTTTCACCGGGTGCTTCATGCCCTTTAGTTATCAAACCCAAGAGAAGAATATGGTGTTTCACCCGTTCTATCCCTAAAATACGTTGTGACAGAAAGGCGCTGGCAATATACACGTGACAGCTTTGCCGGAATAAAATATTAAAGAGCGCTGAAGTGAACCCGCATTTGCGTAGAGGTAGAGTGAAAAACTACCCGCAGGTCAAGACAGCACTCTCACAATATTCTAAACTGCAGAGGAATTAGAATCCTGGTCCACTGGCTGCCACACGCTAACGGATTGATAATTGGGAGGTTTGTGCCCGCATTTGCGTAGAGGGAGAGTGAAAAAACACCCCTATTTTACCCGACCGAGATTTGAACCTTTAACTCCTTAAGTATTAATAACGCTAACGGATTGATGATTGGTAAGTTTGAATTTAGAAAAAGTGTGTCCATATTTGCACGGAGGGAGAATGGAAAGTATATTAGAAAAAAACCTCCCTAAATACGCTCAACGCTGATGAAGGAATCTCTACTATTGAGTACTATGTCGCGGATTTGTTTAGCTTACCCTGAATATTTACTTTCCCTATTAAACATAAAAATATTTGTAGACCATACAGAGTAGTGAATTTCAGCGGGGCTGGGGGAAAGGTGCCACCATTCGTCCGGAAAGAGGTTATAAATACATTAAT
Organism: Timema podura; assembly: GCA_033556935.1. Classification (NCBI taxonomy): domain Eukaryota; kingdom Metazoa; phylum Arthropoda; class Insecta; order Phasmatodea; family Timematidae; genus Timema; species Timema podura. Next base: position 73,464,091 of record JAVRXN010000001.1, read on the forward strand.
CCTCTCGGATTCCTTATTAAACGGATTGCTTGAACAATAATTTACATTTGATGCCCAACATCTATCAATAGTGACGCAAATAAAGTTTTACAAATATAGCTTACACCACAAAAGTATACTTGGAATATTTATATATTAAAAAAATTAGAGTTTTAGATTATGTATTTACGAGTATATCTTACACCTTAATGGGAACAAACCAGGACACCATTTTTAAACCATTGTCTCTAAGTGTGTGTCGTGTTTCTTCGTCACTAGCCCATTCCTCAACTGCTCTTAAAAGAATCTTTCGAGCATGCAAAGTTTCTTTGAATCAATTTGCGTAACTTGCTTGGTTCGTGACAGGCGGATAGGGTTAAGATAATTTTTTAGTTGGGAGTCTTTCATCTCACTCCAAGTGAATCTCTTCGGATTTGATACTCTTTAAATATTTTACAGTTGAGTTAGCTGCTTCCAATCCTCCATTCATTGTTGGCTTAGGGCTCTCTAAGATTAAGGAAAGCTTTTCTGTGAAAACACATTTTTTTTTTCCTATTAGTATTCTCAAATAAACTTTACACTTTAAAAACTGATCGTAAAGACCTCGTGCAGTGCTCGACACATCTTCACCTGACACACTGAGCTGTTCTAGTTCTCAAAGTAAAATTGGATATGTTTTAATGACACTTACAATAGATGAGTATCGAACGGTCCAGCGCGTCGTGGAGAGTGCTTTTGGAGTAGTGTTTGGAACATCTTCAAGCTCACTTGTAATGCGTAGAAATTTCTACTTTTTTTTTACTTGTGTTCATAGACATGGACACATCATTTACCCATTGCAAACAGTTCTTCATTAGAGGGATCGCATGCGCCGTGTCTTGCAGCCCTAAATTCAAACAATGATTAGTGCAATGCACATACATTGCTAACGGCTGTTTTTCCTTCGATTTTTAGCTTGGGCACCATTATAAACTCCTCGCATATTTGAAACCATCATAGCATTGACCACGAACATTCTCCAGGAAGAGGTAAAATTGCGTCAAGATATCCTTGATAAGACTTGTTAGGACAGAACTTGTGGTTGAACTTGTCTCATTGAAACCTAAAAAGTACTCTCATTGGGCCATATTTTCACTTTCAATTCTTACAGAGATTGAAACAGGTCGCTTATTGGAAATGTATGAAGTCTCATCTACAATCAAACTAAAATGCTTTACGTTCCGTATTTGATTCAATATTTCTTTTAGGACAGCATCTGCTATCATTTTTATCATTTCATTTTGGATGTCACGTGTAGGGAAGTTCTTCGATCGAAAACTATACTGTGTCAGTTCAGGAATGTCACAAATGCGCAGAGGAAGCAATGCCTTATAGTTTCAATCACTGTTATTGTGACCTCGTATTGGAATGCCTTGTCTCCCAAGATATCTAAGAAATGTCATTTGTGCAAGCAATGCCTTTCGGGCTACAATTTTTTGCTTTTCCTTTTCTTTATAAAGTTGTTTGGCCAATTATTCACGTTTTTCCTTTTGTGTTTTTTTTCTACAGCCTCCTCGTGCATACTACTCGTTGCATGTATTTTAAATTTACTTTCAGCTTTTTTCCAATTCTTGTAACCGTTACTAATGAACGTGGTATCAAGTTTTGAGTTGTAGCCAAAGAGATTCTTATTCTTTGATTTATTAAGTTCGAGGCACAATATTCCTACTTCTTCACTTTGGAAGTGAAGCCAAGGAAATTCATAGTATCAGCGTTAAAGAAATTTATGGGTAGGATGTTTGATTTTATTATCACCTTTTGTGTGTTTATTGTAATTTGGCACAGGAAAAGGTTGGCACTGGATGAGACAGCAAGTATTATTACTTCCATCAAACTCCAAAGCTACATCCTCTCTTTTTGAATGACTGGGACCAGCAACTGGGTTTATACTTATCTTTATCTTCATTTCTTAGATTAAAAAAAGGAAAAATCTCATTTACTAGCAATATTTAAACTATGGGAATACAAGTTCATTTTTAATAAGAAATTTGCTATTTAATTTTTATTTATCGTCTTTTTTGCAAAAATATATTAATATATTTAATAACATAAAGGATATAGATTTCTGAAGGGGGGCCGGGCCCCACAGACCCCTGGCTACGTCCTGAGTCGTAGTGTAATTTTATTAACGATCGTTCATAGTGTCACAAAAGTTTGTTAAACTCACAAAATAATAATACCATATTTTATATTTAGTTAAAAATTCAAATAACATATAATGTTTTTTAAATATCGCATTGATTTTCCATTTTGTATTGTGTTATTGTGACTCAAGTGTAATCCTTTTACTTTGTAATATATCAAGTGTCCCGCTTCGGTGGCCAAATGATCTGCTAACCTTTTCTTTCTGGCGTGTCCCTATCTGAGATAATCTTGGACGTGCCACACCACCCCAAAATCTCTAACCTAAATTATCTTCGTACCACCACCATTCTTCGAAAAGTTGGTTATGTAATATATATTTTTTAATTCCTGATTGTATAGGAAGTTTGGATGTTTGTGTTTTTTCCTATTTATAAAGAGAAACAAATATTTTAAGACTGAGGATAGCACACTCCATAACAGTCAGTATGCCACCTAATAGCAACTAAGGAGTGTGGCACGTGGCAATGTGAGGGGGTGCAGAGTATGTAGTGGAAGGGGGAGAGAAAGGAAGTTTGAGTGGCGGGAAACAATACACACAGGCGGCCAACTTAGTAGCTAGAATTCAAGAAATTTATTAAATTAGGTGATTTATTTATTTTATTTGACATTGTTATAATTTAGTATATTTAAAAAATCAACGGTGACTTAGGCATGCCTCTAGTGGCACGCCAGCCACGATTTGGTCACCTTTGGTCTAATAGGTCACTCTTGCAATATACCGAACTAATGACGTTGGGGAAATATGGGTTCGAGTCATGGTCAAGTATACTGAATAGTTTTTCCCTAAATGGTTTCATAATCTTCCTCCACGCAAATTCAGGTACACTTCCTCTAAATTCAACTTAGCTCATTCATAGCCTATCAACGTAATGAGTTCATATAACCCAGAAAGGCATTAAATCGGAACGACAAAAAAAATCAAATAATAAAGTTCTGATTTTAAAAATAAAATACACCTACCTGATATTGTATTACATTCTTGAACAATGTTAGTGGCCTTCGTTACTGTTGGTTACGATTTATCACTTTGGAGATCATGATCGGGAAGGACGTAAGACTCTTTCGCTTTATCAAAATAATTGAACAAGGATATCTTCTTAGCCATTTTGCAATAGTTCGCAATAGAAATATACCGATGAATCCTAACTGGCATATTATTATTAGTCCATCGGTGATTTTTTTTTAAATTCAAACTTTGTAATACAAGTCACAACAAATGTATTCTCTCAGGGAATGGCAAAAAACTACTCTACAACGAAGAAATTATTCCTCTATAAACTCTATATTTAATAAAAACACTAGCACCACATAAACTTGCTTACAAACTAAGTTCAAAGGAAAAGTGAAGTAAGAGGGAAATGTTGAAAAATCCTCGGAAAAGAAAGGGGAACCGGGGTTGACTTGTGACGTGACCTTGAACAGGAGATTGGTTGTAGCATGGAATGTGGGTGGCTTTCATGATTCATTGCATCGTGCAGACGGTTGGCGCATAATTCTATAAGCTGAAAAACAAATTGTAGACAAATAGCCGAAGCTCTTATTAATTTTAGAGAGGAATTCACAATCTAGATATCATATTCTGAAAATTGTAGACAGTCATAGATAAATTTAAGTATGTTTCAAAAGGGTCAAAGACTATTAACATAGTAATAAAACAATGTTTGAGGTTGAAGGGAGGGCAAGTATATTTCAAGAGGGGGTAAATTTCTTCCAGGGGACGATGTCCCCCTGCTCCCCAGGCTCCACCGTCACTGGTTGGATCCCATTTTTGAAATATTTAAAATTTTAAAAATTATTAATCTGTAAACCATCCTTAATCTGGGGGATAAAGACAAAATCAAAAATTGAATAAAATCCATCACACCATCTCAGCTTCATCCCATAGGTTGGACAGACAGACAGAATTGTATAATCAACTTTTTGGGGCTTGGAATCACATAAAACATAGATTCAGCATAATTTCTAAGCCGAAAATGTTCATGCTCATTTGATAACAATACTGTTTTTATATTTACTAAAGTAACTGCGATGGAAGAATAGTGGGAAACCATATAGAAAAAAACCCCATACACCTAACTGACATTCGAACCCCAACCTCCCAGCACCAGAAAACCAGACTAAATAAGCTTGACACGTGTCCACAGATGCTTATTTAAATTATTGCGGTTGCATCTCTCTTTAAAAAAAATAGAAATCCATTTTAATTTAATCAAATAGAACTATAATTTGGATGACCATTGAGGTAAAAAAAGATATCCTTATTAATAAAGTAACATAGATGAAAAATTACATCGTCTGAAAACATCGATGTTATAGAACCAAAAACATCGGTAATATTTTCAAACCAATTGAAAGAGTAGCTGAAGTGTCATTGTAATTAATGAACATGAAACTCATATATAAATTCAGGAAAAAAAATTAAAAACTTATAATAAGATAATTACTATTTTTAGAACAAACACATAAACATTTTGCTGTCTCGGACATCGCTACAAAATATTGATGATGTAAATCATCTATGAGGAAAACATCGTAACTTCATCATCAATGTTCAAAGTATATCCCTGCAGGACTGGGCTATAACCATGTCCCGTTTCCCCTGTCAGGTTTATCAGGGACGTGCACGAAATATATTTGGCGGGAGGGTGGGTGAACAAGTGTTTTTGTTTGTTCCCAACTCCAACATTTCGAAATTAGAGAAATTCCCAAGTGACATAGGAGAGTACAAGAAGGGCAATGTTGAGAACTGGAGGAGGGCGGGCAGGAGGCTTCCAGAATTTATTTAAAATTTGTGGTGGTAATCAAGCCTTGAACCGAGCAAATTTATTTATTTACTTGTTCATACTGGATAATTAAAGGAACAAGGCTTTTTAATTGAATAAGGAAATAACTTGAATTATTATTTATTTCAGTTCACCTGCATCTGAACTAAATAGCCAATTGAGCGTAAATATATTTACTAAGATTTGCAAATATCGTTCAAACCCTGTAGTTTAGATTAAAAAATTTAACTGACTTTATTACAGCGGTTTCCAACATTTTGTTGTTTATTACCACAGCTTTTCTCTCTGAGTCCATCGCAACCCTTTGATAACTTAAAAGCTTTAAAGTGTTTTCACTGTTTATTACTACCAGCCTGGACTATCTACAGTTAACTACACTAGTGAGATAAGTCAAATTTAGAGAAAATTTACCCTTATTTGCTTGGAGGGATATTAGGATAAAATAATCCTGGCCAGAATTAAAATCCTTACTTCATCTTCACCAACAAACCAAACCAAAGAGCGTGACATTAAATCCGCATGTCCACTAATGCATGTTTTAAATACTATAAATTGCTTATAGTAATGATTATATGCGAATAATATGTAGTAAAATAGAATCAACAAGCCCGGGGTTGGGGGATGATTTTATATTATGCTAGCAGCATTACCAGGCCGTCACAGTAAATAAGTCAGCAAGAAGCTATCAGAATGGAATAGCCAAAAGGAACCTAAGCAGTAACTAGGTCGTTTTTAGCACTTTAACAACTTACATTTCTATTAGAATTTCGCGTCTTCCTATAATCCTTAAAATCCTTGAAAAAGTAAATATAAAGCTAAAACCTCTATATTGTGACCCAACCCAAAACACACCGTGACCCCTAGGTTGGAAACGGTTGTTTTATTATAACACACTTGGAAGCAATATGAAACTCCTTGAGATATATATCTCGCTCGTCACTTTAACAAAAAATTAGCAATTTGGCCATGTTTATTTAAAAACTGTAAAATAACGCAGTATAAAATGGAATCTATCGCTATTTCTACAGTATTTTGATACCTGTCTACCAATTTCCTGCTTTATAATCTAATTTAAGTTGTCCTAAAATGTTAATATTGGTCCGTCAATAAACTATTCAAAGTATATAATAATTTAGCACTAGAGGGTGAAGGGGCCTCCCTGACATTTTATTAAATATAGTATGGAAAATTTGAAAACCACGCAGGCCATTGTATTTTAAGCCGTGTGGCCTGACATTTATTAACAATTTCTCGCTGATTGAGGTGGTCGTCTTAAGCTGGGTTTCAATATTTATTAATATTATATATTTAGCTAAAATTATTTTTGTTTAAAATTATATTTTATTTTGGATTACCAATTAAAGTTTTATCGGTTAAGAAATGCTAAATAAGTAAAACTTATTTGGCTATTTTAAGTGATATCCCTGCAATCATCAAAAATTTTTATTTTCTTCCTCATCTAATTGTGTTTTCTCCACTATTCTTAACCCCCCCCCCCCCCCACACACACACACACCTACATTTTAATATCGATTCTAATTTCCAAAATCTTAAGATTATTTAGAGTCGTCCCTATAATTGCCTGATAAATTTTGGTTTTTTACCATATTGGGTAGTTGTTTCTATTAGATTTGTAAAAGTTAAACCTGCCCCAATTCATTCCTAATTTCTTTAGCTACCACTAAAATTTTCAAATTTTCAGATGTATTTGGTTATCTCAAATGATCCCTTGCCTACTAGGTTATTTACAGTTTTCTATCCCACTGAAAAATAGCCAAGTTGTTTCTATTAATTTTGTGCACCACCACCATCTGCGCCTGCACCACGGAACCCTTCGTCTCGAAGGACATTATATTTCCCAATCATTTTTCTCTTCTATACCCCCCTTAAGTGATGAAATTAAAAAAAAAAAATCAACCAGTTTTATAAAGGAGCCCTTATATACAATTTCAAGTATCTATGTCCACTGGCTCTAAAGATACATGAGTGAGTTTTGAAAACATGCAATCCCCCTTTTTAACCTCTTAGAGATTGAATTTCATAAAACCCTTTCTTTTCTCTTGCCTAGGTCCAAAAAGGAAACTTCACGCAAAATATCAAGTTCACTGGCCCAGGGGTTGGGGAAATACGGTGATGAGTGAGTCAGTGAGTGGGTTCGATCCCCGACCTTCTTGTTGCCGAGAAACCAAACCACATGGGACCGATATATATATATATATATATATATATATATATATATATAAATACATACATATACAGTATATACAATGTTGAAGGAATACTTCACCAAAGAGCATAGTTTAAATAATTTATACAATTTACTAAAAACATTGAGACCCGCTTCTTTGGCGTAGTTAGCTTACGCGCTAGTATCTTGTTGAGCTAAACTACCGAGGACGGGGAGATCGTGATTTAAATCCCGCATGGGTAAACTGGGGGGGTTTCTACATGGTTTTCCACTCTTCCTCCACGCAAACGAGCTTTCACTTCCTCGATATTTAACCTTCCCAACTTCTAGTTAGTACTTTAGCCTATAACCAGAACGGTTAGTAAAACGTGGTGCTAAGTATTATTAAAAACATTGAAATAAACGGAATGCCTCTATACACCAACGAGTATAACAATCAATCTTCTATTTCAAAATTTTGAATGAAAAAATATTTTTATAAAAACCAACAGTTTCTGAAATATATTTGCTTATAGTCAAAAACGTTTTTTATAAAAATTAAAGGCCTATATCAAGTAAAAGATTTTTATATTTAATAGCAGAGGAGAGCGGGGTCAATTGTAACACGGGGCAGACGTAACACTCTGTATTTTTCTGCTCTCATGTGTCAGTTTGCATAAACTGCTTTGGTAACTGCCAGAGGAGGTCAGTTGTGAGTATTTCGTGTGTTGTAGGCTAATGGTTTGTCCGCATTTGGATGTTTAATGGTGTTCTTTATTAATTCGATCATGTAAGTAGAATTCTATGGTGTCATTTTATTCTTTAATACTGTTATTTCCATCCAACCTATCAAAGTTTGGTATATACCACAGGAATCTATATAATTTATATATATTTTGATATAGAGTGACATGTTTCCATAAAGGAGGTTAGAAGCTTTACGCGGTAAAACAATATGGCGTCATTCGGTGACAATTGTAACAGATAAAGTCGGGGCGATTGTAACACTGTTACAACTGCCCCTAAACATCTACCATAAAAGTGATCACACAAATAATTATGTAAACATACAGAATTATTTAATTCTGTTTGTTTCAGAATGGTTCGAGACCGACCAAGAGTTTCGAAAAGGGACCCAACACAAAATGTCATAGAAGAGGTAGCAAAATTAGTAATAGAGAAAAACTTTTCAATCAGAGATTCAGCAAAAGCATACCATATTTGTCATGTGACATTAGCCCCTTCTTTCAATAAAAAAGAGACCCTATCAATGTGATAATGGGGTGTAAACCACACAACAAAGTTTTCTATTCAGAAATGGAGGCTCAATTGTCTGAGTACAATAAGACATGTTCGAATATTTTTTATGGTCTTACTCCAAAGGCAGTGTGAGCACCAATATGCACAAAGAAATGGGTGTAGGTTTTCTGAGATTTGGATGGATCTTCAAATGGCAGGAACTGACTGGTTCACAGCATTTATCAAAAGAAATAGTACTTTATCTATTAGAACTCCAGAATCAACGTCATTGGCGCGTAGCATGAATTTCAACAGAGAAAGTGTAAATAAATTCTTTGACAACTTGTCCAAAGTTTTGGACTAGCATATGTTTGAACTTCAAGATATATATATATATATAATTTTGATGAAACCGGGATAGCGACACTAAAGCATGATAAAATAGTCGCATCAAAGGGAAGCAAACAAGTTGGAGGAATCAAATAATTTGGAGGAATCAATTCTAATGAACGGGAAACTTTGGTAGCTTTGTGCCTAGCTGTCAGTGCAATATGTAACAGCATTCCACCGGTGTTCTTACTCCCGAGAAAGAATTTTCAGGATCATTTTATCGAATGTGGTACATGAGGGAGCATTGGGGCTGCTAATGGTTCCAGTTCGATGCAAACAGCCGAATTTTTTAAATTACTCGAGCATTTAAAAAAACATGCCAATCCCAGTCTTGAGAGGAAGGTATTGCTTATTGTATAAAATCATGTTTCACATATCCAAATTCCAGTCATAGATTTTTTCGAGAAAAGAGGATTGTACTCCTTTCATTTCCACCAAACACGTCCCATAAGATCCAACCCTTGGACATAGGTGTTTATGGTCCCTTTAAAAAGTATTTATCACGTTGGCTGATGACTGTAGGAAGAACAGCCCTGGTATTCGCATGACTTTCTATAATAGACCAGGAATCACCATCAAATCTCTACCATTAGCACTAACTCCAACTAACATTCAAGCAGGATTTAAATGTACAGGAATATTTTCTTTCAACCGTTTCATTTTTGAAGATCATGAGTTTGCTCCTACCAACGTTACTGACCAGCCTAATACTACAACTAGACTTATGGAAGGACCCCATGGTGAAGCCAGACAACCTGCATATGAGGCATCTACTCGAGATGAAAATAAACTAGACCGAGGATTCCGAGAACAGAAAAGTTCTAACCATGATGCAGCACAAGACTGTGGATTGGTTCAGCCTATTCTATCAACTTCAACAGCTGTTTCTCCGATTGAAATCCGGCTATTACCTCTTGTTAAATCTCAAGAATTAAAGACGTCTAGGAGGATAACCAAGAAAAGTGCTATTTGGACAGACACTCCTGAAAAACAAAAATTTTCAGAAAATAACTATTTTAGAAAGATACTGAAAGAAGCGATTATTTAACTAAAGAAAAAGGCCAGATATAAAGAAAAAATCAAAAAAGGATGATACAATCAGTTTTGACGATGAAGAATGGTTTTGTTTAGTTTGTCTTGAGGGATGATCAAATATTGCAAGTCATGAAAAATGGTTGATGTGTCTAACATTCAATAGATGGGCTCATGAAAAGTGCACCAAAGGAAACTTAAATGTTTGTCATAACTTAAACTCAGTTTATATCTAAGATAGGCCAGATAAAAACATTATTTCAGTTATTCAATGAATCTCAAATAACAAAATTTTTTATATAAAAATTTACACTTTGCGACAATAATTAGCCTATTGTATGAATGTAAAAGACAAATAGTGATATTTCATTTTCAAAGAAGTAGGCCCAAATTATTTCAAGACTTTTACCTGTATTAATCCTTTTGTAATTAATTAATTAATTTATATATAGTTTTAAGATTCAGTTTATTATTTAGTAATACAATTTTTTCAATAACTATAATAATTTGAATTTTCATACTATACAAACAAATATATATTTTATAGAAAAAATTGGAAGTATCTAGATATTTTACATTTGCTCTAGGGTCATGCTACATTTGCTTCTGATAACGGGGCGAATGTAACATTAGTAAAAAAAATAATTTAAAAATAGTTAACCTATATAAATTTATTAACAGATAGATTGTAAATGGAGGTTATAAATAAGGATTTATTAAAGTTTAGTTTTTGTAAATTTACAGGGTCAAAGTATGAATAATATGTAAACTAGGTAAAGATTTATCAAATATGTTACAATTGACCTCGCTCTCCACTACTACAATTTTACAGTGATAAGTTATTTCATCTCAAATAATTGCAAAGATATAATACATATTCGAAATACCCCTCAAAAAAGTCCACCCAAAGACATTTCCATGGGATTATTAGTTTTGTCATTTTATTGATAATGTTTTTTTTTTTTCATTTATTTGAGTTGATTAACATGCACTTTCTGAACCGTGTGTATCTGCACACGACTTATAAACAAACTTAAATCTAAAATAGACACAACATCCAGACCCCCAGCCGTTAATTCTTCACTGTGAAAGAGAAAACCCAAATTTCAACAAAGATTAATTTTTCGGCCATGCTAGGAAACGAACCCTAAATCCCTACTAGCTCAGTAAACAGACACACTACCAACTTAGTTAAGTTTGATCTTTTTTACATGTATATTTGACGAGGAAAAAAATACTTTCAGATGTGGCGGATTCGTCAGCGTGGTTTGATCCGTAAGGAAATTGGTATCTGTTCAGACGTCGCGGAATCCGTGTGGAATATAAAAGAAAAGTTAAATAAAACATCGTTAATATTTACAAAACTAAAACCTGTTTAATCTTGCTCAACTATAAAGTAGCAATATAATAAATAGATACCCAATCATGAGATTCCTACAGAAAATATATTTTTTATCATGGAATACCTTATTAGATAGCACAGTATCTTGGGTAATGATATCCATTAGAATCTTTTTATTCATTTAGCCTAATATTTGAGGATCCCGTAATGTCATGGATAAAATTATATTACATTATTGAGTGTACTATTTGTGTTTATATTTCTTATAAATCTTAGCTTCATTAATAAAAATCATTCGTTCTTTACAGTAAAACAATGAGTAGTATTTGTTGCCAGTAAACATAATGTAGTTAGTAGCTAGCACGGTGAGCTGGACCACTTTGACCTACTTTTCTCTGATTGGATGCTATAAATAGCCCGCCCCCTCCCCTCCAAACCCTCCCCCCCAACGTTCTGATTACAAAATCTCCTCCAGTTAATTACTAAATTTCCTCCCCTACAACCCCCTTTTATACAACCCCTTCCCTTACAACCCCTCCGCACCCTGAACATGTTGGTACTTGTGCGGGCCTTTTTTTTCTTAATTATTAATGATTGTTAATTGATTATTCATGTATTGGTAGGGGATGGACGTTGGAGTATATTTTATTTATTTATTCGGATAGTGAGCATACGGGTTGAGGGCTCTGCGCGAACCTCTCACTACGGCTGCCTTGTGTAGAATGGAGGGAATCTTCTCTGCTCGGCCGCTTACCGAGTAGTGACCACTTTCCCCCTCCCCTCTTCTTCATCACAACCACCAGACGGTGACGTCACCGAAACCAGGCGCCGGACCGACAAAACGTGTTGAGACAAGAATTGAGGTCATTGACTCCTGGCAACGGGTTTTCCTGGTGTTGCAACCCGACCTTGAATAATGTCCCCCACCCCTATTTGGTAATGGGTTTTCCCTGATGACTGGCGCTGGTTTGGCGGGTTGACAAGACAAGTCGAGACAGGAATAGATTGGGACCTCAAAACCTTGAGGTAATTGACCCTGTTCATGTTTGCTGACCCAACAAGTCTAGATTCGTATCTACGTGTAAGGAATAGACAGGTTTTTTGCTTGAATAAAACACGATATTACAAAACATACATTTATTATACATTAAAGGTTTTACAAAACATACATTAAAGGTTTTACATACATATTATACACTTTTACAGGAATGACGCATTTATTCGTTCATACGTTTTTCTACAGTGTCTTTTAGATACGTTAGTAAAATTGTTTTTAGTTCACCATCCAGCATGTAATAGTCCAAACCGATGACTTTGCGTGTATAGTAGGTAGCACTGATAAGATCCAGGTTTCTGATTTGCGTTTCCACCGTAGACAGTTTGAGATCGATGACCTCCACTGATTCTGTAAGCGTGTCGCATACATCTACGACGAGCGTGTCGATCAAATCGTTGCAATAGCGTGCGACGGGTGTCGACCACATATCCCAGTGGTCGACGGCGACGTCGAGGAGGTCCCACACCTCGCAAAGAAGTGCCCAGCTAGGTGCTAGATAGACGACCCATTTGAGTACTGCGTATTGTTTCTCGCTGATGACGACCATACGGTCACCGCACATGCGTGGCAAAGAGATTTCATGATTAGTCAGACTAAGCTTCTGAGGAGGTTGCGTGTTGCTGAAAAACTTTGATATGACCGACATGTAGCTGCCCAGTTCTTGCAACTCTGTACGGTTAGACACCGCAAAATTCCCTACACATTTTTCTAGCTGGACATAGGGCGTAAAGTTGTTCTTGACGCTCATGCCGACGATGACTCGATCATTCGGGTGTACCTTGTTTAAAATCTAACAATAGATACACGTGGGGATTCTTGTAGCGTCAGCGTAAGCCTCCTGTAAAATACGGGGGTTTTCAGGACACACTTGACGTGCAAAGTGTTGAATCTGAGCTTTATCCCTGGGATTTTTAAAAAGCACGATATAATGTGCGTTTAATGAAATGTCTCTTTGGCCCTTGTCCTGGTGGAATATATTTTGCGTAAGTTACATGACGCTAATATTTTGATGGTGGCATCCTTTGGTGAAAAGATCGACGACGACTTCTTTAGATTAACGCATCAGATCGTCCAGGATAATCAGCTGTGGAGAGTCGTCACAGGTGTCATCCATTTCCGGTAAACCCTTACAGAATATGACTGACCCGTCTTGTTCGAATCCCGGTTGCCATAAAGCATAATACTAGGTGGATTTATCAAATTTAATGTCACACATTGTGTCCAGGTGACGGATAAAGTCGGCTACAAAATGGGATTTTCCACAGCCTGAAGGGCCGCTGATGATGGCCGAAAATGGATGTTTCAACTTGTCCATAATGTTTAAGACTGAGCTTTTAAGCTAAATGAACTTGTATTTATAGGATAGAAGGGTGGGGGTGTAGACATTAAAACACAAACATAACAGTTTTTATAATATTTAATTACACAAATCAAAGTTTTTAAAATTTTTATTTCACACACTTATTTACACAGATCAAAGTTTTTACAAATTTATTTCACACAATTATTTACACAAATCAAAGTTTTTATAAATTTATCTCGCACAATAAAAAATATATTTATACACACAAATCAAAGTTTTTTTACAAATATAGCCCACACTATTAAAAGTATACTTGGAATTTTTATTTACAAATACTTGAAATATTTATTTATACAAACATAGCTCACAGCATGAAAAGTATATTTGGGATATTTATTTACACAAATCAAAGTTTCTACAAGTATATCTCATACGATGAAAAGTATAGGTGTAATATTTATTTACAAAAAAAATTATATATATTATGGAAACAATAATCAATTTCTTGAGCTCGTAGCGGGAATAGTGGCCTCGGTACTAATTTTATTAAGTCCAGTTTAAAAAGTATTTTAACATATATGTACAGATGTTATCAATTTTGATTATAATTTAAAATATATATACAAACAAATTTGACTAGAATTAAAATATATACAAACAACTAATTTTATTTGACTAGATATAACCAGGTAGGTGGAGATTTATACAAGCGGATAAAAAAATATAAAAAAGTATCCCGGGTGCATAAAATAAATAAGAAAAAATATGAAAAAATATTTCAAATCTTTGAACAATGGTATGTCAGTGGAACTGTCTAGAGTGAAAGACAAAAAAAAGATGATTATTTAGCCCGTCTAAATGACCACCTTTTAATCGTGGTGAGCGCGTTTACAAGGACTCTGATACCCAAACGGAAATGTATTATAATCATCGGTTATCCGCCGTTTGGTGTACACAGGCCGGTAGACTTTATTCTGCGAAACGGTACATACAGTCGCAAGACCTTTTCTTACAATTTTGTGCGGTATCTGTATGTATCTTTCCGCGGCCTGTTCAGTGACCTTCGCTTTCAAAACGTCAAAATAACGTCGTTCCGGTTGCCGTAGTTTATGGTGATACCACGAACCTTGTATACCGTTTTTGTTTTGTCAGGGTCGCCACCAACGCAAACTCGGTACGCGTAATTCTTGGACCGCCAGATACAAAGGCGCTAATGTAGCTTCCCGGACCGTAGTCTTGAAGTTCGTCAGTAAGGTCACCTAAAAAGTCTCCGGTCGGTGGACTTCATTCTCCGGGGCGTTCCGTGAATAGAACGCTGTCTGTATCATGATACAGAACGAGGACCCCCAATTTTTCAAGGATGCTGTATAAGTGCAACCTAGCCATAGCAGTCGTGTAGCACGCCACCGCCACACTCGTGTTATGGTTAGGGTGCAACGCGTCCCGCGCATCCTTGTGATTGAGGAACATAATCTCATCATTTACATCAATGACGCTTTCCACGGTGATGTACGGATCCGTTAGGTACTTGTGATTGCCCTGATAGTCGTTGACAACGGCTACGTGTGGTAATTCGGGTCTTTGCCCAAACTTTCCCCATAGCGAATTTAAAAAGAGTTTAGCCAGAGTGCGGAGACCAGGGTTTTTACAAACAGAGCCGAAATTGAGTTTTACCCCCTCCCTTTCCTCATAATTTTGAATGTAAGCTAACTTCTCATCTTGTGAGGTACACCACTCTGGCCATCCGCTGGCTTCTTGTTTGATTTTCAAAAAAGTATCAATGTAGCCGTGAAACAATCCGCCAGAACGTGTCTGACGGTCGTAAACAGATACATTGTACTCCCACACTTCGTGTACGGCTTCAACGGTGTAGCCTTTATCAACGGCTTTCCGGATCTCGTCAATCACCCAGACACCTGTCAACCAGCGATCTTTTTTGTCGTTGTGCTGACACGCGCCTTGGTTTTTCTCCTCCCCGCATTTCCTGCACAAGATGAACATTAACTTGTCGTGCATCCGTGTAGGTAATACGGGCATGAATAAATCCCGCGGAGGCGACACTGTAACTTTGGCTATGCCTTCTACTTTATCTATAGCGGGACAATTTGGTTCCAAGTGAATTTTGGGTTGGCCGATGGGGTATTTTTTGTACTTGCAAACGTACGGATCAAACGAATACACATCCAAGCACTTGATCTTCTCTCCACAAGAAAGGCCTGCTTCGTGGAAGAGTTTGATACAATTTGTACGCCCGCCAAAGAATGCGGTTCTAGGACTGAGGGGCTCCTTCGTATACACCTCATGCTGGAGTACAAATTGTTTCAAGTTCTTGTCTGTGCGTTTCATCGCATTAAACGTACACTCCCACATCTCTACGACCGTGTAGCCGGCATTATTAAACTTTTCAACGCAAGCCATGGTCACTTCATAGCGTGTCTCCATGGTCTCGTGGGGGCTGTTTTTGATAGGGGTGGTGCTTTTTTTTTTTTTTTTTTTTAGCACCGCGTCTTACTACCCGTTCGGGTTATACGCTTAAATACTAATTACTCTAATGGATTAGGAATTGGGAGGGTTGAATTTAGAGGAAGTGAACCCGCATTTGCGTGGAGGGAGAGTGGAAAACCATTTAGGAAAAACCACCCCAGTTCACCCGACCGAGATTCGAACCTCGATCTCCCCGTCCTCGGCGGTCGAGCTCAACACGACTAGCGCGTTAGCTAACTACGCCACCGAGGCGGATAGGGGTGGTGCTGCCCGGATAACAGAGAGGGCACCCGTGCCAATAACAGCCCCAAAACTGAAAGACAGTTGTGGTATCTCCAGCTTTAACAACGCCGTCTACACGTCGCCCTAACAAATATTCCTCACGGCTGTTACCCGCATGAAGAATAGAGACACTGCGTTGATGGGCCTCCCAGCAGAGCCATTGTACAGCTATGTGAGACTGTTGGTCTGCGCACCGGTAGCCACCGTTAGGGATAATACCGATAGTATTCTCCTTAAGATGACTATGGCGGTAAACCAACATGGCCGTCTCCAGCGACAGTACACGCCTCTCTGAAAGGATCCACCTTTGCTTTTTCAATAAGCATATCTCTAAACTTTAGGCAGGCCTTCCGTAGGATCTCTACGTCTTTCACGCAATACAGTTCCAACTCGTGATTAAAATCAAAGACATGATTTTCTATGACCAACGCGTCATATCACTTCTCAAAGTGCTCCTTTCCCTCGACTGACATCTCACCGATGCCGTAGTTTCCTTTGGCGGCAAGGGACCCCTATACCCCGCGTTTTCTTTTTTATTGAAAAAATGGGTGAAATGTCCCTTGGCCAAAGACTCGTCCAGGCTGAATGTTTTGGGCATCTTGGACAACGACATTGGGAGAAAGTTCAGTGAGTCAATAAAGTGGAGTGGGCCATAACGCATGTACATGATTTTCCCACCGTTCATTATAAGTTCTGGAGTCCATTTTTTTACCTCCATCATATATTTTAAAATAAAATTTCCATCATATCCTTTTGAATTTTGCGCAAGGAGGGTGATATACCTTAAATTTTGAAGCTTTAATTTGTTCTATAAATCCGAAAAATTGGGCCATTGTGGTATCACCCCCGAATATGCGAGTCCTATCGCCCCCGCAATCGGTGCAATGATTATCATTTGCAATCTATATGAAGGCAGGCCTTGCAACATGTCTGCACGACACATAGGTTAGTTTCGTGCAAGTACGTGTTTACCGCACCTTGAAGAAGCGTTTCTTGTCTGCATTCAAAATCATAGAATACAAACATGAAATTAATCTTTTCCAGTGACGGCTTGGATGGGGCTTGCTTCATATAGCAGAAATGCCCAAAAGGAAGATACAAATCGCATACTCTACAAACAGTCTCAATACACCTATGTGAATAATTTGATATTTCCAAACTGAAAAATTGCCCACATACCTCGCAAACCTTTTTGACGTCACTGACTGACCTGTGACCTCTGCAAAAACCGGGACGTTTATGGTTATCAAAACATGTCTTTTTTGTGAACCAACGCCCGCAATCTTTACAGACCACAGTTTGACCTCCACTGCAGACCGCTTTAGCGTAGCACTTTTTGCACGCGGACTCGCACTTGTGCTTATTCTTATGATCAAATGGCACACGACACTTGAGGCAAAAGTACGAGCACTTAAATGCGACTGTCAAGGATGTTATGACGTCAAAATGGTTTTGCTTATTGTCGTGAAAATACAAACCAAGGTTGCCTTTAAAGGAATGTTCGGTGGGAGTAGGTCCCTCATAAAGGATATGTCTGCCACGACGTTCCCTGAACACCGTGATTTTGTATTCGGAGAGGTATGTTTGAAATTGATTTCAGCTCAGTTATTCCACCACCTTTCTAAAGATCCACATGGGCATCGCGACATAGTTCCTCTGCCTCGTATTTTTAAATAAGACGACCCCTTTTTATTTGTCTAAAGTGTTCACGTCCATGCATCCTGGTTCTCTTTTATTATCACATACAGCCTTGGCAACAACTAATGCACGGGCAAGACAAAGTGTGTCACCATTTTGAATAGTAATTATTCCTTGGTTTTTACGGCTATATGTGCTAGCGGGAGAGAGTTTATCACAATAACGTGCACTCCCACGAGGCTCCTTAAAATGGCAGAGTTTAACGTACAATGGTGCTGTACTCAAAAACAAATTATTACTCTGCTACACGCGACTTACGTCATCAAGCACGGCTCGAGCGTCTAAAGGATCTGCTCGTCTTAAAGAGACGTACACAGGGTTCAACGTCGAGTCCGTGCTATTCAAAAGTAAGCCAACATGATCTTCGTTGCTGACACCATGGTCCTGCAAGCGATTGAGCTAATTAGTAATTTGTTCTTCAAGCCAGCTTAATGCGTCACAATCGCTTGCTGGAGCATCAAGATGTACGGTAACTTGTCTACCAGTATAAAAGAACGCCTCAATTGTTTTATTCTCTCTTCGACGATACGAAGAGGGAAGCCTTGGTTCAAAGCTCCACCTACCTGGTTTACCGGGCCACTATTTCCCGTCTGGGGTGCCGAAGATGGCCCTGCTATCACCGCCACGGGTTGTGGGGACCCCGTCTGCCTCGCCGCAGCTGGGGATCGAACACCTTCTCCCTGGCTCGGAGGCGGTGCTCCCGCGGCGGTGTGAAGGGGTGTCATGGCCGGTGGCTGAGAGTGGACGGCACTGCCATTTTCGCTCTCCAGTTGAACTATAACACACAAAGTAAGCACTTTAACAATAATTGTTCTAAACATACGCGTCTTTAAAACGATGCCACAATTTCAGACTGCTTTTGGTATTTATAACACAGCTACATTCTTGAAGTGTGTGTGTGTGTGTAATAAATACAGTTGCAACATGCAAAAAATACAACCCCGCAGGCCTGTAAAAAGTTAAATCCACATTTTCAGCTATGATAAGAAATCGAGCTCTGAATCTCCCTAGTTCATCAGGGTTTTAATACACGTCTAAAGCAACAATATAATTTGCCTGGTTAATTATCAGGGCTGTGTATATTTGAATACCATTAAAAATATCTGTATTCAAACACTACATACGCTAGAACATGACAATATAATATCTCTGGTTCATTATTATGGTTGTATATATTGAATACCGTTAAAAAATATCGAACCCTGTGCCAATAGTGACTTAAACGATAATTTCAGGCAGTTTTGTTATTTATAACACAGCAACATTGTTAACCCTTTATAGTTTGGTGGTCATTTATATAACCACCGGCTCTTAGGGTCATATTCTCACCTAATTTGTATTGAAAATGAACCTTATGTGTTCGACAAGGTTCCTAGAACGTACAGTGGTTATTCACATAGCCACCTCACATTGCAGTAGTTGGCAAGCATTGAATACGATGCGCATTTGTTATAAGTGGTTACATGAATGACCACTATCGCTCTGTGAAGTGACCTTGTGAACAGGTGTGTGGTTTTGATTATTTGTATCACTAGTGAGGCTCTCTCTGTCATTTTTACCTACAATACACATTACTAGGGTATCTGTTTATTGGTTTTTGCGTGACGTAGCTAATAAGTATAAAACTACAAGACTGCAAATTGTAAATGAATCAAGGTAAGTGTACTTGTATGCACTACACTACATTTGTAAATACATATTTACATGAGTGTGTTTCTTTTGTTCATGGTTTTATTTCGTTCTAATGCTGATATATAAGTTCTGCCAGCCCTAATAGTTTATTTTCCTATCAAGAACACTTATTCGCATTTGGCGGAAAGATGTTATTAGGCAGATAAGTGCACCGTGTATGAAATATTATTGGGCTGAATAGTTGGGGTTAGGAATATAAATGTATGGAAATCTAAGATTAGGTTGTATTTCATGAATCATCGTTCTATAGATTTTACAATGAATTTTAGTAATGTATAGCGTATATATCAACATTAATATTTTTCTTTTAGAACAAAATGGCCATAAGGGGAGACACAAATGATTTGAGGGGAATGTCCCATGAGAAGTTGTGTAGCATTCTTGATGCTATATCAGAGGATCAGGCGGAGGATTCTGATATTGGTGGGGACTCCGATGCAGAAGATTATAGCATCATACCAGAAAGTGTTTCATCGCTAAATGATTCTATAAAAAGCGCAAGTGCAAGTAAAGAAGGAACGCCAGGTGGCTCCCACACGCTTGCTTCCCATCTTGAAGACAGTAATGTGGAAATTCAAGATATTCAGCCAAGATTTTCATGTGAAAACATGCGTGATAACGATAGTAGTGACGTGGAACTTGATTTTCCTGATGCAGTGGATCAAATAAACGTTAAATTTAACAAAAAACCCTGCAAACCGAATTCATACCAACAAATGACGTTTACACAACCATATGGACCTAATGTACAGATAAATTTAGCATCTCCATTCAGTATTTTTTCTCTTTTTCTTACTGTAACTTTCATGCAGTATATCGTAGATCAGTCTAATTTATATGCTTCACAGAAGGGTGTAGACTTAAAAATTACTGTTGAGGAACTGAAAGCTACTTTGGGTATCCTAATTATTATGGGATTTCATTCTCTTCCCAGTTATAAGCTTTATTGGTCATCTGACCCAAACTTTCATGTACCGAGAATTGCAAACATCATGTCTTTGAAGAGATTTTTGAAAATAATTCGTTTTCTTCATTTGAATGACAATTCTATTATGCCAAGGAGAGGGGAAACAGGCTTTGATAAAGTTTACAAACTGAGACCATTGTTGACAGAATTGAACTCTAACTTCAGAAATGCTTTCAATCCAGGTCGACACTTATCGGTTGATGAAAGCATGGTGGGTTTCAAAGGTAGATCTTCACTGAAGCAGTACCTTCCAATGAAACCCATAAAGCGTGGATTTAAAATCTGGACAATTGCATGTGCAGTTTCTGGTTTCATGTTGAACTTTGAAATATATGAAGGCAAGAAAGACGGCCAATTAGAGGGAACATTAGGAGAAAGAACAGTCCTTGAACTTGCAAGATCGTTTCAGATTATGGGATATTGTTTGTTTTTTGATCGTTTTTTTAGCAGCATTCCGCTTTTTAAGAAGCTGCTAGATCGAGGACTATTTGGCTGTGGGACAATATTGCAAACTAGAAAACATTTTCCTAAAACTATTCTAAAAGCAGACAGGGAACTTCAGATGGGACAGTCAGATTATGCTTCTTATGATGAAATCTCTATTACAAAATGGAAGGATAGAGGAGCAAAATCAGTGGTTATCATTAGCAACATGCATGATTCTGATGATCATACTACAGTACAGAGAAGAAACAAGAAAGGTGAGAAAGAAACTGTTTCTTGTCCTCGTTGTGTTAGTGATTACAACAAATATATGGGGGGAGTGGATAGATTTGACCAAATGCTCGAAACATACTCAATTTCATGGAAATCCAGAAGGTGGTGGATGAAGATATTCTACTACCTAGTTGATGCTTGCATTGTCAATTCGTATATATTACACCGAGAGACCACCAAACTAAAAAATAACAAAGAAAAGCCTATATCTCATCTTACATTCCGCAGCACATTAGCAAATGAACTTATTGGAAGTTTCAGGAGTAGAAAAACTCGAGGTCCAGATGGAAGAAATGCAACTGTAAGCAAATCTAAATTCAAAAAACATGCTGTGTGCCCGCAGAATACTTTGAAACTTGTAGACGTTGGCTTGCATTTGCCAGTGAAAGGTACTATGCGTCGATGTGCTTACTGCAGCACGAAAGCTAAACCAAAAAGAAGCTCTACTTTATGCAAAACCTGCAATGTAGCACTCTGCAGGGACTGTTTTGCCCCTTTCCATTCTAAAAACTAATGACAGTATACATTTCTGTGAGATGATAGTGACCAGTTGACGCTTGCAATTTTATTTGGAAATAGGATAGCTATAATTTTCTAGTGAACTGTAATTTCAATTAATTCACACATTGTTTTAACTATAATTTTTTATATTCTGAATACAAATGTTAATGTAGTTAATTATGTATCCATTTATAATTTGTTAGTACATTTGAAATATTTCAAATATGTAAATAGCATTAATAAAAGTAAGTGGTTATTTAAGTGACCACTATCCAAATGGGTACCCGCAGTGTGCCTGAAAGGATGGTGGTCATTAAAGTAACCACCCAAAAAGGTATAATATTTCAATAAAGAAATATTTTTTGGCTAAATCATTAGTACCATCAGTCAATATACATAACAATAGTACTTATAAAATAATAAAATGAAAATTATACTAAAAAAAAAGTTTTGCTCCCTAAAGGGTTAAAGCGTGTGTGCAATAAATACACTTCCAACATGTACAAAATATATTCCCCCTCCGGCTTTCAAAAAGTTGAACACACATTTTCAGCTATACTAGGAAATCGATCCCTGGACCTCCCTAGCTCATCAGGGTTTTAATACACGGCTATAGCAACGATATAATTTCCCTGGTTAACTATTATGGCTGTATATAATTTAATATCATTAAAAATATATATATACAAACACTACATACTCTAGAACATGCACAAAATACAGTTTAGTTTCACTATGCCTGTGGGGAATCGAACCCCGGTAATATCGGGAAATACATGTATTCACACAAGACAATTAAGTTTACGCTTGGTGGAAATAATTTTGTTTTGATTTATAACCGTTACTTTTTTGTCTAAAGTGCACAGCTGTATGATAATTTATCAACCAAACGTGTAGGTAAATGAACCCTGGACCAGTAATTTACACACTATCGCGTCCCCTAAGTTGATAGTTGAATATTTGGTCTAGCAACTTATAAACATGAATTTAATAAGTATCTAAAGCGACAATAATAATTTCCAGTCTATGAATGTCTGTACGGGAAATGAACCGGGACCATTTAAATCCCTTACTGGAACATGGACAAAATACCAACCACGGGTGTTATTTATCGCTATGAAAGACTAAACCATCATTTATCTGCTTTCAACGTCAGAGTTGTTGGTGTGCTTTTGTTACAACCCCCCCTCAACCCTTCTATCTATAGCTGTCACCGTAAGAAACCCCTCGCTAATGACAGAGGGGTGAGGGACGGCTGCGTTCTGTCTCTCTCTTTCGCTCTTTCAAAAAAATATTATTGCTCTGGCTTAAACTGACTTCTAACGCTATCTACAAGAGAGCGAAAGCACTCATACATGAAATGCGGCAGTCAGGCCTGCTCGCGATATCTACCGGATGGATAATAAAACACATCAAACCCTACTCACTGACCGAATTAATTTTTCTATCGGTAGAAATAATTTTAATAAACAATTTTTTTCCTGCCTAAAGCTCAGGTCACTTTATACGCATTACTTAAAGACTAAGACATCCCGCCCGCTAACTGTTAATTTATCAGACAGACATTCTTAGCAGTGTCGGGAATCGAACCCGAGACATGCTATCGACTGCACTAAGTTGACGGTTGAATTGGATCCAGTACAATGCAAACACTACTAAAAAAAGACAATTATAATTTTCTCTTGAATGTGTGTAATGACAACAGCTAATATTCTTTTTTGGTTAAAGTTGAAACGGGCAGCTGACATAATGTACTAAATAACAGTGGTTTGGGAGGGGTAGAGAGCGCGCAAATAACTCTTGGGTAATAAACTGTCTATTTCTAACCTAGTGACTATATAGTATTGTTACTTGTAGACGGTACTTACATATCAGCAGATCTATCGCATCCAAATCACCACAGGCGTCTGTGGGCGTCGGGCCATTGATAGAGGATGGTGTGATGACGACGGGGGTGGGCTACGGATGACGGGGGCGTGTGCGAGGACACCTGAGACGTCGTGCATCACCGTAGGCGCTATGTTGTTCCTCAGGCCCTCATCCAACCCATAAGGGTCCCATAAGTCTGAAATTTAATAAACACATATTAATTACTATCGCGGGGAAAAAACCCAACGACATTTCTATAAAATCTATAGCAAGAAGCTAATTAATTACCCATAGACCATTCTCCATCTGCAAGGCAAATGCCGTCCTCGGTAAAAAGATTTAGAGGATCTGGGCTACTCGGCTCTACCAAAGCTGCGGGGGCGTTTTCTCCTTCTTCTTGACGGTCTGTCAAAGGAACAAGTAACAATGTTCACCAAGACGTGATAAGTAAAAAAAAAAACATTTAAAAACTCTTTTAAAACTTATCCGAATTTATCCAATTTTCCAGCGCGTCTAAACTCATTTTTGATGTTTACCGCCCTCAATTATTAATCACAATGACCGAATGTAATGAGTTCAAGGTCTATTTATAATCGCTTCAATGGGGGTGGGTGCCACATGGAAGGTGTCGACTTCTCATTGGTCGAAAATAACATTTCCGCCTCGGAGCCTACCTTGTCCGTGTAAGTACCGTTATATCGCATTTGCGTTAAAGCTTTCACAGAGGACGGAGGTCTTTCTCCAGCGCTGTCTAGGCTGGATCCTATGACAGTCGGGCATGCAAATGCTGGTTCACATCTCGCCCCGTGACTGGAGGGGGTAAGGACTTCGACTCGACAAATGCCAAAAGTCCCTGGTTCGAATCCCGTCGATGATATCTGAGCAAAACCCTATTTTTTCACTCTCGCAAATGTGGGGTTCATTTTTCAACTTGCCTGAAGCATTGGACGGACGCGCACCTACTTGATTAATTCTAGACTATTGCTTCAATAAGATATATATGTATGTTGTTATATTTTGAAGTTTAGCTATAGTAATAGAAATGCGGGCGTGTTTATTTTTTTCCAGCCGCACAAATGCTGGTACACATCACGCTCTGTGACGTAAGGAGATAGGAGTGTTCAATCCCTGCAAGGTCGACAAACGTCAAAGTCTCTGGTTCGAACACCGTCGATGATATCTAGCCGGAGTAAACATTTCAACCATTTATAAGAAAATACTAAGTGATAGAACTGAATACATAACAGCTAGTATGTTTATGGCAGCGCTGTATAGGGTGGATCCTAGGACCATCGGTCGTGCAAATGCTGGTGCACATCTCGCCCCGTGACTGGAGCGGTGTAAGGGGTTTCGAGTTCCTGCAAGGTCGACAAATGTCAAAAGTCTCTGGTTGGAATCCCGTCGGGGATATCTAGCCGGTGTAAACATTTCAACCATTTATAAGAAAATACTAGGTGATAGAACTGAATACATAACAACTAGTAGGTGGTTCGAAACCCTCTACTAGTTCCGTTTTTATCAAGAGATCGGTGCTTATCAGTCACGGGGTCTGGTTCGAATCCCGTGGGCTGAATAATTTTTTAGACAGACAATTTTTTCAAAGATTTTGAGCTATTTTTTCTACATGAAAACACGTGTATTTTAATGCACCCGTTATACTTTTTTTTTTTCCACCTGCCTGGTTATATCTAGTCGAATAGAATTAGTTGTTTGTATATATTTTAATTCTAGTCAAATTGTCACCCCCCTCGCAAATCATGAGGCCTTCTAGTTCGAGTTTCTACCAAAAGATGGCTGTAGCTTCTAGAAACAGCGTGGCCATCTCTCAATTTGACATTGCTTTGAGCCGGTTATTAACACAAATCTGCGGCAACGACCTCTGTGGCAATGGGGGACTTGGGGGGGAGTTGGCGGGAAAGATGAGTTCAAGAAACTTTAAAAGTTTGCTTCTTGCATCATCGGTGATATTTTCCACAGGGAGGCAACTGGCCCCCTCCTACCCCCTAAACATTGTGGGTCGCTGACACACTGGTAGAGGGAGGAAAAAGAGAAAGGCGCAACCGTGATGCGCTGTGGTCACTACTCGGTGAGCGGCCGAACAGAGTAGATGCCCTCCATTCTACGCAAGACAGCCGTAGCGAGAGGTTCGCGCAGAGCCCTCGACCCGTATGCTCACCATCCATATAAATAAAATATACTCCAACGTCCTTCCCCCTACCCATACATGAATAATTAATTAACAATCATTAATAATTAAGAAAAAAAAAGGCCCGCACAAGTACCAACATGTTCAGGGTGCGGAGGGGTTGTAGGAGAAGGGGTTGTAGGGAGGGGGTTGTAGGGGAGGGGGTTGTAGGGGAGGAAATTTCGTAATCAACTGGAGGAGATTTTGTAATCGGAGGGGTGGGAGGGTCGGAGGGGAGGAAACGGGCTATTTATAGCAGCCAATCAGAGGCCAGAGCTATTTATAGTAGCCAATCAGAGAAAAGTAGGTCAAAGTGGTCCAGCTCACAATGCTAGCTACTGTAGTTCAATATATTATAATAGTGGATTCCTAGATGCAAAAATATTGTTGCGTTTTATTTTATCTAGTTAAAATATTTATTTTTCACACGTATAGTAAATAATTTAAATTAAACTATGTTGTGGGTAACAGAATAGTTTCATGTTATATACATCGCTATTTAAAACATCATGTTGTGTGTACCGTCACCAGCCAGTAGAACAGTCTCCAAAACTTTAACAAAATACGCTCCCTTCTTATTTAAAAAATCTAAAACTTGTAGATACCAAATTATCCCTTTTAACACAAAATCGAAATAAATTGTTCTTCTTACCCGAATCGATGTTTTTTAAAGCTCTGGACAATTTAAAGCCAGAAAAAAGACGATATTATTTAGATCGAAGAAAGGTATTTTCAAGATCCTTCAAGTTGTATTTGTATGTATTGTTTGATATAAGTCATTTAGAACAAAATTTATTATTGGGGAAAAACAGTTATCTATGATCTAGAATAACTAAATTTCTAATTTACGTAAAACTATTATGTATATTTGTTAATAGATTTGATAAGTATTATTAATTTGGTTCAGAACGTCACGAACGAACTAGGTCACAGAGGTGAGGTGCGGCCATTTTTTTTTCTTCTTGGAATCAAAAATACTTCAGACACTGCGAGATCTGTATAATTTTTAAATTATTCTCATACACATGAAGATATAACATTTTAATGGTACTTTTCTGATCTCGAAATTACGATGAATCTTTTTGTTTTATATGCTTTAGAAACAAAAAGAGGGATTAATCTATTATGTCTGTCTTTTCTGTCTCTTGGTCTAGAGGCGAAAACATTTTATGAAGGTTGAAACCTCATATCTAGGGTAGTTGAGAGGTCATTCATGGGTGTGTTTGGAATAATCCATCCAACCTTAAAGTTAAGGCTAGTTTATAAGAACTTTTTTTTAAATCAACTGTAAAGATGTTGATTAAAATTTGTATCTAGTCACTTTTACTTTCTCTCTATCTTACAGGTAGAGAAAGTATGGTGATCGTCAAAAAAATCGAACTCGAGATTTTGATGAATCTTGACGTTTCATGACTCCCTGATTCCGAAAAAGTGGTTTTTGAATTTCCGTCTGTCTTTCTGTCTGTCTGTCTGTCTGTACCTCCAACTAGAGCCTAAACTATTTTACCGATTGAGCTAAAACTTGATATCTAGGGTTTTCATAGGGTTGCCCCGAGGGTTTTTGGAATTGGATATCTAACCCTAAAATTAGGGGTAGTTTACAGAAGGGAAAAAAGAGAAAAAGTCGATTTTCTCAAAATCGGCTCTAATGATTTTGATTAAATTTCATTTATGAACATTAAAAATATTCCAAACAAAATGGCTACTCTCAATATTTCGGCAAAATGGCTTTAAGGGCTCCGGTCTGATGCGTAAATTAACATTTTTTATAATATTTCCGAAACTATTTGAGATATGAAATTACATATCATTACAAAAATGTATATATATTTATAATACGAATATTTTAATCGAAACATATTTTTATAAAATCAATAATTTTCAATCTATACGCAATTATATATATATATTTTTAACTTTTTGGATATTAAAGCTTAAGTATTGCGACCGCAAAAAAAAATTAACCTAAAATGTTGATGGATGTCAACGTCTCATGACACCCCGAACCCTAAAAAATAGTCTTTACAATGCCGTCTGTCTGTGTGTCTATAAAAACTTAAAATTAAGGGTAGTTTACTGAAGGGCGAAAAGAGAAAAAATTGGTTTTCTCAAAATCTGGTCAAACGATTTTGATTAAAATTCGTATCTAGGCGTTGATTAAGATTATAAATAAACTGGCTATTTTCATTTTCCTATGAAAATGATTTTTAGGGTACTTTAAAGAAGCGTTAATTCCCGTATCTCCACAACTATTTGAGAAACTAAACAACTTATCATTGCAAAATTGTAGGACTATTAGAATTAAAAAACTTTTATTTGACATATATTTTTATAAAAGCAACAGTTTCTGAGATATTTGCAAATATATTAATACAATTTTGTCAGCTTTAGTTGTAAACATATACTACTTAAGTCTTAACGCAATAATTCTCCAATGCCATAGAGTAATTAAATATAATTATCTAAAAAAAGTATGTTATTTTTCCTTAAAGCTCTTAGGAGAAATGTTTGCATAGCAATGATCTATCTCCATTTTAGATTCAATAGTCAATATTTACATTTTTTATTGGTCAAAATGTACAAATGAATAATTAAATATCAATGCGATGACTTGAAGATGTGCAACACCTTATAAAATGTTAAAAATTTTAACCAGAAATCGAAATTTTAATACGAAGTGTTGATCCTTGTGGAAGACATTAAACTGTTTGATATGCTCTTAGGTCGACAAAGATGTGCCTCTTTTCTCATTGATTATATTAAATTGTATATTATTTTATGCGTGTTCTTAAGTGGAGTGGTGATAATACAATGTACATTATTCCGTTCAGAAATCTTAGGAGTGTATAGAAAGAGAGAGAAAGTTTGTGCGGTGTGCCGTACCATTTATATTTATATTACAAACAAATTGATGGAGCTAATTCTCCCAATAAAATTACATGGATGATTGTTCAAACAGGCGGATATTAATAATGTTGATATAGCTACGCAACTATTTGAAATACGAAATTAGTTATCATTGAATAATTGCAAGAATATTAAAATAAAACAATTTTAAATGAAATATATTTTTATAAACCAATAATTTTCAAAAGGATAGGAAAAGATATAGTTTTAAAAATAGGTCTGAGGAATGAAGAGATTATTTCTGTGTTAGAATATATAACTATTATGTTTCTGCAACAAAGTAATTACTTTCTCTCTATCTTACAGCTAGAGAAAGTATGGTGATCGTTAAAAAAAATCGAACTTGAGATTTTGATGAATCTTGACGTTTCATGACTCCCTTAATCCGAAAAAGTTGTTTTTGAATTTCCGTCTGTCTGTCTGTCTGTCTGTACCTCCAACTAGAGCATAAACTATATTACCAATTGAGCTAAAACTTGATATCTAGGGTTTTCATAGGGTTTCCCCAAGGGGTTTATGGAATTGGATATCTACCCCTAAAATTAAGGGTAGT
The DNA here is from genome assembly GCA_033556935.1 of Timema podura. Taxonomy (NCBI): domain Eukaryota; kingdom Metazoa; phylum Arthropoda; class Insecta; order Phasmatodea; family Timematidae; genus Timema; species Timema podura. The sequence continues at coordinate 73,493,422 of JAVRXN010000001.1, forward strand.
TTACTGATGGGAAAAAAGAGAAAAAGTCGATTTTCTCAAAATCGGCTCTAACGATTTTAATTAAATTTCAATTATAAACATTAATAAATATTCCAAACAAAATGGCTACTCTCAATATTTCGACAAAATGACTTTAAGGGCTCCGGTTTGAAGCGTAAGTTAACATTTTTTACAATAGCTCCGAAACTATTTGAGATATGAAATTAATTAGCATTACAAATATGTATATATATTTATAATACAAATATTTTATTCGAAACATATTTTTATAAAATCAATAACTTTCAATCTATACGCAATTATATATATTTTTTAACATTTGGACATTAAAGTTTAAGTATTGCGACCGTAAAAAAACACTAACCTGAAATGTTGATGGATGTCGACATCTCATGACCCCCCGAACCCTAAAAAATAGTCTTTGCAATGCCGTCTGTCTGTGTGTCTATTAAATTTTAGAATTAAGAGTTATTTTATAAAGGGCGAAAAGAGAAAAAATCGAATATCTCAAAATCGGCTCTAACGATTTTGATTAAATTTAGTATCTAGGCGTTGATTAAGATTATAAATAAACTAGCTATTTTCATTTTTCTATGAAAAAGATTTTTAAGGTACTTCACAGAAGCGTTAATTTCCATATCTCCACAACTATTTGAGAAACTAAACAACTTATCATTGCAAAATTGTAGGACTATAAGAAATAAAAAACTTTTATTTGATATATATTTTTATAAAAGCAACAGTTTCTGAGATATTTGCAAATATATTTATACAATTATGTGAGCTTTAGTTGTAAACATATACTACTTAAGTCTTAACGCAATAATTATCCAATGCCATAGAGTAATTAAATATAAGTATCTAAAATGTATGTTATTTTTCCTTAAAGCTCTTAGGAGAAATGTTTGCATAGCAATGATATATCTCCATTTTAGACTCAATAGTCAATATTTACATTTTTTATTGGTCAAAATGTATAAATGAATAATTATATATCAATGCGATGACTTGAAGATGTGCAACATCTTGACGATACTTGAGTTTATAGAAAGAGAGAGAAAGTCTGTGCGGTGCGCCGTACCATTTTTTTTTCAATGATATTAAATGATTTTTCTAAATATTTCCATTTTAAGTAAAAGAACGAGAAAGTCTGTACAGGGCACCGTGCATTTATTTTTTGACCAAATTGAAAAAATTAAGCACCCTCTCCTTTAAAATTGACATTTATGTGGAGGAAGTGTGAAAATGGAAAACCATTTATTAAAATCCACCCCCAGTCCACCCAACCGAGTTTAAAACCGTTAATATCTCTGTTCTCGATGGTCTAGCTCAACTTGAAACTAGAGCATTAGCAAATTACGGCTGAGAGCTGATCACGTCAGTTGAGTTCCCTAGCACTGAGACAATCCTGAATGTGAGAGCTGACCAATTCAGTTGAGTTTCCTAGCACTGAGACAATCATGCCTGTGAGCTTAACACGTCAGTTGCCTTTCCTACCACTAAGATAATCCTTCCTGTTAGCTCAAAGCCAATAATATATATTCAAAAACTGTAAACTGCAGTTAAAACAACTTTCATAGAATTATGTACATTACTAGTTGTATTGGAAAGAGCTGGGCTCCCTAAATGCTGGACTTCCATTCATTCAAACTCTTGTGTGGTTGTTGTTCGTTGAGTTTAAAGTAAACTCTTCTCCCTTTGTTCTAATCATACCACAGACATTATCACTGTCTTTTGATTTGATTTCCAAAGGAAAGTTAAAATAATTTGACAATTTGCCTACCAATGACCGTCTTGTGCAGGTGAATCTTGTGATAGTGCTGCCCTGGATTTAAACTGGACTAGGCCTGTGTGTAGTATAATGACCAGCCAAGACACTTTAAAAGATTAGTGTTGAAAATCATGTTTTTTGGAGAAATGGTAAGGAGATAAGTGATTTAAAAAAATCAATTTTCAGAATATAATATCTGGATGAAGAATTCCTCACTAAAATTATAAATAATAGCTTCGGCTGTTTGATTCTTAATATACAACCCCTTACAGTTATAATAATTGTACAAGTGGAAACATTAAACAAACTACTGAGTCGAAGGTGCTACGTTATCTGAGAGCTCGTGATCTTAATTAAATCAAACAATTATATCCAACGATTTCCGCACGTCTATAATAGACTCTGCCTTAAAATATGAGAGAAGAATGACCCTGAGGACGGTACGTTTCCTGGTTAGCTCAGTGGTAAGATCATTGACGTATTAAACCAAGGGTCTCGGGCACGATTCCCGTGTCCAGGTTTCATTTTTCAATATTCAGAATATCAATTTCTACTTTGATTGCTAGTGATCGTGAGGTGAGCTTAGAGCAGTATTTTCTTAAGTTTTTTTATCATAAATATATTTTGGCCAAAATAAATCAAATACTTCTTGTATAGAAACATAAAATTTAGTTTTATACACATGCTAATCTCAACAGCTGTTCTTGAATATCTGTAAAGCGTGTTTTGGAAAGTTGTGACTTTTTCTCTTTATTTAAAATGTTTGTCAACAAATGCTGCTATGCTCATGACAGATATTCAACAACTGTTGAGATTATAATGTGCAGAAAACTAAACTCTTATGTTTCTGTAAAATAAATATTTGATTTATTTCGTCAAAAAATATTTATTTTGTAAAAACTACATTATTTGAAAAATTAATGCACTAAACTCGCGCTCACTAGCACCCCACTTTAAGGAGGTTAAAAGTTTTTTTATCATCGCGTCTGACTGACTACCTGCTGAGGTTATAGCCTACGCTTATATTATCATTATTTTAATAGGGTAGGGATGAGGAAGGAAGCAATTTAGAGGTTATCCACCCGTGTTTGCGTGGAAGGAGAGTGGGAAACTGATTAGGAGAAATCACCCTCAGTGGACCGCCCGGGATCGAAACTCGATAACACGCTTACCAGCAGACCAGTCTAACACGAGAAGGAAGCCTCAGGTCGTTCGACCACTGAAGTGAGTCAAATTTATTATTTAAATGTGATTAAATTCAATCGAATTCTTATAAAACCAGAAAATTCTTGTTTTGAGGCTTTTGTTTTCTATTAACTAGTTTTAACCAGTCACTTGACTTTAAACTGGGTTCACTAGAGTTGGTTTTATAAATGTGGATTTTCCATTTTCTCTCTACTCTCATGCCTTTGCAATTAATCCTTACTACACACATGGGAGTGCAAGGTGTCATCCTGCTTCCCTTACATGTTCTTGGCTTTTTGAGCGTCTGTTGCATCTGCTGATCATCGTTCTGCGATGGAACCTATGGCGAAGGAGAAGAAAGGTGTTGATGTCGGGGTCGGGAGAAGACCGCTGGATGAGGCGAAGAAGAATCCCGGGCCCGGGAAGAAAGAAGCTAGCGGTGAGCGTCGGGGAAGCCACCGTCAGCAGCAGGCTTGTGCTGCCCGTCCAAGCTGGAGGAGTTGAAAGTTTCCGTTCGCGGGGACTGAAGGCTTCTCCGGTCAGGAAGGAGATAGTGTTGGGTGGCAAGTGGTCCGCCACAAGCTCGAAGGCCAATGCTTTAGTGGCAGCTGCTCTCTTCAGGAGAAACAAAGCCTGCTGGGAAGGCCGAATCCAGCGGGGCCACTCCAACTCCCCAAGTCAAGCGTGTCGCTGGCCGAAGCAAGCGGTAGTCTCCATTGGGGGACGAATCGGCCCTTTCTAGGGCCAACACGTCGGCCAGCGTGACATTACCAATTACCGGTGAGGTGGGCACAGATGGCCAAGGTGAAGACAGCGAGGCCTCTCCAACTACCGGAGGTGAGCGTGTCGCTGGCGGACCCACCGGGGCATCCAGTAATACATCCTCGGGCCTTGGCTCATCGATTAGTACCGGCCCCCTGCAAAGCGTCGGAAGCAATGGCGATGTGGGTGAATCCAGTGGGGCCCCTCCAACTACAGGAGGTGTGCGTTCCGTTGGTGGCCAAAAAGTACTGGAAGCCCTTTTCAGGGCCGACAGCCTGCAAACCGGGGAGGATGGCGAAAGATCACTAATGGTGCCAACGGAAACCCTGACCAAGGGGATCCTAGCCGTCTTTCACTGGTAAAGACCACTTCAAGCGGCACCGACGCATGCGTTAGTGCAAGGGCCTATAAAACCCACGTCAACTCCGAAACCTTCCGCCAAGGGGTGTCGGTAGGGAAGAAACGCCCGGCTGAATTTTTTTCAGACTCGAAAGACCAGGTCACACGCTTCGTGCATGTTGACAGCTCGTGCGATTTCGTGGACGTGGAGGAACTGTATTCAGGATCAGACCTCCCGTTGATGCGTGATGAGTCAAGCCAGGGGTTGGATGATGAGTCTGATGGATTTCAGACCATAGACTCCGCCGAAGAGGTAAGGCTGGCAACACTAGGAAGGTACCGGGGGGCAACCCTAACCATCTAGGTAGTAGCTCTGGTGATGAGAAAGGAGATAACGGGTGCCCCGGCCAGGGTGCGCCAGCGTTGGGTAAAGGTGGGAAACGGCGGAAACCTAAGGGTAGCAATGCAAGCCGTGCCTCACCCCAGCCTGGTACTAGTGGTTCTGGGCTGGCTCCCAAAGCCAAGGGGAAGATCCCTCCCATCATCTTGCGTGATGTGGAGAACTACTTCAAGGGGCGAGGGCCATTAAAAACAAGATTTGCTATGGAGGAGGTCGGGCAGCCGAGGGATTGTGTGCGCCTCTAGTGTGGGTCGGAGGAAGATTACCAAGCCCTCCAGAAGTTTTTGCCGAGCTTGGGGATCCAGCATTGGTCCTACGAGCTGGGACGGGAGCGACTGTTCAGGATCGTGGTAAAGGGATTCTTGACACGGACAAACCCTGGCAACATCCAGGAAGAGCTGGCGGAGATGGGTTTCCCCGTGAAATCCGTCACCCAGATGCTCTCCCAGTGGAAACGGGATCAGAGGACTGGAGAAAGGAAGCGTTTGTCGAACTTCGTTGTCTCTCTGACTATCGGGGAGCATACCGCAAGGCTATAATCCATATCAGTCTTGTGCGGGCTCCAAGTCAGGGTGGAAAAGTACAAGATTCCCGGAGGCCCGGTTCAATGTAAGAACTGCTTCCGGTTTGGGCATGTGCGGAGTGATTGAAGCGCTAACCCTGGTTGTGGGTTCTGTGGTGGCGACCACGAGAGGGGCGGGTGCCTGAAGGAGAGACTATCTACCCCGAAGTGCCTGCACTGTTCAGTAGCCCACTCATCTTCGTGGCGGTGTTGTCCCACGTATAAGTCCTTGCTGGTGGTGAGGATTGCGTGGGCCTCCAAGGTTCAAGAAGGAGGACAGATGACCTAAGCGAAGGCCAGAAGCCCTTGGGGCACGTTACGATATGGAAGGTGAACGTGACTCCAGCTCCGACACCAAAGCCGCTGGTGCAATCTTTCGCCAGTGCGCTGTCAGGGAGACCAATCCCTCCACCTCAGGCCGAGGCACCTGCCAAAGCCACCCTACCAGACACGGTCGCATCCGGCTAATCCCTCTTGGCCTAGGACCCGTTCAAGACCGCTCTTCTCCCAATCCCCCTCCCCCGCACCCTGCACCTCTCTCCCCACCCCTTCGCACTCTTCCTACCCTTTCCTACAAATCCCCTCTCCTACCCCTGTCGACCCTGCAAAACCCATACCCAACCCTACCCCAGAGAATGATGCTGCAAAGCTCAAAATTTGCATTGAGCTTCTCAAGGGCATTCCAGGACTGGATCCATGGGACTTTTCATCGAGACTCTTGAGGAAGGTCCAGGAGTCTCCGAAGAGTAACCGTGGCCACTTGGTCATGGAGCACACCATCCTATAACTGGTCTCTCATGGCGGTACACCCAAATATAGGACCACCAGTGCTGAAAGAGCTAACGGTCGCACTCTCCTTGACAAACACGTCGTCTCACTTCCTCTCCTCTAACACATGGAAACAACAGCTATCCAACTACCTACCTACCGCTGGTTCAACCAGGCCACGAGGGCTGACATGGAGGTGCTGCTTCGAGGTACCACGCCTGTTTTAATCGGTGGTAACTTCAACGCGTAGCACCCTTCATGGGGCTCTAGGATTATGTGCGCTCGTGGCGTGTTGCTCCGCGACATAATAGATCTACACGGCTTGGTGAATTCCAGCCCCTCGACCCTTACCCACTTCCCTCTCAACCCCATTAATTTCCCGGTCGTCCTAGACTTCGTTGTCTCCAGAGGGATCAGAAGGGTGTTGGTGCTGAAGTCTCTGAGCTAGATTCGGATCACAATCCCGTTTTTTTGAACCTGGGACGCGCGGTGTCCTTCATAGACCCCCCAGAGAAACCTGAACTTAATCGCACTAACTGGGACAGGTTCACGAATGTGTTGAGAGAGGTTGGGACACACCCCTACATTTGAAACAGCAGCAGAAATCGATCGTGGTGCGGAGTTCATAACTTCCACCATCAAAGCGTTGCTCGAAGCTTCGACGCCGAGGCACCGTCCTAAGAGGGCGCCACAGGTTTCTTTATCCGATTTTATCCTCAGGCACGTCCAGGAGAAAAATTGGCTGAAGAAGGCTTGACAAATCTCGAGGGACATGGTAGACAAGGCCAACTGGAGCCGCAAAGTCCATGTGATTCGTGAGATGGTCCAAGAATACCGGAACAGTGTCTGGGAGGACAAGATTGAGAGCCTGTGCGTACAGAACAGGTCCCTGTGGTGCATGTCGAGGAACTTGATGCGGGTCTACGCACCAAAGCCACCTATTGTGGGTCGTAATGGGGTGGCCAACTCCTACCAGGAGAAAGCCGTTGCTCTCGCTGAACACTTAGAGGCACAAGTTTTACTGACTGACGACCCGTCAGACCCGGTGCACATTGCGAACGTGGCTCAGGTCATTGGTGCGGTCTCGTACAGACCCTTGGATGAACCGGAACCCACGGAGGCGACAGAAATGTCGCGGGCGTTAGTCGTTTTAAAACTAAACAAGGCCCCCGGACGCGACATTATCAATAACGTGGTCCTCAGAAAGCTGCCCTTGGAGGCGATTATCTACCTCGTGGAGTTATTCAACGCCATCCTGCTTCTGAGTCACTTACCTGAGCTCTGGAAGCACGCCAACGTCCTCTGTTTTCATAATCTGTGTAAGGACCCGTCCCTTGCTTCGTCTTACCGACCTATCAGCTTGATCGACTGTTTGGGCAAGTTGTTCAAGAGACTTCTACTGACGAGACGGACCCGACATGTTCGCGAGGTGGGCATCTTGGTGGACGAGCAGTTCGGCTTTTGGGCAAGACACACTACGTCTCATCCACTCGTCCGGCTCGTGGAGCATGTCACGAGGAACTTCAACATCAACAGGCTGACTGGTGCTGTCTTTCTCGACGTGGCAAAGACCTTCGGCCGTGTTTAGCACGAATGTCTCCTTTTCAAACTCCTCTGCCTGAACCTGTCCTTCTACCTAGTTAAGGTTGTTCAATCTTATCTTTCCCACCGCACCTTCTCCACTACCTTTGAGAACGCCACATCCCAAGTCAGAAGCATCCGGGCTGGAGGGACACAGGGTTCCCTTGTGGACCCTGTGCTCCTCAGTCTCTATGTGAACGACATTCCAAAATCCCCAAACACCAAGTTGGCACTGTATGCGGACGACACGGATCTAGTAGTTGAGTCGTGGTGAGGGCAGCTGGTGGAGAGGCGACTCCAGACGCACCTGACGCAGTTGGAGTGGTGGCTGACCACCTAGAGAACAATTATTAACGTGGATAAGAGCACAGCAGTGCTCTTCACATGAAAAAGAAAGTTCTACAGTCCGGCCCCACTCCAGCTGTTTGGAGAGCAGATTTGATGGGTGGACAGTGTTAATTATTTGGTACTTACGCTGGACACCAAACTGACCTGGCGACTATACTGCATCGAGAGACTGACCAAGGCGAGGCAAAAGCTTGGAATCCTAGGCCCACTGCTTAACAGGCGTAGCGCCCTGTCTACAGAGAATGGTCTGACACTGTACAAGCAGTTGCTCAGACCGATCCTGGACTATGCGTGTCCCGCTTGGGGTCACCTGGCAGACACGTATATGAGGAGGATGCAGGCGTTCCAGAGCGTGTTTCTGAAGATCATTGTGAACGCACCTTGGTATGTTCGGAATGGGACTCTGCACAGCAACTTGGATATGCCTACCATCAAGAACGATTTCCGGAAGCTGGCCCAGTCCTTCTACGACATACTTCCCGGTGCCACTTATCCTCTTATCCAGGGGCTTGGGAATTACGTCATCGGCCCAGGAGGGTGCCATCGACGTCTCAAAGCCCTGCTCAAATAAGCAAGATGTGACAACAGTGGTTTTGGAGGCTCTCACCAAGCCTCCCATAGAGTAGTGTCTCCGCACGTAACTCTAAAAAACCCTTATTCGGTTATCTACAATTTTGTTTTTCCCAACTAATATTAATAATATGCTTTTATTTGTTTCAGTAACTTCGCGAAAAGCAACAACCCATCAGTTTAGTATCCGAAAACCACATGGTGTGACCAATTTGTCAGTACGTGTTGGAATTTGCTCTCATGCTCCCCTTTAGGGTGCATTAGAACATTATATTTTGCGTCTGCGTTTTACTACCCATCACATCCTTACCGCTTGGATTAAGTTAGGTTTGCAGGTGTTGATTTTTAACTTATCAATACATATCACTGACAGGTGTATACGTATTTAAGTTTATTACCATTTTAAAGTAATATATGTTTAAAATTTTGATACAATGGAATGCTCTTACGATGACTTGGAACCTATAAATAGTTACCATTACATGTCCTTTTATTTTCACCGGGAATCGAAATAGAGATATTTTTTATTAGTTTTAGAGCAGTACCATGTAATTGAACAGCCGCTGTATGCACATTTTGTCTTTTGATTCGTTATTATAAAATTATAAAATAAACGTAGATTTTAGAATTAGCACTAAATATGGTATAACTATAAAGTTTATAAAAAATATATATATGCAATTTAACTATATATGTAAGACTCTCACACTCACCTTGGTGGCGTTCTTAGTTAAGGAGCTGATTTAGTGTTGAGCTAGACTGTTAAGAATGGGAAGATTGAGGTTCGAATCCTTGTCGAGTGAACTGGAAGAGGGTTTTCTTAAATGGTTTTCAACTCTCCCTCAACGCATATGTGTGTTCACTTCCTCTAAATTTAATCTTCCCAATTCCTAACCCAGTAATTAAGCGTATAACGAGGAAGGATAGTAAGGCGCGGTGCTAATTAATAAAAAATTAAACAACTCGTGCAAAAGGCATGAAGCAAAGTAGAGATTCAATGCTCCACAACCACAACTTGTGAATATCAAGGTAAAGTATGTTTGTATTTTGCGGGATCAACAAACTAAAGACAGAGTAGCAAGGAAAAAAATGCCCTTACTTCTTCTATCATCACTATTAGGAATGGGAGGGAGGCGGGAATGGGGATCTGGTTTAACCCACTCTTCAAGGTCGCCTGTAGAATATGAAAAGTGGATAGATATGGAGTTAAGCGCTTGAGTTGTCAAGGTTGTCAAGTCTGGAAGGCCTTATTCCCTGCCAGAACAATTCTATATAGTAGTATTCTGTTAGGCAAAAACCTCCTATACCTGGATTTCTAACATAATAAACGCGTAAGTCCAAAATTATTTGTTTGGCGTATAATTTTAACTTTGCTTGGTGACTTCTAGAATACATGTACATTCAACTGTAGAACGCAGTGACAAAAAACAACTTAAAGATGATTCATTAGTCAGTGTAGCCCGATCCTGTATTGGTTGGCTAGTCAGTGTAATTGATAGGTACAGTCAAATCAATAAATTTCAGGAAATATTATTATTATTATTATTATTGTTTTGAGGCCCGTCGAAACAGTGAGTCATTAGGGTCTTTAAAAATAAAATAAACCCAATAAAATCCCGATTAGGGTGAGACACATCACATAGTCCACCTGTTAGAATAAACAGGTGGAAACATAAAATAAAAAATTATATTCAATATTAAAATTTGTGTATCAATTAAAAACAGTTATTCTCAAAATGAGACATTCCATAGGAGCGCTCAAATGGGCTATTAGAATAAAAAAGTGATACACCTGCTAAAATAAGACCACAGGTGTATACACTATGTTAAAATTACAAAACAAAAATATTAAAATATAACACAATAAAATTATTAAAGTGTTAAAATAATACATTAAAAAGACAGAAAAAACATATTAAAATGTACTAAAATGTTAAAAAGTTCTCAATATGAGATGAAATCCAGATGAGTCACTTTATAAAAGTTACTCAAATGGCATTAAAGAGATCCACCTGGCGTATAAAACAGAGTAAACAAATAACTCCATCCGCGCTATCGCGTAGTAAAAATCGTAGGTCACCTTTAAAATCAAGAGCCTGGTGGATAAGGCCATATTTACGACACTCCACCAAAATGTGGTACACATTAAGGGGAGCATCGCAAAACTCATAAACTGGAGATGGATCCCATGGGTAAACGATGTGTGTCCGACCGGAGCCTTGTCACGATGACCTCCTCTCTTCTAGACTTTCGTATAGAAGAGGGCCACCGCGACACACCATACCTTATGGACCTGAGCTTGTTCTGAGCAGGGGTAGAAACCCACTGCTCGTGCCAGGTGCGTAAGACCCCACGCTGAACATAACCCTTTAGATCTAAAAACATGACACACAGTCTCACCTCTGGAAGCAGGCGTGCTGCCTCCTTGTCCGCCTAGTCCGCCAGTTCATTTCCTGAGAGACCGCCGTGACCAGGAATCCAGCAAAAGGTGAGCCGGGTGCTTAATGAATTAATTTTTAAAACTTGCTCATCTATCATCTGCACGAGGGATTCCAGGAGTAGAGAGTGGCCAATGCCAACAGAACACTCATGAAATCCGTGCAGATGAGAACAGAACGGTGACACTTACGATAAACAATAACACAGAGATTTAAAAATGGCGTATAATTCAGCCGTAAAAACACTTGATTCACAAGGTAAACCAAATTTAAAATTGTTTCCCTCCACAACAAATGCGCATCCCACGGAGGTCCCACACTTGGAACCATCCGTATAGATGCGCTTAAAGCCCTGAAAGCGAGTGGAGAGGAGCTCATTAAAGGTCCTCTCATATATAATCGGCGGGGTGGTCGCTTTAGGGAACTTGGCAAGATCAAAATGGCATTGAGGTAGGCGTATCTTCCAGGGAGAAACTCGACATGGTGATGTGGGGATAGCCTTTGGCAAGATTATCCCACACGTGTCGAAAGCCGATAATATCCTGATCCCAACCAGCCTTGCATTTGGTTTCATACAAGACACGGTTAGGAGTATGAAACACAGGACGGTAGGCAACATGCTCCGGCATGCAGTGTAGTTTCGACACGTAAGATGCCAGAAGATAGGACCGCCGGTAAGAGAGAGGGGGCTCACCGGCGTTGGCACAGATGCTGACGACTTGACTGGTACGAAATGCACCAGTAGCCAGTCGTATTCCAGCATGGTGGACACTATCCAGCATCTTTACCGCTGAAGGTCTCGCTGATCCATATACTAGACTGCCGTAGTCTAGTTTCGATCTTACCTAGGCCTTATACAGGCGCATCAAGGTTTCCCTATCAGCACCCCAGGACCGACCGCTAACCACTTTGAGCAGGTTGAGTGCTTTTATACACCTCGCTTTCAGGTATTTGATGTGGGGGATCCAGGTTAATTTAAAGTCAAATAAAAGTCCCAGAAACCTTACGGTCTCTGAGACAGGTAAAACAACGTGATTCATTAAGATACTGGGAGCTGGTTTTATTCCGCGTAATCTATGGAAGTGGACGACCGTCGTCTTGGCTGCAGAGAAGCGAAAGCCATTACGCGATGCTCACGACCATAGATTGTTGACAGAAAGTTGAATATGCCGTTCAGCCCTGTGGAGACTTGACGAACTGCAATAAATTGCGTAGTCATCCACAAAAAGGCATGAATGGACAGGTAGGCGTACGTTGTCCACAATGCCATTTATTGCGATGGCGAACAACATACAGCTTAAAATAATGCCCTTAGGCACCCCATTTTCTTGAATAAAATCATCGGATATGGTGCTGTTTAACCTTACCCGGAAGTGTCTATCTATCATAAAATTAGAGATAAAAACAGGGAGGTTCCCCCAGAACTCCCAATTAAATAGGGTTTTTAAAATGCCATACCACCATGGGTTATCGTACGGCTTCTCCAATTCAAAGAAAACATCTAAAAGATTATGTTTATGGAGAAAGGCGTCACGAAGGCCGTCTCGAGATGGACGAGATGATCTACCGTAGATCGGTTACGGCGAAAACCACATTGAATATTTGATAGCAGATTGCGGGATTCTAAATACCATACTAGTCGTTTATTTATCATTTTATCCAATATTTTGCATCCACAACTAGTTAAGGCTATCGGTCTATAACTAGTTGGTTCTAATTTATCTTGCCACTTTTATGTATTAGTATAACGGTTGCATGCCTCCATAGTGATGGGAGTTGATGAGATCCCCAAACACTATTGTAAAGGTCCAACAGATATTCCCGTCCAGCAGGGGGTAACTGGCGCAACATATCGTAGTGAATGTCGTCGGGGCCAAAAGCTGTGCTACCCGCCTGGGACAAAGGATACGTCAGTTCATCTACGGTAAAGGTGGAGTTATAATCATCCCCCGGCTCTGACCAAAGTCAATAGAATGGCGCTCTATGTTCCGATTATGCGCTGCAAAATCATTAGGGTAGCTTGCAGAGCTAGAAATAGCGGTGAACATAGATCCCAATACATTGACGACCTCCACAGGGGAGGAGACAAGCGAACCATTTGACATGGGGCAGGTATATTATTAATGGTATTTTTACTACTACGTAATTTACGAATACTGTCCCAAAACTTAGTTGTGGGAGTGAAAATTGTAAGGGTAGAAATAAACTGTCTCCAAGACTCTCTTCTGCTTTCATGAATGATACGGCGAGCTCGAGCACGCAGAATACGGAATGAGTCAAGATTATCTTTAGTGGGACGTCAATGGAAGAGACGTAGGGCCCTTCGACGGTCAGAGATAGCCAACTGACATTCCTCGTTCCACCAGGGAACTGGACGGTGGCGCGGATAAGGCGAGGATTTAGGGATGGAAACCCTCGCCACTGCATTTACCGTCGAAGTAAAACGTCCGACCCTAACATCGACGTCAGGAGAATGGGGTTCATAAAATACGGCGAGCTCACGGAATTTATCCCAGTCAGCACGTTTGATAACCCACTGGGGTAGCCGTGCTGTATTGGGAGAATTTTGAAGTGTTGAAACCAGAATGGGGAAATGATCGCTGCCACATAGGTCCGAGTGAACCTCCCAAAGGAAGTGAGCAGCGATCCCAGGGCTACATAAAGTTAGGTCGATGGCAGAGGATACACCATTAAAGGTGGATAAGTGTGTCTGGGTCCCGGTGTTCATTAACACCAGGTTGCCCGAGACAAGAATATCCTCTACCAGCCTCCCACGGGCATCTGTAAAATTAGACCCCCACACCAGCTTATACGCATTAAAATCCCCCAAGATGATATATGGGGTGGGAAGTTGTATAAAGAGGGTCTCTAGGCTCCTCTTTGAAACGCGCTCACCTGGTGGGAGGTAGATGCTGCATAATGTCACTTCCATAGCAAGGGAGATTCGGACAGCGATCACTTAGAGTTCAGACACGATATTAATATGTTTATGATATATGCTGCTTCGTGCGAATATAGCCACAACTCCACTAGCCCAATCAAAGAATGGCTTGTCGGTACATTATACATCGTACCCAGGAAGCCTTGGGTTGTCAGTTGGGCGAAATTAGGTCTCCTGCAGACACAAGATGGGGGGATGCAGGGAAGATATTATTTGTGTAATTTCCTCTACACGAGCAAAGAAACCCCTACAGTTCCACTGTAGAAGCGACATTATTTATTAATATAAAGTTTATTTATCCTCGAAATCCATAACGTAATCTTAAATAAAACTGATTGAGGACCTTTTTAGGCCCTCTTGCTTTTCCCAGTCTCTCCTGGACCTCCCGCTTCAGGAGAGGTTTTGATTTATCCTGGAGAGACAGGGTCATTGGGTCCTTGCGCGAAGGCTTTGTTAAGGCCTTCGGCGCTTTATTTACAGTAGTCAGCGGTCCCTTGATGGTCCTTTCTCAAGGCACCAGTGGGGATTGCCTTTGCAGCCTCACCTGTTTTGCCGCTCATCCCAACCTCCGGAGTCCCAGAGGTGGGATTGAGTGGCTCGACATCGGCCACACGTAGTTTTTTGCCCCATGGGGTGCTCGGGGGTGTTCCCCAAAGTGGACTCGGGGGCGTTCCCGAGGAGGGCTCGGGGGTGTTCCCCGAGGTGGGCTCAGGGGCGTTCCCCGAGGAGGGCTCAGGGGTGTTCCTTGAGGAGGGCTCGGGGGTGTTCCCCGAGGAGGGCTCGGGGGAGAGCCCCGAGGAGGACTCCTAGGGGGTACAGGTGGTGGAGGTGGCCTCTGTGGAGGCGTAACCTTCTGTAATAACTTCGGTGACAAAGTTATGTGCGATATATAGCTATAATTGTCTCTAGCAGAGACCAATAGTACGGGTCGTGAAGAAGTATTTGAGATATTAACTGCACAGTGGCAGTTAGGAAAATTTATATTTTTGCTAACAATTTGACTGTAGGAAGTCTGAAATACCGGAGCTTGCAGTGAATTATACTCTTTGCGTGCCTGGGCATAAGGGATCTTCTTTTTGGTTTAGATCTCCAGGATTCCTTTCTCCGCCTTCCAGTTCGGACAGGACCGAGACCAAGCAGAATGCGGACCCAACAATTGACACAGAATTTAGGAGTTTGCATGGTGTGTCATGAGCCTCCGGTCCAAAATCTGCACAGGTTGGCCTACCACGGCATCGCAGCTTCATATGCCCAAATTCCTGGCACTGAAAACAGCGCTGAGGGTTGGGGACATACGGCCGAACTTTATTACTTTACGTACTTTATTACATCATTCCTTTTGGTGGCGATCCTATAATCTTCGGTGACATGTTGAGGGGAAAGCTCCTCACAGATATCCTCAATTCTCACGCAGTCGAGGTCATAGCAAGTGACCACTCTCTTGCAAACATTGAGGAACCTGTGCGATTCCACCTTCACCTTTAAATGGTTCGAGGGGTTCAACGGTATCTCAGTTATTGCCATTATTTTAGCAGTCTGGATATCATTGTCAGTCTGGATCATTATCGTGCCATCGCGCAGTTTTCTAATTGAAACTCCAGACCCGGCATTTCCACTTATCACTCTTTCAAGGACAAATGGGCTGACACATCTGAGGTTCTCACTTTCATCCACTCGAGACATTGCCAGGAAGTGGGGCTGGGGCCTCTCCACTTCCTGGATTTTTTCCAATACAGGGCTGGACGGCCTTACCCGTTTCCGCCTCTTATCAGTATTACGGCCCTGTGAGGGGCCGGGCAGTGAGTTGCCAGCGGGCAGTATGGTGTCAGCGGACAGTAAGCTGTCAGCAGAGACAAAAGAGGTGGCCATGCCATTTTTGGGGACAACCTACACAGTACTCGGATCGTAGACCCAGGGTGATCCAAGTTGGTACTACCACATATGGCCCTGTTAACTGTCCAGACGAGAGGCCCCATACGACGCTAGACATGACAACCTTCGCTTAGGGCATCGCCGAGAGAGAGGTCGTTGCAACAAGTGGGTGTAGGAAAGTGCCAATTTTACGTCCGGGCCCTCGTGAAAGCAACCAGTTTTTTCTCAAAGTAGGGTACCCGGTTATTGTCATCCCTAGGCCCTTCTACTATGATATTACAACCGGCACACTTTCACTGAGGAGCTCAAGGCAGTGGTACTCAATAATCGTCCAAGGAAAGCCGTGTCAGATGCCAGGATCGTCAACGGAGGGGCCAAAAGTCTCTGTGCAGGTGTAACGTTACAAGGGTGTAATGTTACATCTAAACCCCATCCCTATCGATACTGCTGAACAGTCATACTACCCACTCCAAGAAACGTCAGTAAATAGTTAATTCACCTACAATAGTAAGCTTCTCTATTGTAGTTCCTAATAGAACTAAGCCATAATAAAAACAATATCTTTCTTTATTATCCCCCTTTCAACTTCTACAAGTAATTCTGTTGGCGTACGTACCCTCTGGATATGCTGGCCTGGACAAAGAAGAAACCTAGCTGGATGCAAAATGTCCTAAATCGGTGAGTTGGGCAACCTTGCAGATTGCAACCGCACTAGATGTGAATACCGGACCGACATGAAAGTAACTGGCAAGTGCATTTTTTCTAATAACGAGCCAGGTGAAGATGACGTAGCTGACCTCTTCCGGATATCTCTACAATCCTCTGACGTCGCTGACCAATCAATCAGAGAAAATCCAAAATACGATACAAGAAACCGTTGGCTGGAGCGGCGCGACCAACCAGAGACCTTCACGCTGGATTACCCAAGAATATGGCGTGATTACCACCCCCTTCACGTCACCGACCAAATAGTGAACTTTCCCCCCTTTTGTGCTACGCAGTTAGATCACTATATAACATGTGTCTTTGTAAAATAACGTGGTCTTTTTGAATCCGTCACCATGAGGGCCGGACCTCTATATATTTCATCAACCAAGGACTTTTGAACTCTGTATATTATATCAACCAACAATTATTATCAACCAACAACTTTTGAACCAGCCAGCGTCGAGATGGATCTCCGCTACCATATAGTGAAACTTCAAAACTCGTCACCATATTTGACGGACGGTGCTAATTGTTCCATATCGTCTGGAGACGATATCTTGGGACAATGGACTCTGTGAAAGGGAAGTTATCACACAATGTAAATATTCGTCGATTGGATTTTGGGAGCTTTAACAATTGAACTTAATGGCATTATTTTGGATATTTATGGGGTTATATGATGATAGTGTTGGTGTTATATAGTCGTGTTAGATTGTTAAAGGAGTTAATGAATCTATTATATTGCTTATTTAGTTTACCATTGTATTCAAATAATTGTCTAAAGTAAATTGGAATGTTCATTGTTTATTCTCAAACGTTCATCAATCTCAAGTCAATAGTTTAAATTACTGTACCGGTGTATTTTCTGTTTACATTACGTTTGATTCTTCATTTACATTCACTGTAAAACTGTGGGGGTTAATATTTAATATAACTAAAGAAAGTTTTTATGTTCATCCAGTCCATATTGTTAGGACACTTTCGTAACCATATAGATTGGCTCATAAAGCCTTTTACTACTGATATTATTATTTATTTTGTTTATTCTGAAAGAGTTGAAACAGACTTAAAATGGTAAAGATAACTATTATGTTTTCCATTTTGCTACTAGGACGGTCAAGGCCACCTTATTTATTGTCTGCTGTTTTGATTACATTAAATTACTATTTACTCTTAATTCTTTCTGCGCTTGCTTTCTTATTTATTATTTCATGTCCTTTAGAATATATCTTCTTTTCCTCGTAATATTTTTTACAGTGGCCTATTACTACGAGGTAGATAGAGAGGGTGTAACACAGGACTGACCCGCCTCGGTGGCGTAGTTGGCTAACGCGCCAGTCGTGTTGAGCCAGACCGCCGAGGACGGGGAGATCGAGGTTCGAATCTCGGTCGGGTGAACTGGGGGTGGTTTTTCCTAAATGGTTTTCCACTCTTCCTCCACGCAAATGCGGGTTCACTTCCTCTAAATTCAACCCTCCCAATTCCTAATCCATTAGAGTAATTAGTACTTAGGCGTATAACCCGAACGGGTAGTAAGACGCGGTGCTAAATATTATTATTATTATTATTAACACAGGACTGAACGACAGGGGAAGGGAAGAAAAAGGTAAGGAGAGAGAAAGAGAAGGGAGAAGAATGAAAAAAAGGAGTGAAAGGGAAGGAAGAAAAAAGGAGGTGAAAGGAAAGATTTAGGATAGGTTTTCCTACACGAGGACGTCCTACACAGAAGCCTCCCCTTTTAGTCACCTCTTACGACAAGCAGGGGTTACTGCGGGACTACTCTAAACCCCGTCCCGCAGGGGAATTCAGGAAATAGACATAACAAATTTAAATTTATAATGATCAATTCAGTGTCCATAATAAAATAAAAGGGTTGAGTTAGCCTAATAAACCAAAGAAATATGAAATAACATTATGTACTACAAAATGATATCCAAACAAAGTATCGGGGTATAAAACGAAAAGTACTTGTATAAGATTAAAAATGATGTAATTATACAACTATTAACTATCTTATAAATAAAAAAAATACTAAAAATATTGTAAATATTTCATTTCGTACACTTTATATGTATGTCGAAATAAAATAAATTTAATACCCATGTATTAACTACTTTACCTTAAAATGAATACGTAAAATGGTAAAAACAATAAGTTAGACTACTTGTAACTTGAGAAATGTTATGATTTGAAATCATTGAATCAAAATTTATAGCTTATATGTATACACTTATTAAAATAATAAAATAAAATATTGATGTTCGAATGACCTTAACCATCTTTGCCCCTTTCCCTTATAATGAAAAAATGTGATTAGTTTGAACGGTTGAGAAGACACAGCTCACCAAAACAAACTAAAGTAAATCAATTAAATTGACAAATTACATTTTTAAATTTAATAGAATCAAAAGTAATGAGTGGAATTATTTTAATCACGTCACATGATCCTAGTAGGCTACTCTAGACAATTTGTAGAAAAATAACTTGGACATGGGAATAGAACTGAACTGAGTCGTCTCTAGATTTAAAATTTGTAACAATTAATATTTTATTCAACTTTAAGATTACAATTTTGAAATTATCATTTATTCCTAATTTATTTACTTAGATAGATATAAACCCAAAAGATCACGTAATTAGTAAATTACTTTTATACATTTACTCTATCCTAGGTCTTTATATTTTGATTACCTCTATTTTGTGAATTTTAAGGAATTATATATTTACAATAAAGGTATTACTAATGTGGTGAAAATTAGACATAA
This sequence comes from Timema podura, assembly GCA_033556935.1. Lineage (NCBI taxonomy): Eukaryota > Metazoa > Arthropoda > Insecta > Phasmatodea > Timematidae > Timema > Timema podura. Next base: position 73,512,432 of record JAVRXN010000001.1, read on the forward strand.
AAAGCCGCACGATAAGACACGACATATTAGCTATGTATATTTTATCATTATAAATCCAGCTTCTTTTCTTGGGTTTAAACTATTAATTGCTATTTTAAAATTAAAAACCAACTATCTAGGTGTGAAAAAAACAATGAAAAAAACAGATTTGTTTCCTCTTTTTATGAGCAACAAAATGTATGGGATATATATATTTTTTAAAATAAATTTATGCTAAAAAAATAATGATTACAGATAACCTCACTTCTTCCCTTCATATTTTTAACCTATCATTCGGCTCAGAAATAGGATAGCTCATTAGCACGCAGACTCTATTATCTCGGGACTACTGGGGGGGTTTGGATAGTTACAACCTTAATCTTAACGTACCTGACCTCTTTGACCATCAGGTCCACAATCACAATGCTCCACACATAGTCATGGATCTCAACAATAAAAAAATTACAGACAAAAAGAAACAACATACAAACAAAATATTTTCAACAATGCAAGTATGAACTGTACTATGTATGAGGGTAAACATTTAATAAAGAAAAAAAAAATGTTTTACTTGTCTTGTATTTTTCAATAGAATTCCCTACTACCCTTCCTGTGAAGCTCCACTTACACTCTAGGATTGAAATAATCCTAGATTTGAAATTGGATTAAATTCCGACCATTAATTAACTTAATAAAATAAATTATGTTCTAATTTAGAGAAAAATAATGAAAGGTATAAACAAATGTTATGATTTGCACAATTAAAGTTTAAGAGAGAAAAAAAAAACAGAGTCTTTATATTATGTTTCCATGAAGGACAAAATGCCAGAAAATTATGATGCTGGAAAAAATTTAAGTATTATAATACTTTTTTTAAAGTATAATTTCCTTAATTATTGGCAAATTGATCGAGCTAAATTGATGCTTGCGGCTTGCATTTAATGTCTGTTGTCTCACCGATGGTTGTAGTTTCTTGTAGGTGTAATTTGGATTAAATTTGGCTCACCGATGGTTGTAGTTTCTTGTAGATGTAATTTGGATTAAATTTGGCTCACCGATGGTTGTAGTTTCTTGTAGGTGTAATTTGGATTAAATTTGGCTCACCGATGGTTGTAGTTTCTTGTAGATGTAATTTGGATTAAATTTGGCTAACCGATGGTTGTAGTTTCTTGTAGATGTAATTTGGATTAAATTTGATTTTACTCACAAAAATGAATAAAAAAAAATGGTTTCTTGAAAAATACCTGCAACAATTATGGCGATATTTGGCTTGGAGTAATCTATATGAAGTGCTATTGGTCAACTACTACCTTCATTACTATAGATTCCTCGCACCTCCGGCTATTATTAAAACCCATTTCTTGATGTGTAGCACGAACCTCACTCATAATATATTCAATTTCTAACTCCCGCGGATGAGAATTACACCATTTTCACTCAAGATGATTGATTTCGAAGCCTCCTATCTCTGTTTAAATTGTCCGGATCACTTCCGTCTCCCGTAATTTGAAAAACGTTCGAATCTTCTTTTTTTTTTCCCCAAGAATACATCTTCCAAAACAAAGAAGAATCCACGCCAAAGAAAATATTTGTTTGAAACAAATATATTAATAATCATTTTAAAATAAAAATGAGATCAAGAAGCAAGCAGAAAAAGATGTTAAATTTAAAAATAACACCAAAGCAGCTGTTTTTTGACATATAGAATAATAATGTTTGAATCGCGTGCTTTGGAAATTAAGAACCAGGAAAACAATCATATCAACATGTCCTAGAGGCTCATTCTGGTAGCGTAACTTGGAACTTGATGACAATTAGTTCTAATTGTAACCACAGAAGCCTACGACACAGCGGTAGTATGTATTCATTGTTAAATAATCAAATGTTTGCAATTTGATATTTGGTAAAATGAATATTACTGTTTGTTTTTTTTATTATTCACAGGTAAGACCAAAATATATGTATATTATAAAATTCTAGTCGTCTTCTTGAGTTTGCCATGTTTAAGAAAGTTCAAAGTCCTTTTAGTTGGGAAGTGAGAATAGATAAATATAAGGTTGGCACAACTTTAAGTACATCAACAAATAAAATTAAATAAGTTACGTTTTGTTAGACGAATGGATTGTAAATATAAAGTATAATTAAAAGGGTAGGACAATGTCTTTGTCACATAGGGTCAAACTTGTGCCCTTTACGCTAATTGAAAATTGAATTTATTTTATTATTTTGTGGCAGTGAAAATTAATATTTCATGTTTTAATTATATCACCGCGTCTTACTACCCGTCAGGGCTATACACACATTTCCTAACTACTATAATAGGTGAGGGAAGTACTCTTTCACTTAGCCTTACTCAACTTCATTATAAAGTATCAATATAATAAATAGATACCCATTTGTGAGATTTTTACATAAAATGTTTGTTTTTATTATTGAATATCTCGATTAGATAGCAAAGTATCTTGTGTGATGCTACCCCTTAGTATCGTGTTATTCTTTCTTCTCCTCGTACGTGACGTATGTCGTTATATTACAGTATTGCGTGAAATATTTACGTTGGTAACCTGGCGATATACGGGTAATGTGTCAGACTTCTGCGTTGGGGGCCCGTGGCTCAATCCTAGGTCCTGGCGTAGATTTATCTGATTGCCAAACCCTTCCTTCACCTCTGACAAGACGTGTATTAATCATAACTTGTGAATGAGAGGAATGCCAGGTCTCCAACATGATTCGGATCCCACGTTAAACTGTAGGTCCTCCATTTCATCTCACAATCACCCTACCATTACACATTAGCGTAAGTGCGTATAACCCGAACGGGTAGTAATACGTGGTGCTAATAATAATAATAATAATAATAATAATAATAATAATAATAATAATAATAATAATAATAATAATAATAATAACAATAATAATAATAATAATAATGGGGTTTATATTTTTCGTAAATCTTAGCTTCGTTAGTCAAACTCTTTCGTTTTTCAAAAACCAAGCAATGATTATTATTTGTTTCCAGGAAACATAATGTATTTTTAAATATTATAATAGTGGTTTCCTAGATACAGATTATTGTTGTGTGTTTTTTTTATCTAGCTAAAATATTTATTTTTCATACGTATGGTAAATAGTTTAAATAAAACTATGTTGTGGGTCACAGAATATGTTCATATTATATGCATCGCTATTTAAAACTTCATGTTGTGTGTTCCGTCAACAGCCAGTAGAATAATCTCCAAAACTTTTATAACATAAGCCCTCTTCTTCTTTTAATAAATCTAAAAATGGTAGACATCAAATTAGCCCTTTTAATACAAAATCAAAATAAAGTGTTCCTATTTTCTCGAACGTTCTTTTTTCAAAGCTCTGGACACTTTAAAGCAAGAACGAAGACGATATATTCTCTACCGGAGGAAAGGTCTTTCAAGGTCTTTCAAGTTTTATTTAATTTATTGGTTAATATTGATCATTTAGAACAAAATTAAATAATTGGTAACAACAGCTATGCAGAGAACATAAGTGATCTTGAATAACTAAAGTTCTAACTACCGTAAAAGTAGTATGTGTATTTGCTACAGACTTGACCAGTTTTGGATGTCAGCACGTTTCACCCCTAGGTCACATAGGGGAGGCACGCTCATTATTTCTCTCCTCAGAGTCACGAATATTTCAGAAACTGCGAGATCTGTATAAGTTTTAAATAATTCTCATATACTCAAAGAGATAACATTGTAATGGTACTTTTTTTAACTTGAGATTAGGATTAATAATTACGTTTTATGTGCTTTCAAAACAAAAAAAATTGATTTATCGATTCAATCTGTCTTGTTTGTCTCTTGGCCTGGAGCCGAAACCATTTTGCCGAGGGTGGAAACCTGGTATCTAGGGTGTTAAAGAGGTTATTCATAGAAGTGTTTGGAATTATCCATCCAACCCTAAAGTTAAGGGTAATTTACAAGACTTTTTTTTAAATCAAATATAAATATTTTTATTACAATTTGTATCCAGACACTTTTTAATCTTACAAACAAACTGATGGAGCAAATTGTACCGTTAAAATGACTTGGAGGATTGTTTAAACCAGGGGATATAAACAATGTTGATAATAACTACGCAATTCTTTGAAATACGAAATTATATATCATTGAAAAATTGTAAGATAATTTATTTTATATTTTTGTAGAAATTTGTCTTACTAACCGTTCGGGTTATACGCTGTGTAAGACTATTAAAAATAAAACACTTAAATGAAATAATTTTTTATAAACCAACAATTTCCAAAGGGATATGAAAATATATTGTTTTAAACTTAGGTCTAGGAAATAAAAAGACGATTGTTATGCTCTGTGTTAGAATGTGATGCTTGTTTTACTATTATGACTCTGCAACAATGTCTATTATTTCGTTTTAATGAGCTTACGAGTTTTTGGTCAATATTTCTATTTTTAGGTCAAAGAGCGATAAAGTTGGTTCGGGGAACCGTAACTTTATTTTTCTAGCAAATTAAGAGAAAATATTTGAAATAACCTAGAACTTCATTATTTGATCCTATAACTTGTAACTTACGACCTTTTTAATAAAATTGTTATTAAATTTTTTTCGTGAAATTGAGAGTTATTATTCGTTTTACCCTTAAATATTTTATTGTGTATTTTATACAATTTTTGAACTTTGAATTAGATTCAGCTTATTTAATAACAAATGTGATGACACTTCACACCTTAATATAACTGCACAGACTATTTTAAATCGAAATTACTGAAAAACAAGTTGGTGGCAATTTGTTAATATGGACCATGAGACTTACTGTATTTCCAATTCATTTTCCATTAACAAGATTGTTTAACTGCAACTGAAGAACACACCTTAAAATATTTAGTCTCTATAGAGTTTAAAAAATGATTTTATTTTAATATTTCAGTCCTATTGAAAATGTATTTGATTATATTCTCTTTATTTTGAATGCTGACTCTATATAAATCTTTCTCAATTTTTTGTAGTGTTAAATTCAGTTTTCATTAATAATGTAAGGTAAAATAATATTATGCATTTTATACTTTTTGTTCAACAATTTTTTGAAGTGATTTCGATTAAATTAAACATAAGTGGTGGTAGAAATTACGAGACTAACGAAGATTAAAGCAGCACACATGGCACTCTGAAACCAATCACATATTAATTAATTTTATTTCAAGGGTAAAAGACTCGACATTACTAACATCATCCTCTAGACTATATGTCAACAACCTGTGGGCCGCACGAGGTACGCACGTACACTTTTGGAGGTCCAATAAGGGCTGACCATACTTACATAGACGACTGATCATTATTGTTACAAAGTGTTTTTATACATTTTTAAAACTGTATGAATAAAATAAATAATAATAATTAGTGATGTGTGAAGCTTCAAAATTTGGAATATTTTCGAATATTTTATGGCCAACTATTTGATTCAAAACTTTGAATAATAAACTCAAATACTAATATAATAAATCTTTTATAGCCAAGTGTGTTTGATTGCTAATGCAGCCAAAGCAGGTGGTCGGGTAATCTTCTATGACACAGAGTTAGATACCCTTGTGCTATGTTGTTGTATAAAATGTTTGTTGCTGTTCAAAATGGCTGTTTGGATATGTAGGTGTTCAACAATTTTGAAGAGGATTGTAAGAGTTTCACGCAATTATTAATTGGCAGTGATAGCTTCACTTATACACGTTATCACTCTTATTAACAAATATAAAACGTACTTAGATATAAAGAGTTTATCCTGTATCTGCAGCGTCCCAGGCGAGTCGAATACAGGCATAGAACTCTTGCCTACTAAACGACAACGTGTAAAGAAGACAAAAACAGCTTCTGAACCTACAGCTGAAGGTCCTACTCTTTTCGGCGAGTCTACATCTGCAGACACAAAGCTAAACGACGTTTGTCAGAAAGGCAAAAACAGCTTCTAAACCTACAGCTGAAAGTGTTACTCTTGTCGCTGAGTCCGCTTCTGCAGAACCTAAACTTAAAATTGCGACGAGTGGTGGCCAAGAGTAAAGATGAGTCTAGAACTGAAAGGTGCGATACTATTTCTAGACCTTGAAGGTTTTCAGCATGCAAATTACGAGAACAGGTTCATCATTAAACGCCTATCAGCAGCGACGAGTTCTGGTTTGAAGATAGAGGCTACATTCAAACCTCCCTATCCCTTCAAGAATCTTCAATCTGCCCATAAGCTGCAGTGGATGGGCACCAACACCAAAGCAGATTGGGAAGAAGGCGATCTGGACTATACAGGGTCTGTAGACTTGGTTCATACACTTACGCGTTCAGCTTGCTTTGTTTATGTTAATGGAAAAGATAAAGCCTCCTTTATAAAATATATAAGTTTTCCAGGTTGTGCTATTGTAAATATTCAGATTAAAGATTTCTCAAAATCAAACTATCCTCATGTATTTACTGTTCATGCTATGAAAGACTGGTATTTACCTATGATTAATGTTTGTAAGGAGAGTCGGGATATCAAACCCTGTCCTCTGGAGAAGAGTAGGCCATATTATTCTAAAAACTCTATATTTGCACAATCATTAATCTTTCTTTATTCTATTACCAGTTTTGGGTTTGTTGTGTACCAGATTTTATAACCATTACTCATGTAACTTTTGAAAATAAATTTATAAAAACATTTTGAACCTCTGTTCAGACAACCAGACCTGTTTATTCCTGTCAAATCATGTCAGCAACAGCCTATAATATAGTAGAGAGGATATGTATATACTATAGTAAAAAGGACAAACATGATATTCAGATAGGTTTTAATAACACTTTAAGTTTGAGTATAAAATGATTGCTTTTAACATAAACTCATTGGTTAGATACTGGAAAGTTACAAGTTCGTTTTCTTAACCTAACACAGGATTAAACACACAAACAAATCTAACTTTGTATATTAAATAAATGTCTCGAATTTATAGTTGGAATACATGATTAAACATAAGCAAATCTAACCAAACTTATCAAACAAAGTCTGGTTTATATAGTTTAAACACGAAAGAACAAATCTAACCTATCATATTAAACAATTGTCTTGATTATATATTTGAAATAAAACACAATCTAATCTAACATAATAAACAGCTATCCTAGTTACAATTCAATTTCTTAACCTAAACTCTCAAATCTGATCTTGAGAGGGAGAAAGCTCATCTAATGTTGGAATGGTGTAATGTCCCCAGGGTAGAGTCGAGTTAGTCCCTTGAACAATGTATCACTTATCGTCCATTCCGCTTATAGCTATTTTATTGACTCTTTGCGTGTATAGCTGATGGTTAATAAATCTTATCAGGTGAGCCTCTCACATGATAACTTTATCCTTATTCAAACATTCCTTATAGTTCTTCATGGAGAGGCTTCCAATAGCGCATTTCTTAAGCCCTTTAGCTTTGAGCGTGTTGCTCTCTCCCTCCACAGAGAAAGCGTATGCCTTTGGTCTTAAACCAACAACTCGGTAACCAGTTGTCCCTTAACCTCATCCTTTAACATTCCTAGAACTCTCTTATTAACCAAAGGCATACCGTAAGGGTTGTTTGGCTCATAGGATGATGTGTCCAGGTGATCATTAGCTATCGGTATTAGATAGCTGTAGGCGTTTTCCTCATCAGCTTTATAGAAGAGCGAGTCTGTATCAGTATAAACCAGTTTGAGCGTGTCGGGGGGGGGGGGGAGGAAGCCGGGACCATCACCCTATAGTGGAGACCGTAAAGGATCACCTTCACGATATCTAGGATGATAAACCTCGCATAGATGGGTTTGTCAAAATAAATCTCATGTGGCTTCATCTCCACAATCACTAGATCCTCAGAGATTATCGTACGGTCCTTGAAGTTAGGGCTAGCTATGAGGTTGCCGGCTCCTAGCCTACCCTCCCATATGGTCGTGATCTATATGTCTCAATAACTGCGTTTGTTCGATATCATACGACTGAAAACTGCAGTGTTTGCTAGTTTGAGAAAAAGGTTCTCAAACGGGTCCTTGACTTTGACCCTCATCTCTGCATTAAGACTGATGTACTTGAACATCCAAGGAACTTGTCTGAACGCCAGCACTTTATAGATTCTAGTCAATTTCAGACCCTGTTTCAAACAAAGATTCAGGTGAGTGTAATGGATAATGTAATTTTGTTTATTGATCAGGGTGGTGAGAAGCTTCTCTTGTTTAGTGAGCGAAGCGGGTGGGATGGCTTTCTCCGGACAGAACGGTAAGTCTGAATGAGCATTGTGTAGCTCTTGAGGGTACTCCAAGTCTACCTCTAAAATATACCTTGTCTCTGCATCGTCAGCGATCGACTGTATATAAGACGCCTCTATCATCTCCTCTCCAACTGGACGAGCAGTTCGGCTTTCGGGCGGGACACGCCACGTCTCATCAACTTGTTCGGTTCGTGGAGCAGGTCACGAGGAACTTCAACATCAACAGGCTGACTGGTGCTGTCTTTCTCGACGTGGCAAAGGCCTTCGACCGTGTTTGGCACGAAGGTCTCCTTTTCAAACTCCTCTCCTTGAACCTTACCTTCTACCTAGTTAAGATTGTTCAATCTTATCTATCCAACCGGACCTTCTTCACTACCTTTGGGAACGCCACATCCCAGGTCAGAAGCATCCGGGCTGGAGTGCCGCAGGGTTCCCTCGTGGGCCCGGTGCTCTTCAGTCTGTATGTGAACGACATTCCGAAATCCCCAGACACCAAATTAGCACTGTATGCGGACGACACGGCTCTAGTAGCGGAGTCGTGGCGAGGGCAGCTGGTGGAGAGGCGACTCCAGACGCACCTGACGCAGTTGGAGGGGTGGCTGTCTACCTGGAGAACGAGTATTTACGTGGAGAAGAGTACAGCAGTGCTCTTCACATGGAAAAGAAAGTTCTACAGGCCGGCCTCACTCCGGCTGTTCGGAGAACAGATCAGATGGGCGGACAGTGCTAAGTACTTGGGACTTACGCTGGACACCAAGCTGACCTGGCGACTTCACTGCACCGAGAGACTGACCAAGGCGAAGCAAAGGCTGGGAATCCTAGGTCCACTGCTTAACAGGCGTAGCGCCCTGTCCACAAGGAACGGTCTGACACTGTACAAGCTGCTGCTCAGACCGATCCTCGACTATGCGTGTCCCGCTTGGGGCCACCTGGCGGACACGTATATGAGGAGGATGCAAGCATTCCAGAGTAGGTGTCTGAGGATCATTGTGGACGCACCTTGGTACGTTCGAAATGTGAATCTGCACCGAGACCTGGATATGACTAACATCAAGGACCACTTCCGGAAGCTGGCGCAGTCCTTCTACGCCAGACTCCCCGGTGCCACCAATCCTCTTATCCAGGGGCTTGGGAATTACGTCATTGACCCTGGGGTGTGCCACCGACGTCCCAAAGCCCTGCTCGGATAAGCGGGAAGTGACAAACGTGTTTGGGAGGCTCTCACACAGCCCCCCATAGAGTAGTGTCTCCGCACGTAACTCTAAAAACCTCTTAGTCGGTTCCCAAAATTTTTCTTTTTCCCTAATAATATTAATTAATAATATGCTTTTTGTTTGTTTCAGTTAACTTCGCGAAATCCGACAACCCGTCTGAGAATTTCCCGAAAACCACACGGTGTGACCAATTGGTCAGTACGTGTTGGAATTTGCTCCCGTGCACCCCTTCTGGGTGCATTAGAGCATGCATTATGAGTCTGGAGTCTGGAGTCCTCTCCAACCATCTAAACACACCTATTGGAAGGGAACGGAGCATTATCGTGGCATATAACCCATTGACATTGAGCTAGAGCAGCGTGCTCTCTAGTTTGGTTGGATCGTAGCTAGTCATATGCTTATTGTTCGCTATCACATGCCTATTACCTACAGAACATACTCCACCTCGTATAGCGTTTTCGATGAACTGGTGCATGTCGATGTTATCCAGAATTCCAGCGTGACTCCGGTTACTTTCAGAAGCGCTTGATAAGCTAGACTGGGAGCAGTGAGACTCCATGCAGTATCTAGCTTGTAAGTGTCCATGCATAACTTTCTGAAATTTTTAAAAACATCTGCTAGCAGGATGACATCTGTCTTTAGGTACAAGTCCGAATAATCTTGGATGGTCTTGCATCCGAATACTTTCTAAACTGTACAGGCATGCTCATAAACTTTTTGCGAGATTTGAGCATCAGTTAGTTTATTGAAGAACTTTTCTTTTGGAGGTAGCCATGTTTCTTCAAGCCGAGCATAACTATCAATGTGATCATACGGGAACACGCCTTTCCTGCAGACGAGCTTGAATTTCTCTAGGTCTGTGAAACAGCGTTGAGTGGATTTGAGTTGACCAGGTTCGAGGTACGAAACACATTTCTCTAGTGAAGTGCATAGAAAACTATCGATGTTCTTTAGAGTAATCACATCTCCATTATGCCTGATATATTTTATCATAGCTTTATATTTCTCTTTAATATCAGCAATAACTTTGACCCAGCCAGCGTTAATCATGCTTTCCTCTCCAGTCACACCATTAAACCCTTTTCTCTCAACAAGAGATCGTAGCAAGAGGGGATTATCATAATTTTTATCAGAGTGAAATAGCACATTGATGAATGATGGGTGTTTATAGTTGAGATTACATGCTTGATGAGCAGATCCACGGAAAAGGCCTGTAATATTATCATGATCCCTAACTGTAATATCTTCTCTAGAATACGGATTTTCACAAATATGACAGTGTGTAGACCTCTTGAACTCGTCTTCTTGACTAAAGTTCAGCGCATAAATTTGTAAATGTCGAGCACACTTTTGGCTACGCTCACCAGAGCGTCAATAAATTGATCGATACAATCTTCGCCAGTGAAGCTTATATAGTTGGATAAATTATCGTCATAACTGCATTTTAAGTATAACCCTGCGGAATGAGCAACATGTTTCTGAACGTTCTGAATGTACGATGTGTACTGGTCAGGATTGCACGTCTCGATCGAAATAAGCGCACTCTCCAGATCAGCATAGATAACGAAGGTTATCATCTCCTTCTGTCTATGCTCTTTGAAGGAGAGAAAATGCTTATCTCCTTGCGGGGAAGTACTACGCACAGCAGTAAACTTCCCACAAGTGATCTTATGCTCAGCTAGTTTCTCCTCTGTTAGGTATCCCATCAAACACCGTTTGTAATAAAATCTATGAAGCTTCCACGACGTTGACGTTTGTGAGCTTACTAAATGCGATAAGTTTACGATGGCGCTAAAATGAAATCTGTTAGAATTATGAATATTTATCATAAACAGTTCAGCGTGCTTTTCACGTTCCTCCGAGCAGATATGTACGGGTAAAATGATAGCTTTTTTCTTAGATATTGTTGTGTTGTCAATATAGGTTTCTTCTCCCTCATGTTTTGCACTGTAGATGTTTATTGATATATTGTTTTCTTTTTCAATCTTGTACAGGTATTTAAGTTCAAATGGGAGAAGAATGCCCTGTGTATTGAGATGATCTTGGAATGGAGGGTATGAAGATGCTAGATTGCTGTTTTTAGAATCTCTAGGTTTGAACAGACATGCCATGATCGATAGTGGGAAACAAAGAGTTTCATCTTCTGTTTTAATGTTAACTATAGCGCAACGCTTACTGATACAAGCGGGAAGCCTCACATGAGCGCCTACAACGAACGCTTCATTTTTTGTGATGTTTACTCTTAATTCTACAGAGCTCGAGCAACTCCATCCTGAAGAGCGTGTAACATACTGCTCAACTTGAGTAAGTAGAGGATAGATGAAATTAAATTCATACTTCCCTCCCAGATTAGTGCTTTCTATCACATCTTATAGAGCTGAGTTGAAGTATCCCTTCAATGGTCTGGTCTCAACTGGATGGAGAAATTCACAGTTGAGTGAACATTTCACCTTTAGAGGGTATTCAAGCCTTGTTTGGGAAACTTTCTGAATGTAAAACTCTTTGCATGCGATCGGGAATTGCATATCATTGAACGGCAGAACGTTTTTGTTAGAGAAGATCTTAACCCTCTGGTGATAAGTTTTCTCTATCAAGCTTATATTTAGCCCAAAAAGTGTTAGATGTTTGCGTAATGATTGTTTCCTTCTACCAGTATAAGATGTTCGGCTAAAATTTCAAGTTGAACCTCAACATCTTCCGAACCTACGATAAGATATGTTAAGGTTCGAACCCGCCAGGGAGAGCCTCAATGAACGCTCTAAACACATTGTTGTTTAATCTGGAAATATCATGAGTTATACATCTGTATAGAGTTGAGCTTACCGTATGAATAGATGCGAGTTTCATCTTGTGACTGTGTGATTAAAGGATCCTCCTGAACTACACGCGTTCGCTTATTGGATGGCTCTCCCATTCCTCCGGAAGGCTCTCTAAGCAGGGTAAGCAATTAGAAAAAATAAGGTTCGCCTTCTTCAATGCACTAATCAACAAGCGGTAGACGCAAAAATACGATTGTCGTTCTAATTCGACTGAATCTTCCCCAAACACAAGTTGAAGATGCTCAGCTAAAGATGCAAAATAATCACTAGTCACATGTGTTGGTTTATATTTCAGATAGGTTATAGTATGTTTCCCAAAGTTTTGAAATTGGATAATGTGTTGGATTCCACCCTGATCTTTAATATGTTGTACTGAATATTTGCTCAAAGCTTCAAGATCGACTAGACTGTTAGCATAGATGAGGAACGCCTCGCAATGAACCGATTGAAGCCAGGTGTTGAAGGGACAAATATTTTCATACTTAATCATCTATAAATCATGTTTTTTTCTCAAAATCGGATTTGAGATGAGAGAGCTTTCTATTAGATGATAAAATAAAGATAGGTTATGCAGACACTAAAGCTAAAATAATATAAAAATAATCCTACACATAATTTTCTGAAAATATATATTAGTAGCACTTTCCAGCTCGCTTAGGTTATTGTTCAAGCAATATGTTTGATATCAACTACAAGCTGACCTATACTTATTTTTGTCTAATAGCACAGCTCGTTTAAGTTCTAATAGAGCTAATTATATAAATCGTCTTAAAATTATAAGATTGAAGTTCACTTATTATTGCTAATAGTACTTTCAGCTCATTTTAAAGTTAATGTTTCAGCAATGTGTTTGATATTATTTACGAGCTAACCTTTACTTATTATATTTAATCCAGGAAATCTCACTCAACACTATATAAAAAGTCTACCTTCACCCAGAAATATAATAGCAAGTCTAAATGCTAAAGTTTACCTTCACCTAGATATATAATATCAAGTTTAAATGTCAATTATTACTTGCCAGATTCTTTTTTTTTTCCTGTCACGAACTGTAAACTCTGGTTCCGTGATAGCTTGAGATTCTTCTCCCATAACAGAACGTTTCAGCTGTCGCTGTTTCTCAATCGTCTTGGATATATCGAGCTCCCAAGGATCGCGGATAGCATCAGCGTTGGTACAGAGATCATTCACTGTTTCAGACACTACCTCTGCAACAGAAAATAATCGAAAATTATGAGCTGAATGTTATATACGAGCAGATAAAGTCAGCATCCACATCCGACTGCACCTATTAAAATATACAAATTCAATTGTTTATTTCTTACCGTAACGTTTCAGATACTTGTATTCCTGGTTCGGTCTTGATGGACAAGGTCTAGCACGACAGTCCCGATTCTCGCAGCAGCGTCGGTTCAGAAAAATTATGTTAAATAGGGTGAGTATAACGATCCTAGATACTTGCGTTTTTCTGGTACATGTTCAAGGGTAACATTTTAAACAAATAATAAATAATAGAAGTTTGAACCAACCTTCAAACGAGATGTCCAATGCATTACCGATGACCCCGTTGTATACCAGCACCAACTTCTTAGTATTCAGCACTTGCAGCTATTCGTCGTTGAATGATTCAGAGATGCGACTAGGAAGGTAGGCGAATTCGTCAGTTTGCAGTTGCGCTATAATCTTTCTGCCAAACTTTGTTGTTATCGATTTGAAACTCTTAACCGGATATGGTATGCCTATAAATAATTCACTCAACTTAACCTGCTTCTGCACGCAGCACGACACGTTTTGAAGTTTATTGAGAATATCCATGGTGATGCTGAACATTTTATAACGGTTAGCAGGGTTTCGGGGGGCTTAAATAGGTGTTCTATCCGCCACCCTCCTCCACCTTCCTCTACAAGCCCCTCAACCCTCTTACCATTACATATACTCCGAGTTGTAAACTAGGTAATTACAAGTTCCCAGAAAGTTGTTTTTCAAACAATTTTCCATATCCGGGTGTTTAGGACAGCCAAAGTCAAGGTTTTTGGAAGATTGTTTAGTTTCTCCTTTTCACTCAAGGTCGTTGAATTCCGCTTTGTATATTCGAAAACATGTATAACCACTCAGGGTAAATTTATGAAAGGCTTCTAGTTACACTCTTGCTATGACTCGTTTCCTAGGCTTTATGGAACATTAAATATGCCCCGACACTTTTCTCTCTTTTTACCCCTTTCCTTTATCGGGCAATTACAGCAAATTCTGATAAGGTAGGAGTGGGGGGGACATGTACACACAAATATATAATAAATTACAAACGAGGGAATCGATTGTAGAATGATTTAATGAGATAAGGCACATAGTATAGTTTTGCACATAGTATAGTTTTGCACATAGTATAGTTTTGCACATAGTCTCAGTAAGTACCATTAAAGAATATTGATGTCATTAGAATGTATAGTATACATAACAACTATTAAGGCCTAGCAGTCACAGGATACATGAAATGAAAATTTAGCAAAGTCTTAAAAACAGCTCTTGCCTGTGTGCTCACAGGTGGCCTTAGCCTTGGGTAAGGTCGGGTTAAGGTATAATGAGCACCTGCTAGGTTGGGCTAGAACCCATCGCCCAGCGGGCGAAGACACAACTTTACAAAACACTAGAATTCGTGAGTCGAGCAGGGTCGGCGGCAATGATCCACAAGTTGAGCACTCTTAGAGAAGTGCAGCAAAGAATGAAAGCCAGTGATACAGAAAACCAGCCAGTGCCTGAGGGGCAGTATCTGTACCTGAGTCAGATATTCCTGAGGTGAAAGCAACTGAACTCGAAAGGCAAAACACGAGCCGCGTCTGAAGGACAAGGCCGGCCCGCAGGTTGAAACCATAACCTACGTTAGAGTACAAACAAGAGTGCCTAACAAGGCATACTTCCCAGGTCCTCACTAGTACCTGAACCGTTGCTTGCCCGCAAACCACATTAAAAAATACCACAATGGTTACATAGTATGTGGTGCGGGATACAACACTTACAAACGGCTACCCAAAAGGTAGAGCCGAAAAAGCGCTTGGAGAGTGCGGATTAGGAGCCAAGTTCGCTCCTATCTCAACACAATAACAAAAACATTGGTCATGACTTAACCCTAAAGTATCCTAACATAACAACCAAAACATTGACCCTAACTTAACCCTAGAGTAGCCCCTGACAATGAAAAGACAAGTAACGCATAGCCCTAATCCTGGGCTATATCAACCCTGCTAAATAATAATAGAAATGATATGACCTAGGTCTAGACCACGCGGTTGGCTATAGCTGTTCTCTCTTGTACTGTGTGACCATCGGTATTATTTCCTCCTATCAAGTGGTGGATCCATCGTCCTTGACGGCAAGTCCCTTGGTGTAACGTATACTTCGTTGCCCAGCGGTGTTCGCAAGGTTTCTCGGCTGGTCCAGCAGTGATATTGAATATTTTAACCCAGTTGCACCGATGAATATATAGTACTGAAGGCTCGCTGACAGAACAGCCAGCGATGAGTGGTGGGGGAATCTTCGATAGACGTCTGGAAACGTGACTTGCATGAGCTTACAGCCGTAGAGGCGCTATCAGTTGGTTTGTTGGTTTCAAACGAGAACGGAGCTCCAAGCGGGGAGTGATTTTCAGTCTTCACTCCTTCCAATGGAGCATCGGGCTTGGTGCAGGACTCGGCGAAGTGAGTAAATAAAGAAAACAAATACAAGTTACTAGTCTAGTATGGGACACTAGTATTAAGGTAATATATTTTGTTTTGCTTGCATCAGTTCATTCTCACACATTCTAATCGAACAGGGCTAATCCAGTTTAGCCCGTTACAACTATGGTAATTATTTATTCAATAATCAAAAATGTTTTATTTGTTTGTCATCTAGACGGGTAGTATTATAATATGTTACACTAATTATATTATTCAAAGACAGACTAGTTCTATGAGCTGTTTCTTAAATTTATGGAACATTTAACAAGTTAAATAATTTTTAATTGATATTCAGACTGTTTTATTTGTTTGTAACCTCGACGGGTAATATATTCTATCACAGTAGTAGTATTACTCAAAGACAGACCAATGCCTTAATTCGTTTCATAAGATTTATGGAGCATTTAATAAGTTATATAAATTATTTGTTATTGATCAGATTGTTTTATTTATTTGTAACCTGGATGGGTAGTATATTTTATCAAAGTAGTAGTATTACTCAAAGATAGGTCGATGCTATAATTCGTTTCCTAGGATTTATGGAACATTTAAATAGTTAAATAATTTTTTTTATCGATATTCAGGCTGTATTGTTTGTTTGTAATTTAGACAGGTAGTATATTTTATCAGAGTAATAGTAGTATTAAAAGACAGACTAGTGATATGATTATTTGTTATTAATCAGACTGGTTTATTTGTTTGTAACCTGAACGGTTAGTATATTTTATCAGAGTAATTTTTATATTCTTCACATAGAATATTAGGTCTGAAACTGTGTCTGTTCCCGATTTATATATTAGATTATTTAGCAAATAAACGTGTAATTCAGAATGAAATAGTAAGACTCAATAACAACTAATATTAATAAACGTATTTGGTTTCCAGACGCTAAAAATTGTATTAAGTGTTTACGACTACTCACCAGCAATCCCGTATTGATGTCTCCAAATTCAAATAATGACTGTTGAGTATTCTACAGCAAGATGCTTTGTTATTCTCAGCAGTATCCACGAATAACAATGTTCCTCAAGGATGTTTTCAAACAGTTGAGATTGTGAGATGTATAATATATTCTATAGTCCTCGACAGGGTTGTTGCTTTATTTTAATAGAATAAGGAGCAAGGAGTGTTTTCTATAAGAAGTAAATAATTGAGAATGAGAAACTATATACCATTTTCGATAAGAAGGGAATAATTGAGAGTGAGATACTATAGACCGTTTTAAATAAGAAGGGAATAATTGAGAGTGAGAACTATAGACCGTTTTCAATAAGAAGGGAATAATTGAGGATGACAAATACCTCTACTCAAGGGGCTAAAGAAAATACTATCTGTGTGGACCACCATACATAGCTAGCCGTGTTCCGCAATTTGTGCACCCAAATTAATAACACAGAATAAGAGATGCCAACTAGAATGTTGTGAGGTACTGACCTAACTAGGTCCTCAAATAAAAACGTTAGACAACCTGCTTACGACCATTCAAAAATTTGAACACCTGAGCATGACGTCCACGGCGTCATGTTATATTGTGAAGTCTTATGGACTTAATACTGAATAATGAACTTGTTGAGAAGAGGACACTTAAAGCATGGGTCCTATTATATATAGAGCTCAAAGCTCATATGTCATATGTCATATGGACATAGGAAAATATGTAGTCATACTTTCTGACTTAAATAAAATTAAGTCAGCTAAACACAAAAACTAAACTTAGTCACATTGACCAAAACAAAGTCCGATGGACATACAATATATGAAAGTCAGCTTTGACTAAGGGAAACACGTCTAAAGGACGTATGATAATAACAGTAATCTTGACTAAAGAAAACACGTCTGATGGACGTATGATAATAACAAAGCAACTTCGTCTAACAAAAACTAAAATTAGTCTTTTTGACTACCACTACAAGCCTGAAGGACTTGAACATAATTGTCGTTTCGACAAATTAAACTAAATCTGAAGTACATACAAAACAACATAGTCATATGACCTTACTCAACAAGTCTGAAGGACTTGTAAAATAGCTGAATACTTGGATTAATAGACAGGATTCCCTCGGCGTCGAGGGTGGTGACACCCACGACCCAACCATCACGGTCAGCAGTATCTTCTATAGGTGGTGGAGCAGAGTTTACTTCTTCGAAGATATCCAATGATGAACTACAATATGTGAACCTAGGAGTCACCCGTTATATACTCTTTTCACGACTAGCAAAAGAGGAAAGTAAACAAGGAAAAAAGAATGAAAAGGGAAGGGGGGTTGGAACGGTGGAGAAAGAATTGCCAAGGGAGTAGTAAGGGAGTAGTGCTCGTTGCTCACGGCATCAGACCAACGATAGTCAGATCTTTCTTCAATGTTGAGTTCAAGAGGTTAGACTTCCGTTGAAACTGCCACGCTTTCACTTCCGCCATACTTGCAGAACAGTTGGTGAAAGCATGGTGATCGTATCCGGGAACATCCACGTAATGTAAGTAGGACACAAATTATAATATTGCACAATATATTAGTTTTAATTGTTTTTTTTCAGATTCCTTTACTTTAGTTTAGCTTTTTGTACAGATTACAGTTTGTAGATGTCTTTTGATTTAGGTGACATGCTACAATATCACTACCCCAATGCCCTATACTTCTAACGGCTATAGACTAAATCGGGTGTAATGAGGTGAACTTGATAGAATTAGTTCAAGATAGCGATAGTAAGTAATAAGGTGGACTAGATAGAATTAGCTCAAGATATTGATATGTGGAATACTTTTTTTATTGCGGTAACGAGCATTTGAGTTCCTAATGCCATAGAGCAAGAAAGAAAACTTTAAGTAATGCTGACAATTTTATGGATAAGTTTCAAAATATTGTTAATTAGTATGTCCGTGTGTATGTGTGTGTGTTTGTCTGTATACTGATTTTTGTAGGAATAACAGTATCTGGTAGTTACTAAAGCTACTTAATCAATTTTACTATATCCATACATCAAGTCATGCTAACTGCAGCTGTTAATGTTGGTAGATATCAATATCTACAAAATAACACAAATAATACAGTAAAATATTATCAGTGTTGGCTGCAAGGAAATAAGTTTGTATTTTCTAGAGTCTTGACTATTCTTCAAAACAAAATCATAGTATATAGACAATATGAATCTTAAATGTTATCCCAAACGGAAAAATTGTGTGAATTAGATTTTTCTTTACTTCTTTTGACTGCCTAGTAATGTTCGTGCCAGTGGGCTCACTGTAAAAAGGCTTCTGTCTCATCTTGTATGGTTTTCTGTTTACGGGGAGGTCAGGGTTAAAATGATAGCTGATTATATACTGAGGTTTACTTTTCAAAAATATTTTTTCAATATTTATCCTTGCATATGATTCTACATTTCTTCCCAACTATACGGTTGTGATCCCTACACAACAAGTGTTAATACGCGTTCTAATCTTTATGAATATAAATACGTGGTGTATATAAAACAAATTACATCGTAAACATATTCAAAACACAGTGTTAGGAATTAATGAATTAAATAAATTAGAGCTTTCAAAGTGTCATTGTAACAACTTTATAAAATAAATATCTTATTTTGCGAATACTTTCTGTATTTTCTTTCTACACTTATTGTGTGTCATTCTAATTTATTTTATTAGATTACACCAAATCTGTGATTGCATAGTCTGGGGTGTCATTATCAAATTATATTGGTTCCCTGGTGATGGATATATAGCGGATAGGAACCCGTTCAGATGTACTGATGGTGTTTTTTCCTTCTAAATGATTCTACGCTCTAAATTCAGTAAAATAAGGATACTAATAAGCTTAAGTCAAATCCCTAAATGTTCACTCTATTAATTCTAATCTTCGGATATCCCGAACAAGTAGTAAGTCCGAGTGCATCCAAAAAATTGTTTGACTTAAGTAAATAAGTATGTTTGACTCGGTAAGAGAGAAATTGCCGTGCAGACATCTTGCTTTAACACAATATTTAATTCTACGTTGCGTTATTTTCAAAATATAGTTCATGTCAAAATAAGGTCAAAAGATTTCTCCAGGGCTCTATTACCTTAACAACACCATATTTTAAGTTTTATTAATAGATACAGTAATAGTTATTAAATATAAATAATTTTCAATTAATAGGCATTTTTAATAAAAACTGTAAAATCCAATTTTTTAGAATTAGGGTATAAATATGGGCTATACTTAAAGTTCAATTAATGTATGTTCATAAACAGAAGTTTGTACAATCCTATATTTTACAATTTAAAAAAATATATCCAAATACAATTTTAATGCAAAAAGCTCTTAAAAATTTGACATTTTATAATCAAATTGCTATATTAAATAAACACTCATATATTTTACTGCCTTATTGTTACTATATGTTTTTAAATCTAATTGTTTTCTCTGCTTCATCTTCAAATTTCGTGGGATCTGCATTAGCGAAATGTTTGTGTTCAAGGGAAATATCTCTTTTGAATTGAAACCATTGACTTCTATTCCTCAGTTTGGACTTTAAGTAAGCTTTTCGTAATTGGTCCGTTATATCATAAGGAGTTATTGCTTTATTATTGTGACAAAGCTACATCCTTACTTCCTCACTGTGAAAAGCCTTTAGAGGGCCGATGAATGTCTAGTCAAGGGACTGAAACCGGTGGGTTGAGTGAGGAGGCAGCACGACAATGGTAACGTGATTGGCTCGAGCCATATCGATTACATCTATATTGCGAGTGTGGCTGTACTGTCCATCCAATATTTTAAAACAGGTGATTCCTGAGTTTGTTTGGCGTGTTCAACAAAATGAGCTAGACACGTAGTGATAAGATGTGTTTTGTACCCATCCATATGGATCTAATTGAACTTAGAGGACAGCATCTCATCAGTTGCTCGGACGTGTTGGTTCTGGGGAAGATTATTATTGGAGGAATGAAGTATCCACTGGCACTCATCACAGCAATGATTGATATTTTATTGATGGCCATGTGTGAGATACCTATAGAAAATATACGTTTTTATCATAGAATACATTGATTAGATATTAGAGTATCTTGGGTGATGATATACCTTATTATTTTCTGTACTTTTAGAGTCGTATGTGAAGCTCCCATAATGTCGTGGATAATCATATATTACAGTATCGCGTTTAATTTTGTCGTTTATATTTCTAATAAATCTTAGTTTCATTGATAAAACTCTTTCTTTTTTACAATCAAATAATTATTAGTATTTGTTACCAGGAAACATGATGTATTTCAAAATATTATAATAGTGGTTTCCTAGATACATATTATTGTTGCGTTTTATTTTATCTAGAATATTTATTTTTCATGCGTATGGTAAATAATTTAAATGAAACTATGTTGTGAGTAACATAATGTTTTCATTTTATATCCATCGATATCTAAAACTTCATGTTGTGTGTCCCATCACCAGCCAGTAGAACAGTCTCCAAAATTTTTACAATATTATCACCATACTTCTTTTTAAAAAAATATAAAAATTTTAGATATCAAATAAGCATTTTTAACACAAAATAGAAATAAATAATTTTTATTTACTGAATCGATCTTTTTTTTAAAAGCTCTCGACAATTTAAAGCCAGAAAGAAAACGATATGATATAGACCAGAGAAAGGGAACTTCAAGTTCCTTCAAGTTTTATTTGTATGTATTGGCTGATTTAGACCACCATAGTCAATTCCTGTATGCAGAAAGGGACGAGAGGATTCTTCTCTGCTCTTGGGAAGTTCTCTCATAATATGTTGTACGCCTCTGGGCTTGGCCTTGAAACATTTAATACAATTGTGCACAATCTTCTAGCATAAGTTTCTACCATTTGAAAGGCTAATACAATTGTATTAGCGCACTAAGCATTGCTTGTGGCCCAGCACGAAGTTGTTTCAAGTGTTCGTTGCTGGCTATTAATTCTGTCAGTTTGTGTCCCTGAGGTAGCACAATTGGATGCTTCTGATCTGGTGTGAGGTTGGATTTTGTAAACGTCCACCCACCCTGATGATTCCATTATTGTCTAGAAAAGGGTTCAGGGAATAAAATTTACTCCTTTGATTAACTTGATGGTTTGATCTAAGATACGAAAGTTCTTTCTGGAACCTTCGTTGTTGCCTCATTTTAATTAAGGTTGTTAGTGCTAACTTGGTTTCATTCACTGTAAGTGATCCCTTTCGACGTGATTTATTATAATGTCTGGTGTTGTAAATGAATCTTAAGCAGTATGAAACTATGTGTACAAATGTGTTAAGCGATGAGAATTTATCAATTAACGCACAGTCTGGAACTTTGCTGACAAGCGTGGTGTTATTATTCCTCCTCTCTAGCATCTATTCATTTGGAGCCTCCAGAGAGCAAATAGGTTCTATCCATACTCTAGAGTCCTGGATTAGCCAATCTAGACCATTCCACCACAAACTCGAGTGAACTAACTGATCAGCTGACAAACCTCTATACACAAGGTCAGAAGGGTTTTCATGTGTTCTGACATGTCGCCAATTTTCAATTTTAGTGATTTCTTGAATTTTGGCAACCCTGATCGCCACGAATGTATTCCAATTTGATGACGGAGATGCCAACCATGACAACACAATAGTTAAATCTGTCCAGTAGAAATATTTGGTGATGTTTTTGTTAAGGGGTATCCGGGTACGATAAGTAAGTTCCGCTAATAGTAATGCTCCACATAATTCTAGTATTGGCAACGATGCTTTTTTGAGTGGAGCTACACGGGACTTAGAACAAATAAGTTTGACTGTACAGCAACCTCTTGAGTCTGTGCTTCCTAAATAAAAACATGCGCCATAAGCAGAGTCCGACGCATCTGAAAAACCGTGTATCTCCAATTGGACGGTTGTGTCACTTGCTAATATATTTCTGCTGATTTGCATTTTATTGAGACTTGTTATTGATGAAAAGCATTGCTGCCACCTTGAGTGCAAACTGATTAGTACCGATTTATCCCAACCCAATTTTAGCTGCTACAATTCTTGAAGGTTAATCTTGGCCTTTAGGATGACTGGTCCAATCAACCCCAATGGATCCAAATATACCACACTCACCCTACACCTAAAAGATAGAGGCCACTACTAGCTTTAAAGAGGGTGGGCGGGAGCTAAGGAAATAATTATAAAAAGGAGAAACATTTGCAAATTTAAGAAATATTTTAATTATTTATTCAATGTAATAAACAGAGGTAAAACAACAAATTACATGGCCTTACAGGTCAAACTGAAGTGTGTTGGAAAACAAATATGTCATAGCTGATTCTGCACTTAAGCAGTACGTTTAAAAGTATATATTCAAATCTCAAAGTATATTATGATTTTATGTGAACTAGTCTGGAAGAGGCCAAAATATATACAATATGATTAATATTATAAAGAATAATTTAAAGAACCTTTCTTAAATGATTTACAATGCATCTGATTCCCCACAGTGAATAGAGATAAAACAAATTTAGGATCAAAATTTAAATTTAAATATTGAATCAGATGTTTATTAAAAATTTAAATTACTACCATACGATGATTACAAAGAGCTTAGAAATCCTCTTTCAAACGGTTTACAACGCGTCTGATTCACCACTGTGAATACAAACCAAAATTAATTTAAATGTTTGTATCAAATTTAAATTTTAATGTCAAATCAAATATTATTATAAAAGTTTAAATCATTAAACATTACAACGATTATAAAGAGCTTAAAGAGCCTATTTTAAATGGTTTACAACGCGTCTGATTCACCACTGTGAATACAGACAAAACCAATTTAATTTTTAGGATATAATTTAAATTTTAGGATCAAATTTAAATTTTAAATATTGAATCAGATTTTTTTCATTAGCACAAATGTTTGACTTCCCGACAAAACTCAAACCTTCACGGAACTATTACCCTCGACACTTTTAAAGAATTAGATAAAATTCCTACATTTAAATATTTAATATTAACATAGAAAACAAAGCATTGTTACGTTAGAATTACATGTAATTTATCACTAAATGAATCGGTGAATTTAAAGTCAAAACCTTACTAATCAACAAAAATAAGTTACTTTAATATTTATTCCGAAAAAGATACACTACAAAAATAACCTTTAAATGAAACACTATCAAATTTAACGAATTTAAATTATTACTAGTCACCAAATGAGCAATAAAAATAATATTTAAACTGAATATGTCTACCCAAAAAATGGAATAAAAAAAAGTAGCTACCCAAATATTTCAAGAAATTACAAAGATACTAGTGCCCAAGTGGTAATAAGAGATATTAAGTGTTCCATAACAGAATTTACTTTCAAAAATAAAACATTTACCAAAAATTTACAGATGTCTACACTAGCTGATTCAAACTACATAAAAAACCTAACTGTTCAAGATATTCAAACCCATAGTTTAAGTATAAAGATTATATAATCAATTATATATATAATTGATTATATATATTATATATATAATATGTGTATTATAATATTATATATTATAATATATATAATATTATAATATATATTATAATATATATTATAATATTATATATATATTATAATATATATTATAATATATTATATTATATATATATTATAATATATATTATAATATTATATATATATTATAATATAATATAAATATTATATATATATTATAATATAATATATATATAATATTATAAATATATATATAATATATATATATATATTATATATAATTATAATATATATATATATATATATATATATTATATATATATTAGTCATCTTAGTTAGATAATGTTCTAGTCCACAGGACCTCTCGTGGAAGCGTTGCATGTAATAGTCCTCGATGCTAGCTGAAAGCTAGATATATATAGGGCTAGGTGATGGTTTGGTAGGTGGGAAATTTCCATACTAGGAAATTGATTATAAGTAGTTTAACGTCACACTCCAAGAAGCTGGTGGATAGGTTACGTCTCTTTTATCACGTCCGCAAGTTTCGTAATGTGTTTTAGATCCATTTGACTTGTCTCCAAGGCTCGAACACCATACAGACGGCTGCAGACTCTAGCTATGTGCATTCAGTCACGTAGACCTGGTAAGTTGCAGTGAACCTAGTAAGTGGCCAGCCGAGACAAACCAGTTGGGCCAATCAGCGTATTTATGGACTCCTCTATTGGAACGTCTTGTTGCTGAATTATTCATAGCTTGCTAGGACATCTCTTCGTTTTAGCATTTGGAGTGAACAGGCTGGCTATGAAAGTCATACTAGTCCGGAAGATAAAACGAGTGAGTTGAGTACATATATAAGACATAGTGAGATTGTGATATTTAATAATGCTGGATGTATATGGATATAAGGTTATTTGGGGTGGTAGTATACTAGCTAGTCTTGCTAGAATTTATATTGCAGAATGTCTATATGTTTAATCTTATTTGGGGTGGGTAGTAATATTGTGATATTAGCAGTACAAGCTAATATTACAATTATTTTCCCTTCTTAGGACAAGATGAGAAGACAGAACACCCATCATCTTGAAGACAGCCCATTGCTTGGGTTTGAGTTGTTATCTTTAATCTGCATCTTCATAACCAGCTCGGAGATGACAAATCTCACTGTTTTAGTCGTTCCAAAGTCCATCATCTTCAGAAGACGCCCGCACTACTGATATTATATTAACTTATAAAGAGATTAAAAGGAAAGGGAGGCACAACTAGACCCAATGTAAAGCAAGATTCTCGCAACTATGCTATCGGCAAAAGGTTGCACACTGTATTTCACATGGTTACCAACAAAATATTATATATATAGAATGAACCTCTTCTGTCTTCTACGGTCCTTCTCTTGACACACAAGAGTTCAATATTGTCTTATGAAGAGAGTCAATGTATTCAGTTACATTTAGCACTACATATACCTATACATACATATTAAGAAATCCTGATGAAGGGGATCTGGGGAGCGTCCCCTTTTTTATCACCTAAGGAGGGTTTTATGTCAACAAGACAATATCTCAAGAACAACAAAACAAATTAAATTTCACTTATCGCCGCCGGAAGCATAACTCCTTCCCTAGGCTTAGGATAGAGCGGAAGCATGAGATAAGTTAAGATGAGAAGAAATATTTATTTCTATATTAGTCAAACCCGATTTCATAACCCTAGATCCACTACAAGGATCAACCTATTAAATCTTAAAATATCAAATATTAATTCAAAAAAGTTACTTCAAAATAAAGGGACATATTACAAAGAGTTCAATTATAGGTTTCCATAAACCTATAAATAACTACACGCATGGTTTCGCTTAATTTACCTGAGTAAAACAAAATAGAGTAATTATGTAATATGTTGAGCTTATAACTATTACCCATAAATAACTAGGACATACGCTCCTTAGGTTGGTACTAGCTTCAGATGGCTCACATGATCCCTGTGCGTCTCGGTGGGGTCTGTCGGGTTTTGTAACCTCACCGACACTAGCGTCAGGAAGGAGTCCACTGACCACGCCCCACTCCACGTCCTTGGCAGTTACTTTGTCAATGGCGTAGCTCTGGAGGAAACATCTACACATTACAAGGTTACCATCTGCAATGTTCACGGGATAGGACCACTATTGTAGATTTATGCAACTCTCTCCTCTGTGACTTTTTCAGATTCTGAACACCTTTCAGAAAAAGAAGGGTTATTAGGATTTCCCAGCAGAAGATCAACATCATAGAACGCTAAAAGGGGATGGTTTGGTTCCCTACCTTACAATACCAAGGCAGGTGAGCCCCAATTGACTCGTGCTAGGCCGAATTAAAGGCCAAATTTAAAAAATCTAAGTCACGGTCCCAGTGGACTTGAGACTCGCTGTGATAGATGGTCAATGCTACCTTAAGGTTTATGTTAAATCTTTCCACATGATTAGAGGATGGATAATAAGGGCTGGTGGTAAAATGTTTAATCCCCCATCCAAAACACATGTCCTTGAAAAATTTAGACCTTAAACATGGGCCATTATAGATTACGATTATATAGATTATAGATTACATAACCGTGTTATTTAGAGACACATATACAGGCAAACGTCTTCTGTTGTAAGCTGCGGCCCTGGATCTCCGCAAATTATGAAAGGCAAGCTTACACCTTTCATAATAAGTGGAGGTCCCAGAATCCCCAACCAGAGGGTCAACGTCCCACATTGCCAACAAGGGATGACTCAATTCCCTACCAAGTAACAAAGAGGAAGGGGTGGTTCCTGTCGACTCATGAATAGCTGAGTTGAAAGCCAGAGATAGAAAGTTTAGTTCCTTGTCCCAGTGAGGCTGGGAACTACCATGATAAATGGTCAAAGCAATGTTTAGGTTTCTATTGAATCTCTCTACCTGATTAGGGGCAGGCTTGTAAGGACTAGTAGTAACATGTTTAATTCTCCACGCAAAACACATGTCATGAAAAACCTTGGATCGGAAACGGGGACCATTGTCACTTACTATCTTTCTAGGGGCACCAAAAATTGCCCATACTCTATCAGATAAAGCTCTAACGGTGGTGGAACCCTTCATATTTCTAATGGGGATAATAACAACAAACTTAGAAAAACCATCAATGAGATTAAGAACACAAGTATTCCCATTGGTAAAACTAGTGATGGGTCCCACAAAGTCAACAAACACAGTTTCCCGCGGGCCATGAGCAACATCTGCAGAGTGTAACCCATAACGTGTGTTCTGTGGAGGTTTGGCTCCCAAACAACCATCACACTTTCTAATCCACTGCATAACATCCTGGTACATATTGGGCCAAAAAACTCCTGAACAATCTTACGATGCGTTTTGAAAATCCCCAAATGGCCTCCAAAGGTAGAATTGTGAAAGTATCTAAGTATCATATCCCTAAATTTAGTTGGAACGAACATCTTGCTACCCCCCTTCTATATCTATGAATATCTATAGGGTGAGGAAGGCTAATATCAGGTAAAAGAATCACCTGATTGCACAAAATAAATTTTATTATTGAAATAACAACTTTACAATACTTGAGAAAACAAACATCGTGCGTGAAGCGCACCTCCATTAGTCATCAGACCATTAAGTACAAATACAATCAATCTCAAATTCTCCTAAGTATGATTATATAAACAACACTAAGCGTGTTGAACACAACATAATACGAGGTCTGGGATCTCTGATGCCAACTTATCTTATGGGCTTTAGCTGCTTGATACATTAACTTAGTATTTAGAATAATGATTTTAATATAAGGCGTAAGCCACAACTGCGTTATCTTACATGACGTCACTCAGGAATAGAGTACAAAACAATAATTCCAAACGTTCATAAATAACTTGACGTCACGTCTAAACATCATTTCCCTAATGCAAGAGCGAGCTAAGTCTCGCTTTACTATCCTGCTTTCAACAATAAATTTGATTATAACATCTGCCATCGTAAAGTACAAAAGGAAGTTTACTAGGTGGGTCTTGAACCCGGGGCGCGCTGACACTCAGTGCGCTTTAAATAATAAGCAAGTATATACAATTATGACAAATAATAGGGTCTGGGTTTGAATCCCAGCTAAAATGGATGACGAAGGGCGACATCTTTCTATATGCCGCGGGAAGCGCATGGCATAGCAATTCAAATAAATAATTAATTACAAAATTGAAGTCCAGACGGTAATTTAGAATACAGTTCCCCCCATGACGCCGAAACAGAATTTATAATTTTGAATATTAATAATCCCCGAGACCTAGTCGCCGTTCTCACCTCTTATCCATGAGATCGTAGTGTAGTAAGTGATTTTACTTTATTGGCGTAGCTGTATATATACAAATGAAAATTCTCAGAGGGGGGAAGGACCGAAGGAGACGGAGGGTCGGAAAACAAAACAAATTAAGGAACGGGATGTTCGAGAACGTTGCCGAAGCGCCCAGGGCTATGCGAGGCCGGAAACGGAACTCTTCTTTCTGGCTGGCTGGACACGTGTTCGACTCTTGCAGTCAGTTGGCTGGGAACTCGTAGCTCAGTTGGACGGGCATTACTTTCGAGAGTGGAGGTCGGCGGTTAGTGGTGTAGGTCGTGCGTAGGTCTTCCGAGAGCGGGCCGCTTGGTTGGTGAGTGTTTGTCCCATTTGATATTATTTGGTATTATTGACATTACATGTAAGTCGTTACAATCTTTCTACCTTTGTTGTTCTTACCCCGCACGCATAACAGATCTCTATTTATAGTAAATTTTTCAACATCATCACCTCTACCTAAGCGATCGATAATATCCCTACAATAGGGGTCTTCTAATTGATGTTGTGCTATGGAGACAAATGACTCAGGGATAGTACTAATGATATTAACATTAGCGGGACTAGGGCAAGCAATTATCGGGTACACTCCCTCGTTGATGCGCGACAAAACATCGGCAACTACGTTATCTTTACCAGAGACATGTACAGTGGTAAATTAAAATTGAGACAATCTTAAAACCCAACGGCCAATTTTACCTAATTGTTTTGGGTGATTAAACATCCATGATAAGGCACTATTATGAGTATACAAAATGAACACGCGTTGTTAAAGAAAATCAGCAAACTTCTCAGTGGCATATAAGCATGCAAGACATTCCTTTTCATATGGACTGTACCTTTTTTGAGTCTCATTTAATGATTTGCTCACAAAGGCTACTGGAAGCAATCCTTCAGGATATCACTGAGACAGGACAGCTCCAAGGGCATAAGAGGATGCGTCTACCTTAAGTTTGAAATTAAGTGAAATATCGGGCATTCTCAGTACCTTAGGGGACACTAGATTTAGTTTAAGTTTAGAAAAAACAGTTTTTTTGTTCCTCTCCCAAGGCAAATTGTACCCCCTTTATTTAACTGATTTAAATGGGCAGCTAACTCTGAAAAGGAAGGAATAAACCTGGAATAATACGCGCACATTCCCACAAAGCGTTGAACCTGTTTTATATTCTTAGTGGTAGGGAAATCAACTATAGGTCTTATCCATTCCGGATCTACAAGGATATTACCCTTAGAAATCACATAACCCAAATATTTAATGCAATCAGTGCCCCACGTCACTTTATCCGGGTTGACAGTAAGACCTGCCTCTCTTAGGCGCTGCAAAACTAACCTGACATGTTCATTATGCTCTTCCAGGGATTGACTATAAACACAAATGTCGTCTAAATAATTAAACACAAATTTGAATTTAAAATCTGCCAAAATATGGTCCAAAACTCGACTTAAGGCCGCTCCTCCACAACTAATCCCAAGGGGAACTCTATTATACTCATAACAGCCCCAAGGGGTCACAAAAGCGGTATACTGCTTAGACTCCTCAGTAAGAGCACACTGAAGAAAGCTATCCTTCAGGTCTATTAAACTATAGACCTTCACCTCCCCTAAATTTTGAAAGGCACTTTCAACCGTGGGCATAGGGTAAGGGTCAAAGATAATCTGTGTATTCATTTTCCTGTAGTCAACTATAAGCCTATGTCCACCATCTTTTTTGGGATAATAAAAGCAGGGTTAACATATGCAGAACGGGATGGTATGATATCATCTTTATCAAGTATATCATGGACTAGTTCTCTAAATGCTTCCAACTTAGGTGGTGAACAAGAATAATGTGGAGGACTGACAGGTCTATAATTATATAAAGAGATTTGATAAGGGAATATATCACATTTTCACCACTTAGTGGATATAGTGTCAGAGAAACCTTGTAGTGTTGCACTAAGTTCAATGGGGTGGTTTACAGATCAATTTTTTTTTGTTTGTTTTCCACTTTCTCAAAGTTAACTTTACATAACGGGTTGAATTTAAAATAGATATTATTCCCATTTAAATTGATTTGACAATTAGTTTTTGACAAAAAATCTTTACCAAGTATTACATCATATGGTAAATTATCAACAACAGATAGACTATGTGTCCAGGTGAATCCTTTAATTTTAATAGTTTAACAAATACTTTTATTTACTTCAAGTGTTGTTCCATTAGCAATGGCAAAATATCGAGGTTCAAAAGATTTTTCTTTCAAAGGAATTAAGTTAGGTAACTTTTGAATAAATTTCGAATTTATAAAGGAAGAACTAGCTCCTGTATCAACAAGTGCAAAACATGTAAAATTATTAATATTAATTTTAATAATTGGATCCAAGGTACATGGTATGGTTCTGCATTGCCCGACTAAGCCATGTCTTTGTCGGCGCCTTACTAGTTTTTTGCCCTACACTGACTTTTGTAGTGACCCCTTCTACCACAATTAAAGCATTTAATTGATGACATATCTTTTTTTGTATTTAAATTACTTAAATTTTGTTTGTGAAACACATGTGGTTTACTAGTATGTGTTTGGAACGGTCTATTATAGTTGTAAGTTTTAGGTTTAGTATTAGTGGTGCTTGTATCAAATAGTAGTGGTGCTTGTATCAAATAGTAGTGGTGCTTGTATCAAATAGTAGTGGTGCTTGTATCAAATAGTAGTGGTGCTTGTATCAAATAGTAGTGGTGCTTGTATCAAATAGTAGTGGTGCTTGTATCAAATAGTAGTGGTGCTTGTATCAAATAGTAGTGGTGCTTGTATCAAATAGTAGTGGTGCTTGTATCAAATAGTAGTGGTGCTTGTATCAATAGTAGTGGTGCTTGTATCAAATAGTAGTGGTGCTTGTATCAAATAGTAGTGGTGCTTGTATCAAATAGTAGTGGTGCTTGTATCAAATAGTAGTGGTGCTTGTATCAAATAGTAGTGGTGCTTGTATCAAATAGTAGTGGTGCTTGTATCAAATAGTAGTGGTGCTTGTATCAAATAGTAGTGGTGCTTGTATCAAATAGTAGTGGTGCTTGTATCAAATAGTAGTGGTGCTTGTATCAAATAGTAGTGGTGCTTGTATCAAATTAGTAGTGGTGCTTGTATCAAATAGTAGTGGTGCTTGTATCAAATAGTAGTGGTGCTTGTATCAAATAGTAGTGGTGCTTGTATCAAATAGTAGTGGTGCTTGTATCAAATTTTTTTTCCATACTGGATGGAGGGATGGAAATTAAATATTCCTGTTTGGCTAACACCGTACTTTCAATTTGAGATGCTAAACAATGTAATTCTGCCTTGAAGATGGCTGGGAGACGAATAAAAAATGTCATCTCGTTAATGGTGATACATTTTCAAGTATGGTTACAAAAATCTCATTTTCCTCTAAAATGAGTTCAAAAACTTTGGCTGCTTCTGAAATTGACATAATAAATCTACGAAAAGATTCTTGTTGTTTTTTAAATATATTCACAAAGTGAGTCTTCGAACTGGTTTTAGCCCTTGGCGGGATTAAGGTACTCAGTATTCTATGTCTACAATTCTTCCAAGAAAGATTTTCATTCAAGCACTCGACTAAAATTTGCGTTAAATACCCACTAGTTTTACTCAAACATAAGGAAAGAAATTCAAGTTTGTTATCTATATTTAAGTCACAAAATTTATTAATTTCTAAAATAAATTTAAATATAATTTTATAATTTTAACCGTCACATGGTGGGACTTTTTCTAGGTAACGAGATAATACTTTAGTTTTAGTGCTTTCAGTAATACTGATTACAGCTTGTGATGTGTTTACATTACTGGGTTGGTTGTTATTCGGTAAGGTTTCTATCTTTTTATTAATTTCATTTAACCTTTTATTAATTTGATTAAGTTGTTGTAAAAAAGGGTGTGTGTTAGCATTTCGTGACTCAGCTGGTTGAGAATCTAAAATCCTAGGTGTCGTCCGCAGCTCACTTACCGAGGTATCATCGGCTACCACCCAACCCTTCTCTCTAATGGCTGCTATCAACTCCACTTGTGACAGCTGTTGAATTATGTCAGTGACCTCAGTAGATGGTTCTTCTGTCTCCTTTATTTGACTGTTCTCAAGCTCAGTGCTTGCAGGATTTCTGTTATCCATGTTGAGTTTAGGGAATTAGAGTGTAAAACAAAAACAAAAATAACAGTTATTAACAATACATTGAAAGTTGCGCAGGTTGTAGGGATTTTGTATTAACTGGGTATTTATATTAAGGGTTGTTTACTTTTTTATATATGAGAGTGATAGGAACCTACATTATAACAGACAAAGAATTAAATCGGTAACAGAAATAGATTTATTATACAAAAACATAAAGGTTGCAATTAGAGTACAACAGCTGAATAGAAAAAAAACAGAAAGTAGAAACTGTGGTTGAAGCCCGTTGAATGGGCAAAGGAAAACAAGTGGTTTATCAAAGTAAGATATTATGTATGATGGGATATAATAACTCCAAAGTTAGAGTATCTTCCTGTAGCTCGGGAGAATACGTGTCCAAGACGACATGGCAACAGTTGGGTTAGCAGCATAACTTCCACCAGAGGGGTCTAAGCAAACCAAGGTGAATTAAAGACAAATAAAGATGTAACAAATGACACTATAATTTTAGAGTTATTAGCCAATGTTCATCCCAGCTAGAGATAAAGAACTGTTACAGAAATAGTAAAAGGACGGACGGTCCATTACATCAGTGAATGACTGAAACGCAACCAGGTGTCTACACTAAGTAGTACTATGGCCGGTCCTTTCCCAGTGGGAATTGCCAGAGCATTCAATAGTACATTTATGACATTACCCACTGCCAGGGGTAAACCTCACGTTTAGAAAGCACACTAATTTTGAACACTAAATCATAAGATGTGCCAACCAAGGGGCGAAAGAAAAGTACTATCTGTGCGGGCCACCGTACAAGATTAGCCGTGTTCCGCACTTTGCGTACCCAAAATAATAACACAGAAAAAGATATACAATTAACAGTGCTGTGAGATACTGACTTAACTAGGTCCTCAAATAAAGGCGTTATATAACCTGGTTGTAGACATTCTAATATTAGCACATATGAGTATGACGTCTATGGCGTCATGTGATATTGTGAAGTTTTAAGAACTTGCTCCTGAATAATGAACTTGTGAATGAGTGGGCTTTAAAGCCTGGGTCCTATAACAAATAGAGTTCAAGGCTCCCGCATTTAAGCTATATCTTATGGACATAGGAAAATATGTATTCAACACCTCTGACATACAAAATATGTTATCCCTATTGACTAAACAAACACGTCAGATAGACGTACAAAATAAAGAAGTTATTGTGACTCTACAAAACACGTCTGATTAACGTACAAAATAAGTTAGTTCTATTGACTAAACAAAAGTTTACATAGTCATAACAACAAATTCAACAAGTCTGAGGAATTTGGAAAATAACATAATACTTGGATTAATTGATGGGTTTGTCTCGGCATCGAGGTGGTGAGTCCCACGTCCTAACCGTCATGGTCAGCAGTTTCTTCTATAGGTGCTGAAGCATTGTTTCCTTCTTCGAAGAAATCCAAGTGATGAACTACAAAAAATGGACATAGTAGTTTCTAGTTATATACTCTTTCCTTGACCAGCAAATAGGGCACCGTAAACAATGGAATAGAGAGGACTGGAAAGGGAGTTTTGAAACGGAGAGGAAAGAGTTGCCAAGAATGTCTACTAGGGGCGTAGTGGTCGTAGCTCATGTTGTCACTAGTGATGAACAAAGGACCCTCTGGTCTTTCTTCGATGTTGAGATAAAGAGGTTAGACGTGCGTTGAAACTGCCACGCCTGTTCTTCCGCCATGCTAGTAGAATAGTTGGTGAAAGCATGGTGATCATATCCGGGAACATCTTCGTTAGGTATGTAGAATCCAGACTAATTTAATACTAAATATATCAGTACTAAATATCCTCTTCTGATTTCCTTGTCGTAATTTTGAATACTGTGCAAATTATTGTTTGTAGATGTCCTTTAGATTTAAGTGACATGCTACAACTGGGACGTTTTGGTATATCGGCCTAATGTAACCCAAAGCTAATATTCTGGGCGGATATAGTTTTAAGATATGCTTCACAACTCCTAAACCAATCTCGCACGTAGCTATACAAGCTAGGCCAGAAAAACAATTTAGGTATTTACTGTTGCATTTTAAGGACTCCCAGGTGGCCTCCAAAAACAGATTCGTGAAAATAACTCAATAACATGGGTCTAATCTTTTGTGGCACAAATATCCTTCTTCTCCTGGCCCCTTGATCATAAGAAACTACAAGACCCTTGAATACACCATATCTACCTAAATCTTCACCTTTCTCCCATTTTTCAAGGAGTTGAATACAGAATGGGTCCTCCCTTTGATATTTAGCGATGGACACAAAGGACTCAGGAATAGTACGTAATACACACGCAGTTTCCACGTTCTCCTCCGTACCAATGATATCTAATCCCTCATTCATCCTCGAGAGGGTATCCGCAACAACATTCTAATTACCAGAAATATAGTGAATATTGAGTTTTAATTGCGAAAGGCGCAAAAATTCACCGGCCTATTCTTCCAAGTGGCTTGGGGTGAGACCACATCCAGGCCAAGGCCATATTGTCAGTGAAGAGATCCAATTCCCTTTGCTCAAGATAATCCGAAAATCTCTCTACTACAAATACTCAAGCGAGACATTCCTTCTCCTAGTTGCTATACTTCCTTTCAGCCTTCAAAACAGTTTTACTCGCAAAAGAAACAGGCAAAACCCCCTCCGGATGAAGCTGAGACAGCACAGCCCTGAGTTCAAAAGAAGATGCATCTATCTCTAGCTGAAAATAGAGTGAAAAATCTGTCATCTTGAGCACTTCAGGGGAAACCAATGATTTCTTTAACAAAGAAAATGCCTTTCCCTGGTCTTCCCCCACACAAACTTGGAAACCTTCCTTTTGAGAAAGTTCAAAGTAGAAGAAATTTCTTAAAAATGAGGTATAAACTTTGCGTAATACGCACACATGCCCATTAAAAGTTGAACACCCTTTATATTCTTAGGCACGGGAAAAGCAAGAATGGGTTTTACCCGTTCAGGGTCCACCAACAGGTTGCCCTCAGAAATAATGTAACACAAGTACGTGATGGACGTAGTGGACCACGTAACATTCTCAGGATTTACAGTCAACCCCACATCTCTGAGTTTACGTAAGACTATCTCAATATGAGTCATATGATTCTCCAAAGTGTTACTATAAATACAAATGTCATCAAGATAATAAAATAAGAACTTACTTACAACCCTAAAAAATTTGATCCAAAACACGATTAAGGGCCTGACCCCAATGTAAAATCCAAGGCGAACGTGGTTAAACTCGAACTCTTGCCATGGGGGACAAACTCATCGTATTGTTTAGAGCGTTCAGTCAGCGCACATTGCAATAAACTGGCATTGATGTCAATAAAACTATAGTACTTGGTTCCACCAAGATGTTGGAAAGCAAATCTACACTAGGCATAGGGTAGGAGTCGAAACTAATCTGTGTATTCACCTTTATATAGTCAATGATTAGTCTACTACCCCTAGCCTTACGGGGAATGATGAAGGTGGGGCTATCAAAGGCAGATTTAGACAGTCGTATCACCCCCTCCTTTAGCATATTCTGAATAATTTCTCTAAATATTTGTAACTTTGCTGAGGCGCAAGAATAAGGACCATATCGTACCGGTTTAGGGTCTTTTATAACAATGTCATAAGGTAAGACATCACATTTCCCCCACTTGGGAGTGATAACATTGGAAATTGTTCTAAATTTGAACTTATATCTACATTTTAAAGGTATACTAAGAAATGGTCTCCATGCTTGCGTTCCTTGATAAACACCACCTTAACACGTGGCAAAAACCCAAAAGAAACTTCTCTTTGAGACAAATTAACAATTGCCCTAGAGGGGGCAAGGAAATCAACGCCTAAAACTATATCATAGGGTAAACCCAAGACAACAAACAATGTGGTTTTCCACGAGAATCTACCAATCTTAATGGAAACGATAACTCTCTTACTAACCACCAGAGAAAAACCATTAGCAATAGCATAAACTTTAGGATGATTATTTTCAAAAACAACATTGTTAGACTTTTGAAGAGAAGTAGAAAAGTCAGAACTGATATTGAAGCACTTGCCTCAGTGTCTAACAATCCTAAACAGGCCTAGGAACAAACATAAAGAACAACAACAGGTGAAGGTGGGCATTGATAATCGCTTCGCTCGGCAGACCCATGAATCTTATGGTGCACTACTAGTAGAGTAGGAAACCAACTCTGAAAATGCCCTAACCACAGACATTTGAAACAACGACATTTAGACATAACCCTGTTCTCCAATTTTCGCGAGCCGGTGTGGTTCTACCCCACAGGATTGGTATCCCGTGCAGGAATCCTGCTTCTATATGTCTGCGTACTACCAAAACTTCCAGGATTCGAACTCACACCTAAATTGACAACAACAATAAGTGCATTAGCCACCAAAAACTCGCTTTCAAAGAGTAATGTGCCCTCAATAAGGGACGCAAGGTTATGTAGTTCACCCATAGAACAAGGTTAACTGGCGAAAATAAAATGGCTTCGAGATAAGGAGGACACATTTTACCAAATAATGTCCACTACTTGGCGCTCTGAGAGGTTTAACTCTAACACCTCCAGCCTCAGACACGGACACAATGAAGATTCTCAAGAAATCCTCAGGGCGTTGAAACCATTTGACATAGAACCTACGCAAGTTTTCCCTAGATCTAGTGGAGAAAAAGACAATCAAGAATCTTTTGTTTTATATGTCTCCAGTTTAATCCTTGTACTAACCCTTCAGAAAACCATAGGGTCAAATACCCAGAAGATTTCCCCAAACAGAGAGCTACAAACTCAGATTCTGAGCCTAGTCACAGTCGACAAACCCTGTCTATTTCAACGAGAAATGTAAAAAGTGCAGAGCTATCCTGACCATCACACAACGGTATACGACTAATAAAATCGACAAGAATTTTCAGTTGAGTTCAATCACTCACCAAAGTGCGCGACAGGTCAATTGTGGCCTCTACTCTCACCGGTACTGCTTGGCGATCAACCAATCCCACTCCTTCAGGATCGTCAGACGTCTCGCTCTCCGTCAGGATTCTCAAAGAGGATATCTCGGAGCCTAATGACAGTGGTTTCCAAAGAACATTGCAGTCCTCTCTTGGCCAGCTCGGAAATCAGGCCATCTTTGTTGAGTCTGTAGACCATATATCTAGTCATCACCCCAAAGTCGCTTGCTGCTTTAGCTCCAGAAGTAGCGTCCATGGTCAGTTTTCCCTCCATGGAACAAATATAAAGAAGGTTTATTTAAAGAATAGATGTTTACAACAATTATATAATTATTGCAATAATGATTTCCAATACAGACAGAGTGGCGCAGTGTTCCGCAATCAGCTTACGCCTAAAAGCAGAGGCCACTACTAGCCTAAAAGAGGGTGGGCAGGAGCTAAGAAAATAATCATAAAAGAGGTAAAACATTTGTAAATTTAGGAAATATTTAATTTATTTATTCAATGTAATAAATAGAGGTAAAACAACAAATTACATGGTACA
Organism: Timema podura; assembly: GCA_033556935.1. NCBI lineage: Eukaryota > Metazoa > Arthropoda > Insecta > Phasmatodea > Timematidae > Timema > Timema podura. The sequence continues at coordinate 73,550,784 of JAVRXN010000001.1, forward strand.
GGTAAACTGAATTGTGTTGGAAAACATATAAACCACGGTTGATTCTCCACTTGTGCAGTACGTTTGAAAGTATATATTCAAACTCTCAAGGTATGTTATGATTTTATTTGAACTAGTCTGGAAGAGACCAAAAATATAAACAATTAGATTAATATTATAATAAAAATTGTTTAAAGAACCTTTCTTAAATGATTTACAAAGCATCTTATTCCCTCAGTGAATAGAGATAAAACAAATTTAGGATCAAAATTTAAATTTAAATATCGAATCAGATATTTATTAAAAATTTAAATTATTACCATACGATGATTACAAAGAGCTTAGAGAAGCTCTTTCAAATGGTTTACAACGCATCTGATTCACCACTGTGAATACAGAGAAACTAATTTAAATTTTAGGATCAAATTTAAATTTAAATTTTGATTCAGATAATATGTTAAAAGTTTAAATCATTAAACTTTACAACGATTATAAAGAGCTTAAAGAGCATCTTTTAAATGGTTTACAACGATTCACCACTGTAAATACAGGCAAAACTAATATAAATTTTAGGAACAAATTTAAATTTTAAATATTGAATAAGATATTTTCATAAGCAGAGAGGTTTGACTTCCCGACAAAACTCAAACCTTCGCGGAACTATTAACCTCGACACTTTTAAAGAATTCGACAAAACTCCTATATTTCAAAAAATATGAGCGGTCAGATGGGTTTGCTTTGTAGTCGTAGAATGTCACCTGTGAGTAAACTTTAAGTGGGGTTGTAAATATTTTCGTGTAAACAACTATACTTTTTTTTTTACTTTACTGGTCCGAAATTTAAATGCTTATTGACTGCCTCCTGGATCGAAGACTTTTTGTAAGAAGTACTTATTTAAGTTTGATGTTCCTGGGAATGGTGGTATTGAATTAAAATATGGAGGTTGATGTATTTGCGCGTTCATTGAAGGTCCTTGGTTCCTATCCTGTTGATACACTGTGTTAGGATTTGAATATCTCCTATTTTGCTCTGGTGTTTGAGAATTGTTTTGATATATATTTAGTCTATCTTGTCTATTAGTGATTTCTCTAATTTGGGGTTTGACAATTGCTTGGGTCTATCAAGATTATATCTGTTTGATTGATCATTGATTTCTTGATTTCGTTGATATATATCATCAAATTCTATCAACACTCTCTCTACCTCTTTAATATTTTGTTTATTTATGTTGATCAGAACATCTTCTACTGCAGTTGGGAAATGATCCATTAGGAGACCTATCAATCTGTCTTCTGTTACTGGTTATCGTAAGTATTTTGCCTGTGTCACAAACTTATTAAAATATTCACTCATTGTACCATCCTTGTTGTTATACTTTCCATTAAAAATCAACTTTAGAAAATCATCCTGCATATTCTGAGACCAATATTTTTCTAAAAATATTACTTTGGCTTGATCGTAAGTCTCCCATTCACTCTCTATGCTATTTGCCCAAGATTTTGCTTCATTTTCTAAACCTGATAAAAATATTTCTATTTTGACCTTTTCAATTATTTTTTCTCCTTTAAATACTCTTTCTACATTGTTTATGTACTGTACCGCTGAGATATTTCCTCTTTTTCCCTTGAATTTCGGAATAAGTGCTAATGAGGTTTCTCTTACTCCCTTAACAAATAGGTTGGTAGTACTGTTTAAGTTACTAACTTCACCTAGATTTATTGTATGATTTTCTATTAGAAAATCTGTTAAATTTTTATCTAAATTCTCTACTGCCTCGCTAACAATCCCATCGATTTGTGTTGTAATTAAAGTTTTATTGGTATCCTGTTGAGAGTAGAATGCTATCTTTACCTTTTCAATTTCTTTTTTAAAGTTATCTTGGACTACCTTAACATTAGTTTTGGTGTGTTCTATTTGAAGGTCAAGATTACCAACCTTAATTTCTACTTCTTTTAACCCTTTGTTTGATTCCTGCTCGATAATTTCAATTTTATTTTTATTAGATGTTATCTGTTCCATTAATTTGAACTGTCCCTTTCTTAAATTTTCTTGTTTTTCCGCCAAAACCTTTTTTACATTTTCTCCTTCTATTACTTTTTTATCAACCTCATTTAACCGTACTGCCAAATTTTGATAGACCATTTCTACTTGGTCGAACTTTGGTTCTAAATAAACAAATCTCTGTTCACAAACCTCCTTACTCTGTTCAATTTTAGTACTTAGTTCGTTATTGATTTTTTCAAGCTTTGAATATGTTTCCTGCTTAGTTTGATCTATTTTCTGATTAGTTTCTACTATTTCCTGTTTAGTTGCTACTATTTCCTCTTTGGTTTCTTCTATTTTCTGATTAGTTGCTACTATACCTGCTTCTATTTTCTTATTAGTTGCATCTATACCTGCTGCCATTTGCTGTAATATCACTTTGATAAAATGATTAAAATCTCTTACGGGTTCCACCATTGTTTGTTCCTTTACTATTTCTCGCCCTTCCTCAACTACTATAACATTTTCTTTGTTAATTAAATTTCCTCGTGTATCTTTTTCTGCCTCTTCTTTTCTCTCTCCCTCTGCAATTGATTCTACATTGTCCTGCTCCCTTTCTCTTATTTATTCATCTGATTGTACAGAATAACAACAAAAGTTTTTTATGTGATGTGAATTAAAATAATAAAATATTTTTTTTAAATGTCAAAGACTTATCTGACTTGATTGAATCTTCGTCGGTGTGCCGGTTGGTGTGCCGTTGGTGTGCCGTTTGGTGTGGCCGTTTGGTGTGTCGTATATGTGAAACGTCTGCTTGTTTCACTTTGGAATGATGTTCCTCATCGGTGTGCCTTTTGGTGTGCCGTCAGGTGTGCCGTGTGTGAAATGTCTGCTTGTTTCACCTCGGTTCTCGTTTGGATGTTCTTGGTGGTGTGCCGTCTAGTGTGCGAAGTGTCTCAGTTGGTAGAGTCCCTTTCTTGCCTCGGGGATTGGAAGATCATGCCTCGCGGCTGGGAGCCAATTATAATGTTATTGAATGTTTGATGATATAACTGCCCCGCGATTGGGCGACAATTACGGTGTTATTGCATATTTTTGTGATATAATTTCCCCACGATTGGGCGACAATTATGATTTTACGGTTTGTTTGAGATATAATTGGTATTTATAGCTCTGTGATCGAGCCCCAATTATTATTTTACGGTATTATTCACATATAATTGCCCCGCGATTGGGAGCCAATTATGATGATATGGAATAATATTTGATATAATTGGTATTTATAGCTCCGTGCTCGAGCACCAATTATTGTGATATGAAATTTATTTGTAAAATAAATACAACTGTTGATGTTGTACACACTTTATTTAAATAATTATTTCTTCCTCTACAATTTGTTTGAAATTAAACTATGTATTGTCTGTTGTGTTACTTCTCACTTTATCGTTGACACACATTTTCTATATTTACGTCTAGTCTAGCTATTTCACCGGCACTTTCTCTGTCTTTTCCTACGCACATATAGCTTATATGCGGACGTGCCCCTTGCCCCTTGGACCTCTCGTAACAGTGTCAAGACTAACCAATCAGCTACGTCTCTGCGACAGGTGCATTGAAGGCTAGCTTCCTATTGGATACAGGGAGCTGGTTTCCCTTGCGTGTTTGGTAAATACTGCGATGTTAAATTTTAACAATAACAAAATAAGATTTAATGGTGAAATCCCTTTAGACTATTCTGCGAAAACGCGTGACTCTCCATGGATGAAGTGTTAAAAGGATAATCTACATACAATACTTTAAAGAAAAATACCTTTAACCATGACTTTTTAAATATATGAGAGCAGTCCATATTAATTACGTTACAACTGATACTAAATCCGGTACAGTCGGTTACCAAGTTGATTATCTATCTTCACACTTTTATGCAAGTAGCTTACACCTAAGTCACCATTTTCGTCTTTATTTTTAATTAATATGTAATAAATCTTCTGATTATTTTAAAATTGAAATTCTACTAGGATGTTATCACCTTCAACTGGGTCTTTTGATAATTATTCAAATCCTGAAAATCCTCAAAATATTCTAGGCCATCAGGTGAGTCATCGTACTCAGGTTCAATGTCATCTTTACTAAACAAATTCTTATTTAATTTCTTCTGTTTTTTCCTTGATATGTTACTTTATTCCTTGTCTTTTCTGATTTCTTCCTTTATTGGTGTATCAGTAGCTATCATACTTTTCCTCTTTTTCTTTCTTTCCTGATTTTTTATTACTACTAGGAGTGTATTTAGGATATCCTCTTACTTCTTCTGGAGAAACAACAAAACTGGGTGGTGATGTGGCTTGCAGAGGTCTAATAGGTCATAGTGCTTTGTTTTCTTTTATCAAGAAGAAAACATAACCTGTAAAGATATTTGGGAAAAGAAACCACGGTCCTGATGGCAAAAACTAGTAGCTAAGAGGTGGAATATTTAGAATTGTTATATTGACAATACATGTAAATAATAATAAAAATTGTAAAATGGAGAAAAATTACTTCGGTTACCTTTAAAATAGCAAATTTAATCAAACACAAAATAGACTACTACAGTACTTTACAAACACAATATGGTGGAAATTCACTTGTACAACATTTGAACACTGCATAGCACAACTTGACAGACATTCAAAATATTATGTTAATTGACTTGTCTCACTGTTCCCCACCTTCCCTTATCACAATCTAACAAGACCGACTTGGGGTAGACACATTGAATAAATAAACCAGAAAGCAACAGGTAGGCTCGTTCAGCTATACCCATCATTAAATGGTAGGAAACTAACCATCCACACATAAACAATCCTATACTCAACAATGATCCAAACAATAATAGAATACAACTGTCCATCTTGGAAGTACGAGGCTAAGACACACATGAAAACTACAAATGAAGCAAAACAAAGTACTTATAACCATCACTGGGCAACCCTGGCTTGCCAGAAACATAGACTTACACACAATGGCAAACTGTAGTCAACTTCAGGAAATATACAAATACCACAACAAAAGACTACACGAACAGACACACACACAAATGAAATAGTCAGGGACCTAGGACGCTACAACCCTACAGAACACCGACACTTCAAACGACTTACACTGGATTAGTTGCGCACTAGTGTAGCTAAAGTTAATAACACCTTTAATTGAGTAGCCCATATGCAAAACCCGTTTAAATTATGACACGGTATTGACTTTTTCAAAACTTGTTAAATCTAATGAGCATAACGTGGCTCTTCTGATTTCAAGTTTCAAAAGTCGTTATTTCATTTCAGATTTGAGGATATTGTTTAAAAAGTTTCTATTTCTCTTTAATTTATAAAACTTTTGGTGGTAAATAACGTTAGATAAAATATTAGGCTGGCTAACCTGCAAGTTTTAAACAAATGATAGAAACATTATTAAAACAATAAATATGTTTGTTGTCACTGAACTTTTCTCTCTTGGTTTGTTATCGTTATTTTGAATTCTTAATATCTATTTATTATTTTCAATAAGGAAAGGAGAGATGAATGAGAAAGTAGAGAGTGTAATGGCAAAATAATCACCTACAGAGAGTTCAATTAAGAGGAAACAACATCCAGAAACTTTGAAACGCTACCGTGAAAAGGTAGCAAGGTAGGTTTCTAAACCAGGCACCTACTAGTTCCATTTTTATTTTTAGTTTGATTATTTAATAATAAAATTGGTTTTAATTCAATAATTATTGTGAGCCCTTAGATAATTTTGGTAAAGTAATAATTCTGTGGGATTACTAAGAGTTTAGTAGTTAATCCACTCAGATAACGTTACATTACGTTTTATTTTCCAGGCATCGTCCTAAGGGGTTCCCAGGACTGCCGAATTGTGCGCACAAGGGAAATACAGGATTTCAGTGACATCCTCTTTATCTACAAGATGTTAGGAAAATACGACAGCGGTACTACGAGGGTTCTGATCTTCAATGGAAGAAAAATTATATTTTACAGTATGTCAAGGTCTCTTCAGCCAAACGTTGTTGTTCAAAAGGGTATAACAATTTGTCACGGTGGAAAGTGAGCACAGCCTTTTCTTTTACCACGACAAAGAGAGAGGGTAACTGAGAATATTAGAGTGTGTCGAGCAGCATTGTTACGAATCCTGCAAAAGAGCAATGGCCGTGTTCATTTAATCTGCCAAAAGTTCTTAGAGTAGGTTATCACTCCTAAAGAGGCAAGTGGTTGTGTTAGTCAACAAGAGCAATATGAAATAAAACAGCAAGCAGTCAAAATCTTTATCAAAAGGTTTAATCCAATCCAGAATCATTATTGCCGGGGGAAAATCTCGGTGCGTTTTTATCTAGACAGTGAATTTAATGTAAAAAGGATGTGAGAAATGTACCTTGAGAAACTTCCAGGTGAAGCTTTTACAGTTAGATACGAATACTTCCACATGGTTTTTAAATAGAATGTCAATATATGTTTTGGCAGTCGCTGCGTAGAAAAGAGGTGCTCAACTTTCTCTTCACTAGAGAATAAAATACTTGGAGTACAAAATGTGTTTATGAAAAATCTAATTTGAGCTTTCAACTTTGAAGTGCGCAAATATTTTCTATGAGAGACTGCGTAGAAAGAACGAAAAGGGAATAGTGTTCAGCTATGATTGCCAAAAAAATCTTGTGCTGCCTAAAGTCCCTGACCAGGAAGCTTATTATGCTCACCAAATGTATCTATATAATTTCACGATTTCTGAAGGAGTATCAAAATCAGAACCAAATCAATATAACACTTTTTGTTATATTAGGACTGAAAATGAACACAAAAAAAGTCAAGTGAGTTTTCCTCAGCAGTACATCATAGTCTGACCAACAGTGATTTCTTTGGGTTCAACACAGTCAAACTTTTATCAGATGGCTGTGGCGGCCAGAATAAGAATATAACTGTCATTGGAATGATTGCTCATTGGTTGCTTTTGGAAGCACTAGTGACTAGAGAATGTCAAGGAAGTAGAAATGTGTTTTCCAATAGTGGGACACTCTTGTATTCCCCCTGATAGGGTGTTTGGCAAATTGTAATGATAATTCAATACTAAAAGTGTCATTGAAAGCCCTGAGGAGTACCTAAATGTGAATAAAAATATGGAACAGTTGTGCACCATGGAGAAGACTGTTCCGTTGATGATTGGAAGACTTACTCTAAAGGTATCTTGAAACAGACTGGACAGTGGCATTTCCAGTTTCAGAAAGCGAAAAAGATCATTCTTACTCGCAACAATACTGGGAGAACTATAATTGTTAGAGGAGAACCTTTTTATAATTTAGAGAGTGGAAAAGTGAAAGTAATTTGCAAAAAGGGGAAAGTTTTTAGGAATTACCAGATCCCAAAGGTTCCCAAAGGCGTGCAGCTGAAACCATCAACATTGAATGATGAATCTACAAATTAATAATGAAAAATAAAAAAACATATAAGATCTCTAAGTGGTAGTCCTAGATAAAAAAAATAAAAATAAAATAAAAATACGCTAGACCTGGATTCCTAGTTAAAGAAATTAAACCAAATAAATAAGCAACTAAATCAGTAGGACAGCAGAACAGTTTGACGACCTCTTCCTTACCTTACCTTATCCAAAACTCCTACCTCAACCAACCCGTCATCAATAATCACCCATCTCAGTGCAACCTTTGTCGTCATCGGAACCCCCATGTAGGTGCAATAGTATCCTTCACGCCAAGATTGATTTCTTGCTGCAGATGCTGATACCAAGGGAAATGGCTGACCCATCAAACCCGTCCTCCACCCTACCAGACTATATACACATCCCAAATTACATCCAAATCTTAAAACCCATGAATCTCATACACTATCACCCACAAAACTAAATTACACCCTAATTCTTACCTTCCTCATCCTAGTAAAATAAAATCCTACCTTCACCTATTCATGATCAATCACAATAATCGTTCCACCTCACAGGATATTGTAAAATGTGATCACTTGTAGTTAATACATCGTCATTCATTGGTCCCACATCAAGGTAAACTATATTCATATCACGAGGAAAAGAGTTAGGACAGGTTCCTCAAACATAAAATCAGCCTCGTATTACTTTACAGGCCAGACAAAATTACTGTCCCTGGCAGGTTTGGAATGGGCAACATTTGAAAGGCGTAATCGTAGCATTCCATCGTTGAAAGCCTAAGGAAGTCAGACGTGTCGGCTGTTCCCGGAGAAGACTTTCGAAAGAGCATGAAGGCTTGACGTGGACACAGAAGTAGACGCTGACATCAGGACGAGACGACCAAGTAGAATACACAACAAATCTTGAGACGGTTCTTGCGGGGTCTTAAGCTGCACTGATCCTAACGGTGCAAACCATTAGCTGAATGACATAATACGCAGCCTGCTTCAAAGTAATACCTTGCAGTCTTGGGGGACGCACGCAACAACACCCCACAAGTAGGAAGAGCCGTCACTCTCCCTCATGACCCTGTGCCACTAGCTAGCCCTTTTAATGACCGTACAAAATGGCCACGGCACCACAAAAGAGCAATAAGACCACAACATAACACTCATTTTCATAAAAATACGCTCAAACAGAAATGCTAGCTTTTCATTCTCAGAGGTAAATCCAAAGACATTAGACATGAAGACTTATCATGACGGGAACGGTCCATTCACTCTAGTCGACAAAATGAGACTAAAGAGAAAATATAAGAACTCAGACAGGACACAAGCCAAGAAAACAGTCACGACAACCAACAAAAAATACAACCACTTGAAAATGAAATAAAACAAACATTGATACACATTCAACACAGACAGACACCATCAAGAAACAAGAACTTTCATCTATTGTGACATTTACAATAAGATTACCAAAACAGCCAAATACACTGAGACAACCACAGGTGTCAGCTACATAAAAGACGGACTAAAATCCAAACTACCTCGACCCATGACTTTAAACTGGTTCAAAGTCTCCTCAAGGAAATGAACCAGGAACTTTACACTTAAACAGTCCCACGTGATAAGTCAGCGAAAGTGGCCATAAAGGGACTACCACCAAACATTGACTTGGAGGACATCAAAGCTGAGCTAATCAACCTAGGCTACGTAGTGACAAACTTGTGCCAGTTTGGTCGAAAGGCAGAAGTGACCAACACCACTCAGACTGTTACGCTACTCCCGACATTTTGGGTCTCACTTGCCTGACCGAAGCTCACACAACCATCTTCGGAGTTAGGTTCATCAACCAGAATAGGGCTAGGAATGAACACTCCCTGCCTCTACGGAACACAATTGTGCAATGTCACAAGTGTCAGCGTCATGAGCACGCTTAGAACCATTATTGTTCAGATCAGCCCAGATGCGTGAGATGTCTTGCAGCCCACCTCATCCCACGAAGGACAACACGACACTAGCCAGATGCATCAACTTGTAATGGGCCTCCACACACTCAACTACAGCAAATACCCTGTGTACGTGCAACCGTTGGAGACCAAACTCAGCCAACAGACCATGAGACAGACACACCACCCACGCGTACAGCCTCTCCACCAGCCATTGGCTGGAACTACCCACCTATCCTGAGCCCCCATCTCTCAGTTCAACCGACCAACCAACCAATACCGGGGCCATCAGCCAAAGAGACCAGGGGGTGTTGACAAGTTTAACCACTTCCGTCCCGTTAAAGTTTTATAAAAAATAAAGTAATAGTACTCCTTCCATTCGCTAGATCATGCCACATGAAATATAACTAAAAACATGTCGCCAACAACTACATATTTTCCCAACAAATAAACAAGTGCTTAAATTATTTTAAAAGTATTTTAAATTACTAAACAATTTTTGTACTTGATTAATTAAAAATATTATATTTTATTTGGTATCTTTTTTAAATTTAACATTAGTATTGAATGATTAACATTTTTAATATAGTGTGTCTTAAATTTCTGCTGTTGGTCAAACTAGTCTTCGGACTTAAGCTGTCTATTTTGTACATGTGTTTTAAATGATCTCAATTAAATTTAATTATCATTTATTGAAATAAACTAGAGAATATTCAAAACTGTCGTAAGTGTATTGATTTATTATCATTATTTAAAGAAATAAGTCTTTAAGACCTTTAACTAAAAAACCGCGTCGGTATGTAAGATTTGAGATGCCATCACGAACATGTGCAAGATCATTAATTTAAAAAAAAATTAAATATAATTTTAAGAATGAGTGATTTTTACTTATATTTAATATATGTACATTAGGTACTTTAGTTGCGTTATTCTTCTTTGGCCTATTAAATTAATTTTCATCTTCTCATTCAAAACTAATTAACTTTGACTTTTCTTTTATTCTGAAGACCTAATTTACAGAATAAAACTAGTTAAATATACAATATTCAATACATTTTGATAAAGCAATAGGCAGTTGGCCCCCAAGCTTCCAATTGAGTTAGCGAAAAATATATCGTAGTTGTCTAAACTTGTTTTGCTAACTCGGAATGAGCTAAGAGTTTTATAATGCCTAGGCCTACAGTGCCTAATATAGAAACAACCAAAAATCCTTTGATTATTTAGGCTTTCATAACTTATGCCTATTAAGATCTGGGTTGGCTTCAATAAACAAAAAAAAATTCTACTTTATGTGGTAAAATATAATTATGTAGATATTAACTTATGGGAATATTAGAAGCAAGCTATAGGCCCATAGGTTGTGTACATTGATATTGGTTTTAATAATTAGTAAAGTATCATTTTAAATATGTTCAAAAAGTAGCAATTTATTATAATAACAAACAATAGTAGGCCTAACTTCTTGCAGTAGTTTGTAACCATTCAGGAACTTAGGTATGGTACCAGCAACAAATTAACGACGGTAGGCTAGGTATGTTATCTATTTTAATTAATGCATCTGAGATTATATTAACATTAAAAAGAATGGGGATACTATTGTGTTAGACCGTACAACCCCAGAGGGTGAGTAGTTATTGGCTACTATTACCCAATGTGCATGTACAAAAAATTATTTTAAAAATAGAGTAAGACTAGTCTTTCTTACAAATGACAAAGCCATGACTTTTATTGAAGTTTTACATGTACACATTGATTCAAAAATATCATCATTACTTATAAATTTAAGATGTTTCACTTGTATTTTCAGGAGATGGTGAACAAATGTCTATGACAGGTTCCAGGGTGTCCTAGCAGAGCTTGGGAAAATCCTAAGCTTTCCTTTTTTAGATTTCCAAAACAGGAAAACGGGAAAGAATATAGTAATAACTTGACAGGTTATCTTTGAGCCTCTGTTCATACAAATCCTAGTACATTTCCTGCTATGTAGCCTATGGACACATTTAATCATAGAATTTTTTTTAATACTAATTAGGCCCTGATAATGTGGATAGAAAGCCTACTTAAGGTGGGCGTGAAATAAATCAAGGGCTCATAGTGAAAGATGGTTTGAGCTATCACCCCAGATATATTTATGATATTAAATAGTAAAATAATAAATAATATTAAAATGAAGCTAAGATGAGGTTGTTATTTCTAATTATAGGCCTATTTAAATTATAATATGTTGAAAAGAACCAGTCAAGAATCAAACTAAGGACCTTTGACTTGAAACTCAAACATTCTAAGATCTCAAATGTGATTTGAGTTGTTATTTTGCATATAATATATTTTATGCTTGTGGATCATTCCACTTCATTTGAACAAAAAAAAAAGTTTTGGCACCCATGTTCTCAGATTTTGATTAAGCTTGGTATAGCCTACTCAATCAATATCTGTAAACATTGGTGTCATGGTCTGGTTGAACTGATATGAATGGACCCTTGTGCATAACGATATCTTGAACTTTGTATTTGGTATCCTAAATAATTACCAGCACTTCAGTTATATAAAAAAACTTAGGCCCAAATAGCAAGAATTTGATAGTGAATAAAACTTTTGAGCTATAGAAGATAAGATAAAGGCATTATTAATTTATGCTCTTAAGATTGCAAATGTTAAATTGCGAAATGTAAGCATGAATGTAAAGTAATTCTTGTTACATTATATTCACATATTTTTACTCTGGTCTCAAGTATGTTTGTAATTTCAGATGCAGAGAATTGACCCAACATTGTCTACCAAGCCTTTCACAAGTAAACCAGTTCCGTGTTTGTGCAGTCCATTTCCCTGATGATCAATTTATGAATATTTACCGTAATAGTCTCATTCATTGTGCCATCCCTTCATTACTCCTTCCTGCAGTCATGTATCAAGTTGTTGAGGATCCAGCTACTTTGACAGGGGAGCTAGTGCCGGGCACGTCAAGAGGAGAGCCAGTGCCGGGCACGTCAAGAGGAGAGCCAGTGGCGGGCACGCCAAGAGGGGGGCCAGTGCCGGGCACGTCAAGAGGAGAGCCAGTGGCGGGCACGCCAAGAGGAGAGCCAGTGCCGGGCCCGTCAAGAGGAGAGCCAGTGGCGGGCACGCCAAGAGGAGAGCTAGTGCCGGGCACGTCAAGAGGAGAACCAGTGGCTGGGCACGCCAAGAGGGGGGCCAGTGCCGGGCACGCCAAGAGGAGGGCCAGTGCCGGGCACGCCAAGAGGAGAGCCAGTGCCGGGCACGTCAAGAGGAGAGCCAGTGGCGGGCACGCCAAGAGGGGGGCCAGTGCCGGGCACGCCAAGAGGAGGGCCAGTGCCGGCACGCCAAGAGGAGAGCCAGTGCCGGGCACGCCAAGAGGGGAGTAAGTGCCGGGCACGCCAAGAAGGGAGCAAGTGCCAGACACGTCAAGAGGGGGTCCAGTGCCAGACACGTCAAGAGGGGGTCCAGTGCCGGGCACGCCAAGAGGAGAGCCAGTGCCAGGCACGTCAAGAGGGGGGCCAGTGCCAGACACGTCAAGAGGGGGTCCAGTGCTGGGCACGCCAAGAGGAGAGCCAGTGCCAGGCACGTCAAGAGGGGGGCCATTGCCGGGCACGTCAAGAGGGGAGCCAGTGTCAGACACGTCAAGAGGAGAGCCAGTGCCGGGCACGTCAAGAGGGGGGCCAGTGCCGGGCACACCAAGAGGAGAGCCAGTGCCGGGCACGTCAAGAAGGGAGCCAGTGCCGGGCACGTCAAGAGGAGAGCCAGTGCCGGGCACGTCAAGAGGTGAGCCAGTGCTGGGCACGTCAAGAGGAGGGCCAGTGCCAGGCACGTCAAGAGGGGGGCCAGTGCCGGGCACGCCAAGAGGAGAGCCAGTGCCAGGCACGTCAAGAGGGGGGCCAGTGCCGGGCACACCAAGAGGAGAGCCAGTGCCGGGCACGTCAAGAAGGGAGCCAGTGCCGGGCACGTCAAGAGGAGAGCCAGTGCCGGGCACGTCAAGAGGTGAGCCAGTGCCGGGCACGCCAAGAGGAGAGCCAGTGCCAGGCACGTCAAGAGGGGGGGCCATTGCCGGGCACGTCAAGAGGGGAGCCAGTGCCAGACACGTCAAGAGGAGAGCCAGTGCTGGGCACGTCAAGAGGGGGGCCATTGCCGGGCACGTCAAGAGGAGAGCCAGTGCCGGGCACGTCAAGAGGAGAGCCAGTGCCAGGCACGCCAAGAGGCCAATCTGTTTCCATGGAATCAATTGATGTTACAACTACAGATGTTTTCACGCCATCATCAAGCAGAAAAAGGAAAGGTATTTCTAATAGCTCTTTTTCAGGCTCAGGACTTGTAAGTATGCAGAAGAAGTCGAGACATCGCTTGCTACAAGAATTGAAGTTGTGTAGAGATGAAATTACTCCTAGGAAGAAAAGGATTTTAAATTTCACCCGAAAGCTCCAAGATAACTTTAGACAACTTAATAAACGAGTGAAATCGACATGTGGTAAGATGAAAGGGTTGTTAAAAATTCAAAATTGTATTAGTATTACATTATTTTTGCATCACGATGTTTCTTCTACAGCTGCTGTACTGGCATGTAGAGATGCACGCAATAGGCGTAGGAAGCTCAAGTTGTGTCGTTGGACATTTTTTTTTTCTCATTAATCCTTACATTCTGCCCCAGTGCCTATTCTATATACTGAGGCGCTATTCCTACATTAAACGGTTGTTTCCATTTTTACCCTTATACCATTTTTTAAAAATACATGTAGATTTAAACACTTAACCTAATCGTCCGTAAATTCCCATCAAAGACTATACCCTACTATCTCACACTATAGTTGGTCCGCCCCGGGTATTTAATGCCCCCGGTACCCCTCGCCACTCCGCAGACCCGTGACCGCCTGGGACCATGTTTTCAGGGCCGCGGGTCCAAGTCTCGGCGATGAGCATCCCACCTGGGAGGCGCCCTACCGGAGTTTTCACTCCGCCTACTTTCTATAGACCACTACCAAGGACCTATACTAACTTAACCTAAACTAATACTTATGCAAGGAATTTTTCACTACTGTATTACAATCACTACACACTACTCTATTTTAGCCGGCTCTTGTTGTCCTTCTCCAGCACTCTTCTTCTTCCATGCTGCCATCGTTCTCTTGCTTCCCAGCTGAAACCGAGACTTCCACTGGTTCATCAGCAGTTTTCACCACTGGCATCCAGCGGGAATTCACCATCAGCTGGGCTCCAGCTTACCAGGAGCCATTCCTGAGTCTGTCCGGCCGGCTTGTAAACCCACCTAGACTACCCATCTATTCTATTCTATCCCTACCAGTTTCTGTCAAGGAAGTCCCCTTCATCCGTCTCGTCTTCACTTGTCGTCACATCCATGTCCATACTCGTCTCGTCCAAGTCTTCTTACAATTGGTCGTACCTAGTTCGTCGTAAGTCCCTAACGTATCTGTTCTTCTCCCTAGCCGACGCGTTGTCTGCTATTTTGTCTAGGAAACCCCACCTTTCCACGTCGCGCACTATATGGTAAATTGCACACGCCTGCAGGGGAGTCTGCAACTCCAACCTTGCTCCCGCGTTAGAACACATTCCAGCACGACATGTTCCGGTGTAGACTCCTTCCCGCAGTCACATCTATCGTCAACTGTCATCCCTAGCCTGTACAGGGCCGCCCTGTACGGTCCATGACCAGTAAGGAAGTGAATCAATCCTACTGAAAGCTCGAGGTGTTCCATGGCCAACCTTTCCCTAATACTAGGGAAGATCCGGTATGTCCTCCTGCCCTTCTCACTTCTATCCCAGTTCACTTGCCACTCGTCCAGGAGAGACTCCCGGATCAGTCCCTTAGTATTGACCCCTTCTCTCGTTAAGGCCTCCACCTTATCTAATCTCCCTTTCTTGAACCAATACAGAGCCGCCCTCCTTCTTACTTCCAAATCTAAAGGCCAGATACCAAGAGCAACACTTAACGAGTCAGTGGCCACCGTTCTAAACGCTCCAGAGAGTCTAAGCAATATATTTCTCTGCAGACTCTTTAACCTAGTGCTCTACACTACTTGCCTCAGCTGGAAAGCCCAGGCACTAGCCCCATAGCCCACGATGGAGGCAAGCAGCGCCTGATGATACGTTCTTATACACCGCATGGGCAGCCTAAACCTGCCCATTCCAATATTGATTATCTTATTCATCAGTCTTAGGGCCCTACCGCATGCGCTCTCTACGTGTGCCATAAAGTTCCTCTTCTCATCAAGTATTACTCCCAGGTACCTGACATTCTAACCTCGTCTGATAGTCTGTCCGTCAATCCTGATACTTGGGTTCCTCTTTAGAGCCCCCCTAAACAACACGTAAGCCGTCTTCGCCGGTGCCAAGCTCATATTTACTCGTTTACACCAGGAGCTAAGCCCTGCAAGCACGGCCCCGCTCCTGGTCTTTAGCTCCACCCTCGAACTAGCCTCGACTATGACGAGCAAGTCATCGGCAAAAGCAACCACTCCCGCCGTTTTATGGAGGGCTTCAATTTCCATCAAACCAGGCTCGAGCCCTACGTCCCAAAAGACCGGTCCACAGACCGACCCCTGGGGACATCCCTTAGTCAGCTTTTTGCTAATCTTGGTTCCTGGACACCTCAGGGTCGCATAACTATCTCTACAGTAATCTCTAAAGACCCTGTAGAGATCCCCCGGGCAACGTATATCCCTCAACCTCTTAAATAAGGCTGGCCACCAAAGATTGTCAAAGGCTCCTGAGATGTCCACGAACAGCCCTACTTCATATTTCCCCGTACACCTATCGATCAAATTCATTGCCTCGCAGATAGCATCCTCGGTAGACCTGCCCTTACTAAAACCATACTGTTGGCCATGCATACCGACAACTCTCCTATGCACTTCCAACTTGTCGCACATTATGCTTTCTTGCAGTTTTCCACACACATTAAGCAAGCAAATCGGCCTGTATGACTTTGGAAGTTGCGGGTCCTTGTCATCACCCTTGCTGAGTATGATGACCTCGCTCTGTTTCCACGGGTTTGGCACCCTCCCTTGAGCAGTACATTCATTTAACAGCCCAGTCAGAAAGGGGGCTATCTGCTCGCTGAGCTCTTGAAGCACCTCGACCCTGATTCCGTCGGGCCCAGGTGCCTTCTTCCGCTTCATTTTGGCAATGTATCTGATGATCTCGGCCTGGGTTGTTGGAACGATCCTATCCTCGTTCTCATACGTCTGAGTCATTTCTCGTCTCCAAGTCTCCTGTACCCCGTCATCCAGCCCGTCATCGTCCGGAAGCAGAGTTTCCATTAATAGTTCTGCAGACTCCTCCCACCCTAACGTCATGCCCCCTCCCGGCCATCGAAGCGTCGAGATCATAGCTGGGGGTCTAACTTTCCCAGTCACCATCTGGAACGGAATCCCCCAGGCGTTAACTCTCAATTCCTCCTGGATATAGCGTTCCCAGACTTCCCTCTTCACCGCGGCCAGGGAAATCACATATTCTTCCCTTTTTATCCTATACCTGCCCAAAAGATAATCCCTAGTCTCCAGGTCAGCCTCCGCTTGGTATAGTCTTCGAGCCCTCCTCGATGCCCCACGGAGTCTGCCCAACCTATCACTCCAATATCTGTTTTCAAGATTAGTAACCCCACCCTCCCTCACCGTTGGACAATGCAAGAAAAGTTGTTTGCTTTGACATTGTACAGAAGGAGTACCAAGGCATACAACTTTTTGAGCGAGCTTATTGCTCTCCCATGCAGAAGTACTCTCATTGTATTGTTGAGCTCAGTAACATTTGATGTAGGCATTAATCAACAGGTAATTACTCATCTAGGACAAGAAGTACAGAAAATGGACAATAGAGACAAGTATTGTGCATTGTACTTTGATGAGATGTCTCTCTGAAGTAGAGTGTACTACAATGAGCCTGTAGATATTGTTGATGGCTTCGAGGATTTTGGCACGCTTGTAAGGACATCTAGACAAGCGGATCATGCACTTGTTTTCATGGTCCGTGGTCTCCACACTAAATGGAAATAGCCTGTGGCTTAATATCTGTGTCAAACCACAACGCCAACCCATGTGCTGAAAGAGATCATTTTTCTGGTAATTCGTGCACTCTCTTCGGTAGGGATGTACGTCAAAGCAACCGTTTGTGACCAAGGACCCACCAATAGGTCATCTTTATCCTAATTGGTCAAAGAATTTCAAACAAGTATAAATAATGACACTTTTGCCTTTCAGGTTGATGGTGAGTTAATAGTAACTGTCTTTGATGCTCCCCATCTCTTAAAAAGTATGAGGAACAATATTATTAAGTATTATGTTGTAACTACTGATGACACTGCAAAATGGGAACACCTGGAAATATTGGGTAAGATGAACAGCACACATCTTTTTAATTTGATCAAAAAGTTGACACCTGAACATTTGAATCCTGTAGGCAAGGATAAGATGAGGGTGTATTATGCTGCACAGGTATTCAGCCATTCTTGTTGGGCTGGTATAAATTTACTGAAAAGTTCTCATCTACAGATAATGCCAGCAGAAGCTGTTGTCACAGCTGATTTTTTGTTTTTTATGAATAGGCTAACCTATTTGACTGTTTGAATGGCACACCATCAAAAAGTCTGTTAACAAGTCTATTACGATATTGGCTCACTAAAAACTCAGGACATTCAGAATTCTGGGCAGATGCCCTAAAGAAAATATCCAATTTTAGTTTTGTAGACCGGACAGCAGGCTAAGTATCCCACCCACCATGCCAAGGTAGCTAGGTGACCACTATCCGTGCTGTGAAGCTCTTGTGGTCTGATCTTCAAAAAAAAGGGCTTCAAGCACCTACAGCTGCGAAGTCTTAATCAAGATGGTATTGAGAACTTGTTCTCAATCATTCGACAGCATCGTGGGGAGAACAACAACCCCACAACAGCTCAATCTAGAAGAGCCCTGAAAACCTATATCGTGAATGGATTTTGTTCCTTACGTTCAAAAGGAAAGAATTGTGAAGTTGATAGTGGGGAACTTATAACTAAATTAGATAATTTTCTAGGGGTATCTCCAGGTAAATCATAAACAGGTAAAGGTTTGAAAAATACTGTTCATAACACTAATATTTCCACTATTTCAGGAGAATCAATAGTTAACCCAAATAACCTAGTTGACACCTCAATTGATATAGCAGATGTGCCTACATTTGTCCAGGAGCAGTCTATTGCATATGTCAGTGGATTCATGGTAAAAAAACTGCTTAACGGTACCTGCAAAGATTGTGAGGTTTGTAGGCTGAACATTACTTCTCAGCCTGAGCAGGTAATTGTTGATGGTAAGGTAGAGATACAGTCAATTATTGAGGCACGAGATATTGGAGGTTGATTAAAACATCCTTTAGTAGAATTGGCTAATTGTGTGAGTAAAGCTTCGGATGTTGCAATGGAATTACTGCCTAATATTCTGCACCTAGAAGATGTAGGCTCAAAGCTATCCTTTGAAATAAGAAGAAAATACCATTTTGAGTGGGTTCAGTGTGTTAATCATAGAGATAAACTAATACAGTCATTTATGGTTTTATTTAACAGGACTAGTATTCACCAATAATGTAAACAACAGAACCACAAACCCAAACTTTTGGCTCGGTCACAGGTGTTAGCATAAAAGATTCGAATTTTCAAACACATATGAATAGTTAATTTAAAAATCATTCTAGATCAAATGGTACTGTTTCTTTTGATATGCATTGATAAACATAGGTGTTAATGTTGTTTATTATTTACAGATATGGTTTGATAATAATCAAAGTCACATGATATGTGTTTATTGAAATGTAGTGGTGATGCTTATTATTTACATATACTGTATGTCTTGATAATACTCGAAGTCACATACTTTGTGTTTATTGAAATGTAATGAGAATGCTGTATTCACTGACATGCAGTGTCTATGTTCCTTTTAAATCAAATGGTAGTCAATGTTTAATTATAGAGTTTCTGTTTCAGTTCGAGTGCCGGGTACGTTTTTTTTTATTTTCAACTCCTTTGTACCCACGTTGGTATGCTTACAGTCCAAATGTCTGGCTCATTTAATTTAGTTTGCTAGTGACACATCGGTCAGGATTCAAATCTTCCTCATCCCCACACCATAGTCAAATAATATCTGTGTCTTTCCAGGCAGATGCAATTACATGCCCTCACCCATCTCTGTGGCCGCACGGTCTAACGCGCTAATCTCATGTTAGACTAGACTTCTGAGGACGTGGCGATCAGGGTTCAGTCCCGGTCAGGTGCACTGAGAGTGGCTTATGCTAAATGTTTTCACACTCTTCATGCAAATGTGGGTGCACTTCATATAAATTACACCTACCTCATCCATAACCCATTGGTGTAATTAGTGCATTAGCTATAGCCCTAACAGATAGTATGACCTTGTGCTGTGCCTAAGTTGCATACATTGCATAACCTAAACAGGTAGTAAGACAGTGTACTAAAAGTTTGTATATTGATTCTATTTGTGAATTTAATGAGTTAATTAGTTATTTGAGGACTTTTTGGTATTGACTAGGTGTGCGCATATAATATTTTAATATCTAATTGTCCGTTTACAAAGATCTTAGAAAAACCAATATGGAAACACTGTGCCATAATGTAATTTAATTGATAGGGAAGGGGCCTTCCTGGATATTTTAGGCCTTGATAGAAACAAATGTCTATAAACTAAATAACATTTGTTTCTATCAAGACTTAGCATAACTTTATTTAGGCTTGGCTTCTTCCTTCCTTATAAATTAAATTACATTATTTTTAAATTAGTGTCAACTCCACTATTTTTCCAATCTGAATCAGGGGTAATTATGAATCTCAGTGAAAATAAAAATATAATAGATATTGGAAATTTTAGAAAATAGTAGTTGTAAATAAATGTCAACATATTTTCTTATCCATTCCTTATAACATTCATACAATCATTAATGTGTTAAATTACTGATCTGATCCCTGGTTGTTTAGTTTTTGTAGAATTATGTTGGTTCTGGACCACCAATAGGCAGTATTTGAGGTTCAAACAAATTTCAAATGAATAATTTAAAATATATATTTTGAGGGTTTGTGTTTCAAATTCAATATTTTCTAAAATCCTAGAATCTCCTTAAGGATTAGAATTGTGTTTCCACACATATATTTCTAAGCCATTAATCAATTATTAAATTATTTATAATAATAATATTAATACAAATTATTAAATATTTTTGTTAAGTACAAGTTAGTATATATTTTTTAACAAAAATATTGCTGGGTACACAATTCGTAATATTTTCAGATCTCAGTCAAATAAATACCACTTGCACACATCTACTAATAACGTTTTGTTATCAAAACCTTAAGGTCCACATAGAACACATGTAATGAGGCCATAAGACAGTCCCAAGCCTGTTCAAACATAGAGGGAGTTTATTCTTATACCTGTAGCCTTGTAGGGCCAGATAATAAATACAAGGCAACGCCTACTTTAACTCTAATGGAATGGGCCAGTGCCGCATATGGAACTGGCCCATTCCATTCAGGTCTAGGTAGTTGTCCTTTATTTAGTAGCTAGTACGCACTAGAACATATGCGGAAAAACTGGGCATTTGAAAAAGTATTTACTGTGGTGGGCCACCTTGAGTTCTAGCGAGTCCACCACATATTCAAAGGAAATGTCAGGAAATTTTACCAAATTTCTAAAAAAAAATAAAAAATTACATATTCACTAAAAATATACACAACTTTTATTTCCAATAATCAAACTAACATTTTTACTTTCTCTCTATCTTACAGGTAGAGAAAGTATGGTGATCGTCAAAAAATTCGAACTCGAGATTTTGATGAATTTTGACGTTTCATGACTTCCTGAATCCGAAAAAGTTGTTTTTGAATTTCCATCTGTCTGTCTGTCTGTCTGTCTGTCTATCTGTCTGTCTGTCTGTACCTCCAACTAGAGCCTAAACTATTTTACCGATTGAGCTGAAACTTGATATCTAGGGTTTTCATAGGGTTGCCCCGAGAGGTTTTTGGAATTGGATATCTACCCCTAAAATTAGGGGTAGTTTACTGAAGGGTAAAAAGAGATAAAGTCGATTTTCTCAAAATCGGCTTTAACGATTTTGATTAAATTTCATTTATAAACATTAAAAATATTACAAACAAAATGGCTACTCTCAATATTTCGGCAAAATCGATTTAAGGGCTCCGGTCTGATGCGTAAATTAACATTTTTTATAATAGCTCCGAAACTATTTGAGATATGAAATTACTTAGCATTACAAATATGTATATATTTATAATACAAATATTTTATCCGAAACATATTTTTATAAAATCAATAATTTTCAATCTATATGCAATTATATATATATTTTTAACTTTTTGGACATTAAAGCTTAAGTATTGCGATCGTAAAAAAAACTAACCTGAAATGTTGATGGATGTCGACGTCTCATGACCCCCCGAACCCTAAAAAACAGTCTTTGCAATGCCGTCTGTCTGTGTGTCTATTAAAACTTAAAATTAAGGGTAGTTTACCGAAGGGCAAAAAGAGAAAAAGTCGATTTTCTCAAAATCGGCCCTAACGATTTTGATTAAATTTCATTTATAAACATTAATAAATATTACAAACAAAATGGCTACTCTCAATATTTCGGCAAAATCGATTTAAGGGCTCCGGTCTGATGGGTAAATTAATATTTTTTTATAATAGCTCCGAAACTATTTGAGATATGAAATTACTTAGCATTACAAATATGTATATATATTTATAATACAGATATTTTATTCGAAACATATTTTTATAAAATCAATAACTTTCAATCTATACGCAATTATATGAATTTTTTAACTTTTTGGACATTAAAGTTTAAGTATTGCGACCGTAAAAAAAAACTAACCGGAAATGTTGATGGATGTCGACGTCTCATGACCCCCCGAACCCTAAAAAATAGTCTTTGCAATGCCGTCTGTCTGTGAGTCTATAAAAACTTAAAATTAATGGAAGTTTACTGAAGGGCGAAAAGAGAAAAATTTGGTTTTCTCAAAATCTGCTCAAACGATTTTGATTAAAATTCGTATCTAGGCGTTGATTAAGATTATAAATAAACTGGCTATTTTCATTTTCCTATGAAAATGATTTTTAGGGTACTTTACAGAAGCGTTAATTTCCGTATCTCCACAACTATTGGAGAAACTAAACAACTTATCATTGCAAAATTGTAGGCCTATTAGAAATAAAAAACTTTTATATGACATATATTTTTATAAAAGCAGCAGTTTATGAGATATTTACAAATATATTAATAAAATTTTGTGAGCTTTAGTTGTAAACATATACTACTTAAGTCTTAACGCAATAATTTTCCAATGCCATAGAGTAATTAAATATAAGTATATAAAATATTATGTTATTTTTCCTTAAATCTCTTAGGAGAAATGTTTGCATAGCAATGATCTATCTCCATTTTAGACTCAATAGTCAATATTTACATTTTTTATTGGTCAAAATGTATAAATGAATAATTAAATATCAATGCGATGACTTGAAGATCTACAATACCTTATAAAATGTTAAAATTTTAACCAGAAATCGAAATTTTAATACGAAGTTTGACCCTTGTGGAAGACATTAAACTGTTTGAAATGCTCTTAGGTGGACAAAGATGCGCCTCTTTTCTCATTGATTCTATATCATTGTATATTATTTTATGCGTGTTCTTATGTGGAGTGGTGATGATACAATGTACATTATTCCGTTCAGAAATCTTACGAGTTTATAGAAAGAGAGAGAAAGTCTGTGCGGTGTGCCGTACCATTTATTTTCACCCTTTGAATATTGACACAGTTGAACATATTAATGTTGATCCTCAAAGTCATTATCTAATTTTCATATTGTCTTTTCACCACTCTACCGCGTATTTTAGACAAAGTTGAACCATGGTTGTGCGCTTGTGTAGGAACTTGATTATGTTATAGAAAGAAGAAAAAAAGTAATGTGTCTCATAGGGGTGTGCACAGTCCACTTTTCTAATTCGAGGTGAACTCAAACCGAATACATGAAAAATTATCGAAGTTCAAATATTTTCTTTTAGTTGTTTTATGCTTGGAAAAATATTATATTGTAGTTATATAAAACCTAATGCACTAAAATTACCTGGATGTTATTTTGCACCACTGTAATATTTTGTGTTAATCTGACAAATCAAGCTTACAATTCAATTATTTCAGTTTTTTACATATGAATATTTGTTATATATAAACAGCTCAGAATTACCATATTAGAAAATAAATGAAGTATTTTAGTCGTCAATATTTTTATTAGTGAAGCGAAGTCGAAGCTGATGTTTGTTTCGAAGCCAAGTCGAAGCTTCGCATACTCCTAGTTTCTCACAACAATTTGAACTCAAGGTTTTTTTTATATATATTCTTAGCATATGGGTATATTCATGTTAGGGCACAAATTGAGCTCAAACAGTGAACAAAAAAAAATAATTTTTTTGGCAATGTGGCAAGCCATTTTAAGCTAAGCTTATAGCACAACAATACCTATTTTGGTTTGTATGTAAATATTTTTTAGTCACTTGGCTCCAAATTTGTAGAATTTGTTTTAATCTTGGTTTGTATAAAAAAACAATTTTATCTTTCTCTTAAAGGTTTCATAAGCGTTTGAGTCGGATGCCATTCTGTAATCAACTCCTTGTAACCTGCATTCTTCTGGTTGGTTTACTAATGTTGCTGGACTCTTGACTTTTTTACTATTAAAGACTGTTTGAAGTTGCATTAGTTTACTCAATATATCAAGTGTTTTAACACTATAGGTTCACTTTAATGTAATTGTTCGCAATCAATTGGACAAAATCTCATGCTATGTATTTTTTATCTCCATTTTCTTTTCTTATATTATATGTTTAAAAAAAATTCCCATCAGTTTAATTCATAAAACAGTACGGTAAATAAATATTTCTTTCCACACCAGATTATAGGTCAAGATTTATATGTATGACTATATTTATTTGATATAAAAAATATTTTCTTATTCAAAAGTGTTTGTTTATAATTTTCAATCACTTGTACTTTGGTCATTCATTGAAATTGTAATGCCTATTTAACTAAGCTATTTATAGAGAATCATGACTTTTATTACATCAGAAAAGTTTGAACCCTATTTGAAAAGTTATTATAATTCTTGAAATAAAATTTAGATTTATAATTTTTTTTATTCTTGGACATGTTTATATTTTTAGTTCAAGAATGGAAAGTTTTCACTTTTCATTACTGGAGTCATAATACATTTTCAATTGTGTTTTAATGATTCCTGGTGATAGGACAATCATTAAACTTTACCAAAGTGAGTATATCCTGTTTCTGATAGGAAAGAAAATCTGAGAGGCCTTTTTACCTACCAAAATACTACCATATAGTAGAATTTTAGCAGTGAATAAACATTTCAGACACTCATTCCTGCCAGCAATAATTTTTTTTTGTAGAGCAGTAGTTAAGTATTTCTCCGCTAGTACGCTAGTAACAAATCTAGTTTATAGTCTGGCTAATAGAGGGCTCTTACATGTGTAGTTTAAAGGTCAGCCGCTAGATCTCTCGTTCAATTAGTACTCCTTCCATTCGCTAGGAGCGGGCTGTTGCACGGAAGACCTTTAACCTGGTCGTCAACAATCTTTAAATAATCTCTGAGAGAGAGTGCAGACTAGGGATGGAAAAAACTGCTCATTTAGTGGAGCAGGAGCAATCTGCTACTGCTCCATCACTGGACCTGTTCCTTTTACCTGCTCCTTTTTGTCGCAGTTCCTATACTATATTTGTACCTACTCACAGCCTAGTCTTTTTTAGCACCGCGTCTACTGCCCGTTATGGTTATACGCATTTATGCCAATTTCGTCAATGTGTTAGGGATGAAGATGGTTGATTCTAGATAAAGTGCACCCACATTTGTTTGGAATGAGAGTTGAAAACGTTTAGGAAAAATCACCCTCGGTGCACCCAACCGGAATCGAACCTCAATCTCCTTGTTATCGGCAGTCCATTCTAGTGCAAGAGTGAAGCCAGAGACCAGAGGCTGGCAACCCTTTTGCTATCACGGGCTTTATGGGTTAAAAAAATGTTTGGCTAATTTGAAAAAAATTAAAGAAAAAAAGTTCAATTTTACATTTACCAATTAGAAATTAGCTAATAAGTCCATTTTTTGAACAAATTGTTTGTTTACTAAATATTTTGTGGGCAAGATAATACCAGTCAGTCAGTGGATTGCTGACCCTTGCCTTAAATAATTTTACCACCAAGCGGGTCCCTTCAATGTTAATCATCATCGTAACAATTTATTGTGAGAATACATCACATACTGTGCTTGTATTGTGGAAATAATGTTTTGTACTACGAATGCTTTCCCCTTCAAAACTCATTTGTGACTCCCCAAACCAACTCTAAACTAGATCTATATTAGATAAGTAAGGTTGCGCCGGACCTGAGCTCAGTGCTGTGACAAGAACACAAGGCATCCACTTCCTTTCTACTGCACGACTGCTCCAAAATATCTCCGGAGCATAAAGGAACAGGTTGCTCCGGGCCTGTTACAGCGCTGTCTATGACAGAGACGAGGAGCAAGGTTACTTTGAACCTGTTACAGCGCTGTCTATAACAGAGACGAGGAGCAAGGTTACTCCGGACCTGTTACAGCGCTGTCTATGACAGAGACGAGGAGCAAGGTTACTCCGGACCTGTTACAGCGCTGTCTATGACAGAGACGAGGAGCAAGGTTACTCCGGACCTGTTACAGCGCTGTCTATGACAGAGACGAGGAGCAAGGTTACTCCGGACCTGTTACAGCGCTGTCTATGACAGAGACGAGGAGCAAGGTTACTCCGGACCTGTTACAGCGCTGTCTATGACAGAGACGAGGAGCAAGGTTACTCCGGACCTGTTACAGCGCTGTCTATGACAGAGACGAGGAGCAAGATTACTTTGGACCAGTTCCAGCGCTGCCTGTGACAGAGAGACGAGGAACAAATATACTCCGGACCTGTTACAGCGTGTATTTGAACCGTGGAGCAGTGACAAAAGTAACAGTTCCTTTCGTCTCTCAGCAACAGGTTGTGAATGTGACGTCAGAGGAGCAGTGACAAAGGAGCAGGTTGTGATTTCACAACCCATCCCTAGTGCAGAGGCCACTTTCATCTACTACTCCTAGGTGGGGTACACACAGCAACTCGCCACTGGCAGTTCAGTGAATACTTGGTACACCAGACTGGGATTCTAACCCCAATCTTTCCATCATCTGTAGTTTAGTCTATTGCAATACTAGCGCCTTGGACCATGCGGCCACCTAAGCGGGTTTTAGTATATTAATACACTAGCTGAAGTACCCGTCGATGACGTGGCTAGTGATGTCTTGGAATAAACAAAGTACCTGCGTGAGTAGAAGAAGCAACCGCCATTTTTGAGATTTCTCACCCCTTTATACCTCTCTCTTACTCCTTAGGGGATGACATTTGAAAACTCCTTCAAGCCATCTCACCCAGCTCTATAGAAGAACTTTAATTTTAAATTTTAAAGGCTCTTTTTACACTGGTTCAAAAGATACATAAGTGAATTTTTTTAAACTATCAAACCCCCTTTTTCCCCCTTTAGAGATCGAATTTAAATTATTAATCGGGGTAGTTTTTCTAGGTAACCTCTTTTATAGTACTATGCCAAGTACCAAGTTTCAGCTTTCTATCTATTCAGGGAGTGGAAGAGTTAGTGATGAGTGAGTGACGGATATCTCTTTTATAGGCCTTTATAGATTAAATTACAAAATAATCTACTATTGATTGATGTATGATCTAATTGTACATATTACCTTCTTCAAAATTTCGCTGTAAAGCTCTTTGATTAGTATCGGTTCACTTGGCCCACTATTTACTGGACGCAAAAAGATGTTTGCTTCTCGTGTCGATCACTTGATCCTCATTTACATGAGTTTGTCGAGCAGCTGCTCCAAGTCATGTCGACCAGTCGACTGTCGATCACTTGATCCTCCTAAATATGAGGTTGTTGAGCAGTTGACTGTCAATCACTTGATTCTCCTATACAGGAGGTTGTCGAACAGTTGCTCCAAGTCATGTCGAACAGTTGCTCCAAGTCGTGTCGACCAGTTGCTCCAAGTCATGTCGAACAGTTGCTCCAAGTCATGTCGAACAGTTGCTCCAAGTCGTGTCGACCAGTTGCTCCAAGTCATGTCGACCACTTAACATAGTACCGCTTTGGATCTCAGTGGGATCGAGGTAAGTTATTTGTATGTCTAGTGATTAGTTACTAATACAATATATTTGTGGACCTATCTACTAGTGTCACCACTTGTTTTTTAAGAACCCTGTTTCTTATATATAATATAGAATTAAAATCAGTATCCAGTTGGACAAAATAGAACTAATTTCCGTTTCGTTTGGAGTATGTTAAAATGTTTAACGATGTAATTTAATTTATAAACAATTTTACTGTTTACAATTTTATAATTCATGGAGAACAAATATAATTTGTTTATTGAATTCCGGAATAAGGGCTAATATTGATTTGATTGCCCAAGATTGCCAATATTAGTTTTATCTATGTTAATAAAAACAGATCCCTATTTAATTTATTTAGTAGTTGATGACGCTACCAATGTAAAATCATCCCTATATTAAAACTACACTAGTATTATTAACCTATTAAAATGTAAGTATATGTGTTGCTCGCAATTAAAATAATAAAAATATTTTTAATAAATATAGTTGAACACAAAACTTGGAACAAAATGGGATACACATCTTACACAGTATGTGAGTTGCTATGGTTTCGGCTCCGTACAAATTATACTTGTTTATTGATAAATAAACAGTCTGTATTAGAGGAAGTAATTTAGTATCTTGACTATTAATAAAATAACAATTTATTTTTGATTGAGCCCTAAAAAAACAAAAATCTAAGGACAGAGTATTTAGGTTACAATTGGCATCACAAAAACAGCTGTTTATATTTTGTTTGTGTTGAGTGCAGATACGACGTCATCTGATGGCAGTAAGCTACACAGTGTGGGAGTGAGAGAGAGACAGAAACATCAATGATAAATAAAATACGCTCGTTTGCGACCTTGAGAATAGCCCTGGCCGATACAAACGGTTGGTTCAACTTAATAGATTAGGAATGCGACGCGGCGACCACAGACACGTTTCTTCAGCTGTGCTGGTCGTCTTGTTGCGATATATCACTGATAGCGTATCATTAGAAGCAATGTCAATTAGCATTCACAACTTTAATAGGTGATATAGAGTGAATCAAAATGGACGGAAGAGAAGGTAAGCTCGCGTATCCTTTATTTGTGTAGGCCTAGGCATTGGAAGTCACATGGCAGCGTTACATTCGAAGCAAAGATTGATATAATTTCTTTAAACTAAACTAAAATTGGCAAAATTGAATAAAATGTGAGCGTTTTTACAAAAGATTAAAGAGTTTTATTATAAACTTTTTATCTTTTATTTTAAAATGACTGCTTGTGAGTTTTAGCTCGATGAAATCAATAATCGGTTATAGCAATGCAAGCGAATACAACTGAAATTAAATATCAGTTATATGACCTTAAACATTTTGTGAATGTAATAAGCATCATTGTGAGACTTAACTAAGCACAAGTTTACTTAGCTCCCACTCCGGCTGATACTATTGTGCTTAGCTCCCACTCCGGCTGATGGTATTGTGCTTAGCTCCCACTCCCGCTGGTGGTATATAGTGCTTAGCTCCCCACTCCGATGATGGTATGTGTTGTTTAGTCTCCCACTCCGGCTGATAGTATTGAGCTTAGCTCCCACTCCAGCTGGTGGTATTGTGCTTAGCTCCTACTCCGGCTGATGGGATTGTGCTTAGCTCCCACTCCGGCTGGTGATATTGTGCATAGCTCCCACACAGGCTGATGGTATTGTGCTTGGCTCCCACTCTTGCTGGTGGTATTGTGCTTAGCTCCTATTCCGGCAGGTGGTATTGTGCTTAGCTCCCACTCTTGCTGGTGGTATTGTGCTTAGCTCCCACTCCGGCTGGTGATATTGTGCATAGCTCCCACACAGGCTGATGGTATTGTGCTTGGCTCCCACTCTTGCTGGTGGTATTGTGCTTAGCTCCCACTCCGGCTGGTGATATTGTGCATAGCTCCCACACAGGCTGATGGTATTGTGCTTGGCTCCCACTCTTGCTGGTGGTATTGTGCTTAGCTCCTATTCCGGCTGGTGGTATTGTGCTTAGCTCCCACTCCCGCTGGTGGTATTGTACCTAGCTCCCACTCCGGCTGATGGTATTGTGCTTAGCTCCCACACCGGCTGATGGTATTGTGCTTAGCTCCCACTCCGGCTGATACTACTGTGCTTAGCTCCCACTCCGGCTGATGGTATTGTACTTAGCTCCCACTCCGGCTGATGGTATTGTACTTAGCTCCCACTCCGGCTGATGGTATTGTGCTTAGCTCCCACTCCGGCTGATGGTATTGTGCTTAGCTCCCACACCGGCTGATGGTATTGTACTTAGCTCCCACTCCGGCTGATGGTATTGTGCTTAGCTCCCACTCCGGCTGATGGTATTGTACTTAGCTCCCACTCCGGCTGATGGTATTGTGCTTAGCTCCCACACCGGCTGATAGTATTGTGCTTAGCTCCCACACCGGCTGATAGTATTGTACTTAGCTCCCACTCCGGCTGATGGTATTGTGCTTAGCTCCCACTCCGGCTGATGGTATTGTACTTAGCTCCCACTCCGGCTGATAGTATTGTGCTTAGCTCCCACACCGGCTGATAGTATTGTGCTTAGCTCCCACACCGGCTGATAGTATTGTACTTAGCTCCCACTCCGGCTGATGGTATTGTGCTTAGCTCCCACTCCGGCTGATGGTATTGTACTTAGCTCCCACACCGGCTGATAGTATTGGAGCATTTTTTTCTGATATCATCCCCCAATGTTAGTCTAAATAAGCTGCGGTTTGCCTGAATTATCTCAATGCCTACTGAAGACTGACATTCACATATTTTTTAATCAATTAATTTCAAGATATCTTTGGTTATTATAAGATGTTATTATATTGTATTATATATTATCAATAACTACTTATTGTAAACATAATGTTGGTGCCCTTTATTTATAGGCCCCAAAGCTATATCATGACAGAGTTCATGCATGT
This sequence comes from Timema podura, assembly GCA_033556935.1. Lineage (NCBI taxonomy): Eukaryota > Metazoa > Arthropoda > Insecta > Phasmatodea > Timematidae > Timema > Timema podura. The sequence goes on from JAVRXN010000001.1 coordinate 73,581,270, forward strand.
ATTGGAGCGAATGCTGGTGAATTCTTTAAATAACGTTATGTTTGTTTATTAATACATATATTAAGAACTAAGTTTTTAGTCAAATAATATTGTTTAATATGGTGTTCAAAATAAATGTATTAATATCATTGTGTAGTAACCAATATGCTTTTGTTAGTATTGTTCAGAAATACAAAGTTTACGTCTGGATCTATTGGGTTGGTCTTGTTCTGAATTAAAGTGCATTGACTCTCCATACATTCAGTACAATTGTACAAAATCTGTTTGTACGTTGGATTCGTCTGTCTGTTTACTTGTTGCCATTAAACTCAAAAAGAATAAATTGGATCGAGACTGGACTTGTTCTGTTGTACGCCTTGTATATAATGGAACCATGGTCATCTATACTGTCACGTTATCTCATCAACGAGCGAAGTAGTGCAGCAAAAACTGAGTGCAAGCAGTAAACACTCATCGCAGCTGGCATTGCGGGTACATTAGATGGTACGTGATATGAGCTGGGTTGTGGAGGAGTCCGTGTTATTCTTTAAGCTACGTAAGCACATGAAACATTGCTCTTGAATTTTCATTCTTTTTTAGCATTTGAAGTGGTCGAATATGTTGATGTATTGTTTAATGCGAGCGAAGCCGCGGGTGAATGCTAGTTATATAACAGGGGTGGCAACAACGTGGCTCGCGATCCACGTACGGCTTACACCCACCCGTCGAACGCCACTTTTCCCATTGTAAAATAATAAATAGCTTAAAAAAACTGAAAACTTTTCTTAAGCACAATTTTGTCATTATTAATAATACAAAACATATTTTTTTTAAATTAGTAAATAAAAAACACCCAAAACATAACTTATTGTTCGTTTTAACGTATTATTTCAATTATTTGTCATATTTTTTATGCCTTAAATGAGACAATACATTTGGAATAGTGAGAAAAGACAAAAACAGATCAAATAAAATTAATAACTGTAGCATTTTTTAAATTTTGCTCACACATTCGATTATAAGTTGAATAAACACATTTTATTTGGTAAAATAAAAATATTAGTCTTTGTTTTCAAATTAAAATTCAAGTTATCACAAACAATATTTGACTCATTTAATTTACTCATCACCTGCTTCGCTGGCCACATTGTCTAAGACGTCACTCTTGAGCTAGACTAAACTGCTGAAGACAAGAAGACAAGGGTTCGAATTATGGTCGGGTGTACTGAGGGTAGTTTTCCCAAATAATTTTCCACTCTCCCATCACGCAAATTTGGTTATGCTTCCTCTAAATTCAACCTTCCTAATTCTTAACTCATTAACGTAATTAGTACATTTGCGTAGAACTTGAACAGTAAGACGCGGTGCTAAGAAAAAGTATTGTTGAGGCTTTTCTGCCGTCCATCTTAGCAGTAAGCTGCTTATAATTAAGTTGATGATCTGTTAGAGCAGTTGAAACACTAGTTAATTTAAATTTTGGCTGTCAAACTGATCTATATTTGGAGTTAATAAATCAAGTTGTAGAATATTCACAATAATAGGTTGTACCAAAAATGGAGTTTAGACTCTTAGCACATTCCTTTACCTAGGGATATATTTGTTCTGGGACTAACTTCCAAAACTCAGTAATCGAACAACAACTTTGTTTTACATGTTTGAATCCTTGGTCCTCTTGAAGTTCCTGTAGCTCCAGTTCTACACCTGCTGAGTCCACCCTAATTTGCTTTGAAATAAGACAATCATTCTCCATTACGTCAGTGAGAAAAGGATTATTAAAAAAAAGCGAATGATTGCTTAAGTGCTCAAAGATCAACAGAATCGATCATTGAGTTATCCCTACAAGACAATTTAATTTGCAAATACCATTTCTTGTACAGGAAAAGTTTGTCAGCATTTTTTTCAGACAAACTATTAGATTTGAAATTTTGGATTCCAAGTCTCTCTGAAAAAGTGTCAATTTGTTGTGGAAACTGAACACTTTTCATTAGTTTTCCTTTTCCTTGCTATAATACATTAAATATTTGTAAATTCTGAAAAACCTGTTTAAAAAATGCCATGTCTAGCAACCACTGGGTGTCCTCAAGTTTCCCTATAAGAAATTGTTCGATTAGTTCCAACAACAACAAAAAACAAAAATATTTTTACTGCATAGCTTACTGAGAGCCATACTACTAAGAAAAACCATGATACATCATTCACTGCTAAGTTCTTCCACAAAAGCTTTGAATAACTGGTGTGTTTTTCGAATATATTTGACAATTTTTAGGACAATTTCCCTACTTACTCAAATTTAAGATACTTGTCTTCTAGATGTTCCCTTTGAATAAAGTAATGCAGAGGGAGGAAAATTAGGATATATAATCCATCAGTCGTTAAAAGTCCCATGAGCCCTTTTGTTTGGCCTCTAATAGCTGGATCACCATAAAATACAATACTGTCATTCATTCCACTATGGATAGAAGCTTTTTTCAGTACATCATTGAGATTTTCTTTAATGTCAGAGCCACAGGCTGTATTCCTTAGTTATATAAAGTCTAATAACTCTTCTTTCACGCCCGAGTTATGTGATACAAAGCGTAGAATATAGATAATTGTGGTTTATCATGAATCTCTGTAGATTCCTCCAAAGCCAAACTCAATTCAGTGCAGTTCATCAAATTATATTGCAAGCTATTTACAATACCAGCACTGATAGTAGAAATACTGTTTTCAGTTGTACGCCTGGAGACAGGCATTTGTTCAGTACTTTTGTGCAGTTTCTAATTACCCAGATCTAAAACAAACTATTTGTGCAATATTTGACTTGGCAAATTCTCTTTAGGTGTATGGACTCTTTGCTCGTTCAATATTAAATGCCAAAATAAACAGCCTCTGTTGTTACATTCGCCTACTTAATGAATATAGACATCAATTTACACTAACCATGAAGTTTTTCTTTTAAAGATAAGACTTTAGTTCGCTTTAGAATGGAACCAACAGGAAATTATTTGCTAAAAGTACTATGATGCGTCTTAAAATGGCACTTAAGTGTACTTGCCTTGAACTATCCAGTGTTATTTGACATATGGCACATATTGGCTTACCATGTCTTTAACACAAAAATAAACTCCTCCTCCCACTATATCTTAAAGCCTCTATTCTCATATTGATATAATGTTTTTTAGACGAAATCACCCAACTTTAAAAAAAAGTTCACAAACAAAATGTGAACTGTACTGATATTCAGCAACAGGCAGACTGGCTGGAAGCGTGCTAGGTCCTTAAATATGAGAAGTAACATCGGACAGCGTCTGTGTGTAACTGTAGTTGGTGGGGCGGCACCCTTGAACAGGGGTGTGGCTCTTCGCAATTTTACCTCAACTATTGTGGCTCCAAAAATCCATGTATTTGACCATCCCTGTAATATAATATAGCGGTAATGATCAACTCCTAGGCTCATGGATATTCATAACACTGGTCAACACTTATTTTATTTCCAAATATATGATATCTTTTTAGGGTAACATTGTGTCACGGATTCCAAATATGGCATCGGTTTGGCTATATTGGCTCTAATTTATGAGAAAATGGATGACCCCAGTGATAAACCTAAACAATACTAAACATTTAATGATCAGGGTAGCCTACTCATAAATCACATGGAAACTGTCTCAAATCATACAAAAGTAAACAAATGAAATACCTAAAGGCGTTGTTTTCAGTACAACAACATAAAAATAAACCAAGCTAATTCATATCGTCACAAATAATATACAGATACACGCTGTTTTATTATTTTCTTTTATGTGGGACATCAGGACAATCACCTTTTTGTCCTAATGGGACCTCTTCCCCTGTTCCTCATTAAAATCACCAAGAATACCCTGAAACCTGTATAAGTATTTATAGAGATTTATGCTCATATTATTACTCAATACTTTAAACTTAGCAAGCATGTTTTGCAACCATTATTCATAAGTGTCAGCTTTGGGGTTACTCAAAAATTTATTGACAGTTAAAACATAACTGCACCAGGTAGATGCTTCAACACCATTCATACAGCTAATTAAATTTGAATCTTTAATGCGTTTATGAATTTGAGGACCATCAATAATGCTTCACAATTAGTTTTAGTATTAGTGTTTCAATAATTAGTTCAAGTCACGATCTACCCATATATTTGAAGCAATCATCATCATTGACCAAGGTCTTACAAATTGTTTCACGAGTCCAACCTTGATATGAAGTGGTGAGGAAATGATTTTATATCTATCAACCAAGGGCTCATTAATGATGATCGTTGCACCTACAGTCATATTTTCCCTGGAAGGCCATTTAACCTTTTTCCAATGAACCTGTTTTGCCGTACAATCCCACAAGCAGATGAAACAAGAGTATTTTGTTATTAACTTTGCTGCCCAAGTAAGTACATCACAAATAGACCACTGCTGCTTACCATAGCAGAGCTTCTGCAAGACCATTATGATACTTTCATATTCTTCTTTAATTTTTTTTTAGCACCTCGTCTTACTAACCGTTCGGGCTGTACGCCTTTTAGTTTTGTTGAGTGAGCAAATGGAATAGATGCATATCAGTTAACGTTGAGCAATAAAACATATTTGAAGCTTCTGGTGGAGCTGTCTATAAAAAGCCACCATTCTTCTGGTTGATATTTTGGCAGTCCCATTTAGAGCAGAAGTCCTGGAATGGTATTACAGTAAACAAGTTTTTAATCTCTGTTGAAGTATAAAAGAACTCCCCCCTCTTGTACGATACGATTTTATTTTAAATTCAAGTCTTATACTGTTATTTTCTTTTAGATTGAATATTAAAAGTCCAAATGCTTGCTTTGACATACTGAGTTTTTGAATCAGATCATTGAGGGTTTTTTTGTGAGAATTTCTCAGCAGCTTCCTTCAAATTCACTTCCTCTGGTACCACTTGTGCTACACTCTAAGTCCTGCATTTCCTCAATACATGACAATGGCAGGTCAATCAATAAGGTAAAAACTTGTATGGGAACATCTTAGCTTTTGGGCACAGGTCACCTTGAGGAATCCAAATCAGTAACCCCACTTATGTTTCTTGTAGCTATTAAAGCCTTTCACATTCACAACACAAAACAAACGTCGTGATGGTTTTATGGCGCTCTTCACACCATAGACATACAAAAGTTTAAACTTTTCCTTTTTCCATTTTTCCACTGTCGTTGGCACTCTACACAAGTTTTGAATACTTTATGTGCACCCCAATACTGAGCTTGATCTCCAAGCTTCACTCAAAAATTAGAAAAAGGTGATTGTTTTACAAAGTCAGCGAGTTTTTATTTGGCTTTTGCAATGTGTATTCCCCACGAATGTATCAGAATGCATTAGGATTGTTTAAGCACCCTTTTCGTGCAGAGCTCCTCCTCCTCCTCTGCAAAAAAAAATCAATATGAATACACGCAATTGTTAAAATTGCAAAATAATGTTAACAATAAGGTTATATTATATATTTTGATAAAAACAATGTTAAAGAATGAAATTACAGATTAAACCCTGCTGCATAATTGAGGTAAAATCATAATTTTATCCCATTATCTTAAGTACATTCAGCAAAACTAATGCCATATTTGGATTTAGCGCCCCCAAAATATCCTAAAATCTTTCAAAATCATTTATTTAGGTTTGTATTTTTGTAGGTTTCATTTCATTTGTGTGTTTAAGCACACAATTTTAATAAATAATATGGTATGTTTGTATATTAATATTATAATATAATGCTTACATACTTTACGAACTAGGTCAAGACTATCTATTGAATATGGCTGGAAAAGTACATACTACAGTTGGAGGTATGAGATATTAAAGACCTAGAATCCCTCAAACTTGATTCGCTTTCCGCAAAATAAATACTTTAAAATTTAAAGTATTTATTTCGTGGGAATCGAAGTAAAAATGGTGATATAATTTTTTCCCCATTGTTGTGTAGCTTTAATTATTGGTTCATAGTTTCAGCTGTGGTAGAGAAAACTACTCACTTCTTAATATTTTCGAAGTACATAAGAACCCGCTAGAAATATGAAAGCTTATGGTTAATATTTACCCAATTTTAGAAACTATTGTTGAAAGAATTATCTTTCTTGATGCAGTGCTTTCAGAGATGTTAAAACTTAAAATATTCCGAGAAAGATTCTTTATAAATAAGCAAATAAATATTTTGAATAACTATGCAATTTATACTCTTATCACTCACAAAGTACATCAATACATAGAGTAAGACACGCTATTGGGTACGCCCAATGGTAAAATGTATTATTTTGTAATTGTCGTAGGGATTTAGCTGGTATTGAATAGAATTAAATAAACTTAGAGTGCTCCGTATTGTCGACGGCTCTCTTACCCAACATACGGGCTTCTAATCTTAGTGGAAAATCAACAATTAAAACTATTTTTCTATAAACTTTGAAATCAAATTTCTTTAAAAATTGTTGCTAGTGAAGAGCTTACAAACCATCTTAAATGATGGCGATATCTATATCACAGGACATGACGTGTGCTATTATATAATATATTTATGAATAAGTATTTTTACAAAACCATTTTCAACAACTGAAGTTTGAATTTTAGCGTTATCAACAATGTATGTTTATGGATTGGAGATCATTAACTAGTTACCTGCGAATTTACTTGTTGCTATTAAACTCGCTGAATGTAAGCAGGCTGCCGCTCGCTTTACCCAGCGAGTAAAGATGATGACCAGACTACTTTACTCGCTGAATGTAAGCAGGCTGCCACTCGCTTTACCCCAGCGAGTAAAGATGATGACCAGACTACTTTACTCGCTGAATGTAAGCAGGCTGCCGCTCGCTTTACCCAGCGAGTAAAGATGATGACCAGACTACTTTACTCGCTGAATGTAAGCAGGCTGCCGCTCGCTTTACCCAGCGAGTAAAGATGATGACCAGACTACTTTACTCTCGCTGAATGTAAGCAGTGGCTGCCACTCGCTTTACCCCAGTGAGTAAAGATGATGACCAGACTACTTCACTCGCGCACAAGTTCACATGCCAGCGAGTAGATAGTAATATCACCGTGTGTAATTAAGGCTAGATTTGGTGCACAAACAAGACTATCACGCGTGAACTATTATTATTATTATTAGCACCGCGTCTTACTACCCGTTCGGGTTATACGCAACGCGTGAACTATTCATACAAATTAATGAACATACTTTTATCCTGGAAACTATTTTATTGCGTTGCTAAAGGAAGAATGGGTTTATATTAACTAACTAAAGATGATAGATATAAAAAGCAACATTTTTTAATTGAAGAACGATTTTACATGTAACCGTAATAGTGGTTTATGAACATAAATAAACTATTGGATTAAATATTACTTTTGCATCATATTAATTATAAGGTTTGGTAAACGAAAGGTGTAAATTATCCCAAACTGCTCTGATTTCGGTATTAGATGTAAAAATATAATAGTAAGTTATTATAAAATAGTCAGATGTTACTTATAGTTAGTGTAGTATGTCTACAAGCTACTTAGGCTACGTTGGTTTAAAAGTAACAAGTAAATAACGATATTTTCCGATCCTTCCAAGACAAAGTAAGAATATATTGGGTTAATTGATATATATTTATATCCACAGTAATAATTAAAACTGTATTTTTTATTGAAGGGAGGAGTTTTCTACTTCCTGAAGTTTAGGTTTGATATATAAGAACTATTGTTAAAGTAAAATATTCATTGCTTAAATGTCTCAAATTTTATTTTTAGCATTAAATGGAGAGAAAACCAAAGAAAAGACTGACCTCGGTGAAGAAATGATTTATTTTAAAGGTAAAGTATTATATATATATATATATATATATATATATATATATATTAGAGATTGTGTTAATATTTAAGAAATATTTCAAACTATGCAATTCTAATAAAGAAATGTTATATTTCAGGAAAGAATAAAATGAAAACGGATCAAGAAATTAGTTTAGGTAAGTTTATTAAGTAATATCTAATACATATTATATTACATTTTAAACACATCCACCTTTTTAAATTTAAATTCAACTATACTGTGGTTTAACTTAGTAAACATTGACTTTTGCTAGAAATATTTCGAGGGAAGTTAGAAGTGTGTAAGATCGTTCTAGAAGGTGATCTAACTAACAATAGAGATGGGAGGGAACACACAGCACTCTATTGGAAAATGTCTAACTAAGAACGGTTGTACACTCTTGAAATGGTAGCTCAAAGTCTAATTACACAAACACTGTTCTAACCCATCTAAACGTAAGAGAAAACTTAAATTTAACGGGCAAGTAAAGTCTGAAAACAAAAAAATTCAAAATGAATTTCCGGGAAATGAGAAGGGATTATATTAATATAAAACGCAGTCTAGATAAGATAGGAAATTGAAAGTTGGCAAGTAGGTTGGAAGACCACTCTACGTAACCAAATAAGTTCTAACAGTTGACATTTTTGATTTGGGGTTGGTTAGAACGGGGAGGGGCTCAAAATTTGCAAAATAGGCATAACAAACTTTTATGTCTGTTAACTGAAATTAGACAAGAATGTATCTAATTCAAATAACCATACAAGTCTGATATGTTTAAATCATAAAATGGAACTCCAGGAAATGGGGAGCTGGGGGAAGGGGGTTGTGGGAGGGGATGGGGGTATGTATAAACATTAAAAAAAACACTGTAAGGAGACATGGTGTGGGTGGGGCTATTGCTCTAGATCTTAGCTATCTGACCTTATCTTACCCCTGCCCTCCTGACCTATGGAGTAATTAATTTCTGAGATGGGGACACCATGAGAGCAAATTCCACTATCCCCAGATGGTGGATGATACGTGAGAATGATGGTGGTGGAAAGCAGAGAGGACCTACAGTTTAACGTGGGCTCCGAACCACGGTGGGGGCCTGTAATTCCACACATTCACAAAGCGTGAAAGCACACACATTGCCAGAGGTGAAGGAATAGTTTGGTATTAGATAAATCTGTGCCAGGACCAGGATTTGACCCCTAACACAGAGGTCTGACACCTACTCAACTGTCAGGTCCCCTCTATAAGGAGATATTTTTTATATAAAATTAAGATTTTCCAGGAATATAGAGGGATAACTTCGAATAATCATTTATGTCTTAAATATAAGAAATTTTTAAGCAGTGTTATCGAAATTTTCAAAACTAATATAGAAAAATACTTCTAATTGTAATAGAAAACGGAAATTTACTAGGCAGGTATATAAGGGCTACTCCAAAATTTTAAACATTTTAAAATTTCAAACTGAACGACCGCAAAAGGGGTATTGTGGGTGAGAGATTCCTCAACATTTCAGCAGTTATTAGAAAAAACCTTCCCGATACGGTATTAAATTGAAATATTTACAGAAATTAATAGGGACGACACCAAATTACCAGAATAGTCTGAGCATTTTTAATTTCAAAACGTTGGTTGGTAAAAGCGTGGTGGTGGTGAGGGATGTAGATTTGCAAAACTCTTACAAGAAAAAAAAATTGTTTGGTACTGTATAAAATTAAAATTTGATAAAAATAGGACCTATCCTTTTTAACTAGATATGTATGGAAGTTTTAATGCGAGAATTAAGGTTGTGGGGAATCTAATATTTTCAAAAACTGATGGTAGAATCTCTTCCCGGCGTGTTGTCAGGATGAGATATTTACAGTCAGGTAGTAATAATACCACTCCTGACATTCAAAAAATACCGAAATATGGAATTTGAGATTTGAGATTTCGTGCCAAGACAGGAGGGCTCAAAATTTAAATAAGTAATAAAATAAAGGTCTTGTGGTATAAAATTGAGCTTTTGTAGGTAAGAAGATATACCTTTCCGGATATATAAAACGTCTGAACATATGGAGTTTCAAACTGTATTATGACAATAGAGAAAATAACTTCTTAGTTTAATGGAAAATTTAAATTTTGTATTGATAGATGAAAATAAATAAAAGAATAAACTAAAAAAAACCTAAATATAAACTTTAAGTTGGGCTATTATCTTTGAGATTACTGTAGTTAAAAGTCTAGGGGAAATTAGCTCTACCTAAAAGTGACAAAACAATTAAAATAAATAACTCTTGAAGATGTGTCTCGATAAACCGTGATGCTCTTTGAGAATCAATTATTTTAATTTTATTATATATATACTCTTTTTTGAATATTTATAAAACTTTACTATAAGTTCATAAAGTAAGGTAGCTTAATACAAATTTAAGATTATAAACAATAAGTATAAAGTTACAAAGAAAAATAAATGTTGAGTTTATTTAGTAAAATAAAAATCGAATGTACACAATAGATTTTCAAATTTTCATTCTGTGGACGAATTACAAACAATATAAAAATTCAGTATATGTAAAAAGGTGATACCATAAACAAACGATACCGACAAAGAAGTCACTAAAATAAGCAGTCAAATCTGATTATCCTTATGGCCCTCATACCTATGTGTTGATAACATATCCAAAGGGTGCCGTCGGATGGAAGATGCCAAATTATATAAAGCTGCGTCCAGACTAGCGAGCCGAGCCTCTATCCGAACGTCGCTAACGCTGTATAAATGGGTTTGTCGGAATGCTCATAGCAACACAGTAAATGTAGGTATTTCAACGAACATAAAAGGATGTTACGAGGCTCGACTCACAACTAATTGGACGGCGCTGCGAGCCGAGCCTTGAGCCGAATGACTTGCAACCTTAAATTATTGTTTATTTCTAAATAAACGTCCGTCACACGTGCATGAAATATTATCTGAGTAGTTGCGTGTTGTAAATCTTACAACACTTTAAATTCTTATTTAAGTTTTTTTGTAACTGACATATTAAATATTAATTGAAAATTTGTTTTTAATAGGCTGAAGGAAATAAATAAAAATTAATTTAACCTTTAAAAATTAGAGAGTATATTAAAAACAATATTTACAGCTACACTAAGATTTGCCAGGAATATAGAAGGATAACTTCACATAATCATTGATGTCTTAAATATAAGAAATTTTTAAGCAGTGTCTTATTGTAAAATGTATAACAATGGTAATTCTTTTTCTTGAAAAATTTGTTGTACACTTAATATAAGTTTGAAACCGCGGGCAAGCCCGAATTGCGCCAGTAATTAAGGGATTTAAAAATGTTCACTTAGCCCGGACCCGAATTGCGCCAAGTCTAATTAAGGTGAACGAGGGGGGATGAAATAAACAAACACCAACACAAACAAGCTCTCGCCACGTTTTGTCTTCCCTTCCTTAGATAAAAGAATGTAAAAACGCCCTAAGAGCCCCAAACACGATCTGTATTAGCTTTTCTGACATAAGTCTGGCCAGTATTAACAAATTATCTCGGCGACGGTAACTGTACAGATGTGTAATTGTTTTATTTTTGTTTGGGTTTTGTATGGACCGTGATATTAGCGATAATTATTGATATGGAAAGGATTTATAGTGAAAGAGGGAAATATTTATTGTCTATAGTAATTATACGTATCAACAGGTGAATCAATTGAATTTGACGAGGGAAGAGAGGTGGAGATGCACTAAAAAGGACTGTAAGGCCAAAATATTGACACTTGATGGAGGAAATATTTTCTCGCGGATTGAAAATCAACACAACCACGAATCACTACTAGATCAAAGAGTAGAACAGAAAATCCATCACCAACGCAGTTAAGAGGAAAGCTGAGGCGATTGACGTAAGGCCTTTAAAGTTGATCGACAAAGAGGTGCCTACAGAGAAAAAGCTATAAAAACATTGACCCGTAAGGATATGAAATGTTTCAGGAATAGCATTCTGCCAAATTTGACTAAATCTTCCGACGAAATTCAATTCGACTTAGATTCTATTGAATTAAATACTACTCTAGACGAAAACTTTTTGCTAAAAAACTAAAAAGAGAAGGGGATTGTGATATTTTCTTGTAAAGACAAGAAAAAGTATAGCTACATTGACGCTATGAGAATCCTAAAGGACAAGTACGAGAAGAGACAACTTCACCTTCAACCTTTATACATTGTGATGGATTTCAAGCAAGCACTCCATGAGTGCATCGTGTCAACATTTCCACAAACCAAGATAGTAGGCTGTCGATCTCATTTGGTGCAAGCATAGTAAGCGATACAATTTTATTTTACAACTTTACATAAATACTGCAATAATGTTTGACTTTATTATTATACTTTTCACTGTTAATTTTTTTTGCATTATGTTTTACTTCTTGTTTGAGTTATACCTTTATGTGATAACTATAATATTGGGCCTTGGGATAAAATAGGTTGAATGTAGAGAAAGGGAATCCGAATTGGCCTGGAGGGAGAGTGTAAAACTGTTTAGGAAAAAACCACCTTCAGTTCACTCGACCAGGATTTGAACTCCAACTACCCAATCATTGGCTTAAGTAATTTGGTTCAAAGTGTATATCTGGGGAGTTTTTTAAATGATGAACAGAATTTTATAATTGATTTAAAAAAAAATTGAATAGTGGGCAGTTTACTAATGACTAATTTTAAAAGAATTTGAAATTTCTCAAAAATATCTTTAACAATTTTGATTAAAACATACATCTTGTGTATATTTAAGATGATAATTAATACTGTATATTTGGTTTTGGGGGCAAAGTCCTATTAGGGTTAGTTTACTGATGACTAGTTTTAAAAAATTCAAAATATTTTGAAATTATTTTTAACGATTTTGTTAATATATAGATTAAGCTCTGTGAGGTATGTGACCCTCAAAAATCCTTTGTATGACTTGTTTTTTATTTATTTGTTATGATTATATTATAATTTAGCTATTATTGACAATGTTTTTAATATGGAAATTTTACTGTGTTGTTATAATGTTAGATTTTGTTTTATATGGTTAAATATAGTTAATTAAATAATATTTTTTTACTTGTGTCCTTCTTACCGCCAGCCAAAGCATTAATATTTGTTTACATTCACAATTGGCGCAATTCGGGTCCGGTCTTGGGAAGGGGGATATTGGCGCAATTCGGGTCCGGTCTGGGGGGACACTTTTAAGCTCTTGGCGCAATTCAGGTCCAAGCTAGGTGGATTGGCGCAATTCGGGCAAGCCCGAAACATCATCTGGGGCGAAGGGGTGAGAAAAGAATAGACGGTCACACTAGATAGCTTTTGTGGGTCAAATGCCCCACCACGCTTCAGTAGCGTAGTGGTATAAAGCGTCAATCTCGTGTTAGACTGGCGTGCTCAAGGCGGGGAGATCAGGGTTCGAATCCCGGCTGGGTCTATTGAGGGTTGTTTTTCCTATATGGTTCTACACTCTTCTTTCACACAGGCAAATATCGGTATATTACCTTTAAAATGATTCTTCTCTCATTTCTACCCTATTAGATAAATCACACTGGTATACAAAATAAAATTAATTTTTTGGCACACAAAAAAAGGTCTGGTTTTATTAATACTTTTTATGTTGAATTCAAATATGTTAGTAGTTTTCTCTATCATGCAGGGATTTTTTGTGACATACAGGCAAAATCTGAAGAAAAAATATATTTATATACTTCGATAAACTATTCATATTACCTAAAGAGTGACAGTTGATGATTTTCTCGTTTATTTAGCATCCAGAACACCCTTTTAAATGCCCACCAATTGTCTGCGAGCATACTAGAGCTCCATTTTCCCTGGTACCTCTTTTCCATGATCGAAATATCTTGGTGGAATCGCTTGTCATACTCGTCGCTAGCGGCACCTTGATTCTCTGGGAAGAGGTCCCAGTGGGAGTTCAAGAAATGAATTTTAAATAACATAAGTAGAAATTCAAATATTCCAACATGGAGCACCTTAAATTCTCATAATTACAACAAAAACTTTGCCAATAACTGCAGTTCATGTTACCTCACTGATACCTGCACCACCAACAGTATAGCCAGCATTATTAACTGTTCTACTTCAAGCACAAAGTATTAACTATCTAGTAATGGGTCCACAAAAAGCCAATGCTTTGCCAGGATTTCATGCCTTCACTCGCTGTGATACCACATAATGTTTTCAGGCAAAGGAAATTTGGAAATGTGTTGAAGAGGGACTCGAAAATTTTGTCTGCAAACTTTATATGCCATTATCTACAGCATCGACAGTGGTCTATTAAAAAAAAAGTAGAATCTGAAAAGATGCCACCAAAGTTGTCTGCTTTAGAATTCTTTATATTGAGGGCTATTTTATCAGTGCATAATTTGGAACAATGATATTACTACTCATCCAAATCTACCATCTCCTGAACCGGTATATGGTTGGGAAGATAGTAATGGTTATTATTTCTCGAAAATTACAAACATGCTACCAGCGCCTTCAGAAATATTAGAGCTCATAAAATGCTCTTGAAAAACAAACTGTCTTTCCAAATTGTGTTTTTGTTACCGTAGCTATATCCCATGCACCAATATGTGTATTTGTACAAATTATGAGTCTCAGAAGTGTGAAAACACTCGCACTCTTTATTCCCATGATGATGAAGACCGTAATTATGACGATTTAGACTCGTAACACAGCATTTACAAACAATATTCTAACTTACAGTAATAATTTTCTAATTTTTTATTGTGTATTTTTTCATTGGGGTGATTCAAAAGTCGCACAATCCTGTTTTTCAAGGATATTTGTCACAGAAGAACATGGAAAATGAACATGTTGCTTATATGTATGGCAACACTGTAATGTTGGACAGAAGTTGTGCAGGCCGTGTGACCTTAAAAACATACACTAGCTTTAGCCAATTGAGTTACAACATTTGAAAGTGTAAGATAAGTTTTTAATGAGCAGAGTGAGTATTAATTTTGGAACATTATTTTAAGGCCAATTCGTACATAAATGCCAACAATCGTTTGTGCGTAGCTTTCCAGAATCACGTGTGCCGAATAAATCAACAATATGCAAAATTGATAGCACAAAGTATACATTTTACTTTCTCTCTATCTTACAGGTAGAGAAAGTATTGTGATCGTCAAAAAAATCGAACTCGAGATTTTGATGAATTTTGACTTTTCATGATTTCCAGAATCCGAAAAAGTGGTTTTTGAATTTCCGTCTGTCTGTCTGTCTGTCTGTCTGTCTATCTGTCTGTCTGTCTGTCTGTACCTCCAACTAGAGCCTAAACTATTTTACCGATTGAGCTGAAACTTGATATCTAGGGTTTTCATAGGGTTGCCCCGAGGGGTTTTTGGAATTGGATATCTACCCCTAAAATTAAGGGTAGTTTACTGAAGGGCAAAAAGAGAAAAAGTCGATTTTCCAAAATCGGCTCTAACGATTTTGATTAAATTTCATTTATGAACATAAATAAATATTCCAAACAAAAAGGCTACTCTCAATATTTCGGCAAAATCGTTTTAAGGGCTCCGGTCTGATGCGTAAATTTACATTTTTTATAATAGCTCCGAAAACTATTTGAGATATGAAATTACTTAGCATTACAAATATGTATATATATTTATAATACTAATATTTTATTCGAAACATATTTTTATAAAATCAATAACTTTCAATATATACGCAATTATATATATATATATTTTTAACTTTTTGGGCATTAAAGCTTAAGTATTGCGACCGTAAGAAAAACTAACCTGAAATGTTGATGGATGTCGACGTCTCATGACCCCCCGAACCCTTAAAAATAGTCTTTGCAATGCCGTCTGTCTGTGTGTCTATTAAAACTTAAAATTAAGGGTAGTTTACTGAAGGGCAAAAGGAGAAAAATTCGATTTTCTCAAAATCGGCTCTAACGATTTTGATTAAATTTCATTTATGAACATAAATAAATATTCCAAACAAAATGGCTACTCTCAATATTTCGGCAAAATCGTTTTAAGGGCTCCGGTCTGATGCGTAAATTTACATTTTTTATAATAGCTCCGAAACTATTTGAGATATGAAATTACTTAGCATTACAAATATGTATATATATTTATAATACAAATATTTTATTCGAAACATATTTTTATAAAATTAATAACTTTCAATATATACGAAATTATATATATATATTTAACTTTTTGGGCATTAAAGCTTAAGTATTGCGACCGTAAGAAAAACTAACCTGAAATGTTGATGGATGTCGACGTCTCATGACCCCCCGAACCCTTAAAAATAGTCTTTGCAATGCCGTCTGTCTGTGTGTCTATAAAAACTTAAAATTAAGGGTAGTTTACTGAAGGGAAAAAAGAGAAAAAGTCGATTTTCTCAAAATCGGCTCCAACGATTTTGATTAAATTTCATTTATAAACATTAATAAATATTCCAAACAAAATGGCTACCCTCAATATTTCGGCAAAATGGCTTTAAGGGCTCCGGTCTGACGCGTAAATTAACATTTTTTTAAATAGCTCCGAAACTATTTGAGATATGAAATTACTTAGCATTACAAATATGTATATATATTTATATACAGATATTTTATCCGAAACATATTTTTATAAAATCAATAACTTTCAATATATACGCAATTATATGAATTTTTTTAACTTTTTGGACATTAAAGTTTAAGTATTGCGACCGGTAAAAAAAAAACTAACCTGAAATGTTGATGGATGTCGACGTCTCATGACCCCCCGAACCCTAAAAAATAGTCTTTGCAATGCCGTCTCTCTGTGTGTCTATAAAAACTTAAAATTAAGGGTAGTTTACTGAAGGACGAAAAGAGAAAAATTTGGTTTTCTCAAAATCTGCTTAAACGATTTTGATTAAAATTCGTATCTAGGCGTTGATTAAGATTATAAATAAACTGGCTATTTTCATTTTCCTATGAAAATGATTTTTAGGGTACATTACAGAAGCGTTAATTTCCGTATCTCCACAACTATTGGAGAAACTAAACAACTTATCATTGCAAAATTGTAGGACTATTAGAAATAAAAAAACTTTTATTTGACATATATTTTTATAAAAACAGCAGTTTCTGAGATATTTGCAAATATATTAATACAATTTTGTGAGCTTTAGTTGTAAACATATACTACTTAAGTCTTAACGCAATAATACTCCAATGCCATAGAGTAATTAAATATAAGTAAGTATCTAAAAAAAGTATGTTATTTTTCCTTAAATCTCTTAGGAGAAATGTTTGCATAGCAATGATCTATCTCCATTTTAGACTCAATAGTCAATATTTACATTTTTTATTAGTCAAAATGTATAAATGAATAATTAAATATCAATGAGATGACTTGAAGATCTACAATACCTTTAAAAATGTTAAAATTTTAACCAGAAATCGAAATTTTAATACGAAGTGTTGACCCTTGTGGAAGACATTAAACTGTTTGAAAT
This sequence comes from Timema podura, assembly GCA_033556935.1. Lineage (NCBI taxonomy): Eukaryota > Metazoa > Arthropoda > Insecta > Phasmatodea > Timematidae > Timema > Timema podura. The sequence goes on from JAVRXN010000001.1 coordinate 73,598,533, forward strand.
GTTCTTAGGTGGACAAAGATGCGCCTCTTTTCTCATTGATTCTATATCATTGTATATTATTTTATGCGTGTTCTTATGTGGAGTGGTGATGATACAATGTACATTATTCCGTTCAGAAATCTTACGAGTTTATAGAAAGAGAGAGAAAGTCTGTGCGGTGCGCCGTACCATTTATTTTCTTTGGGTTGCATGACTTTTGGATCATCCTGTATCTACACTGAATAGCAAATGCATGAGCGAATTTACTATATTTTCGTGAATTATTATAAGAAATGTTTTAGTTTTAATTTTCTTATTTTCCAAAACAAAATTTTTGCAAGACTTTCTCATAAGCCTTGAATGTAAAAGATTTTTCTTATTGCTTTTGTTTAGAATTAAATATACATATTTTTTAAAGTATACATTTTTTTGAAGCCAATAATGCCATTGATCAAGTTAAGTTATTACATTAATGTGCACATCTGCTGAGGAAATATTAATCTAATGTTTTCATAGCTACTGGATAGAGAGCCACCTTTGGGTCCCTTAATTTTTGTGATAGGGAGGCCGTAAATATCTCAAACTAAAGAGAGTTAAAAACACTATTATAGTTGTTACCATTAGTATATCTAAAAACATTAATTTGCTTATTACCACCAAAAATAATAGAAAAAATAATAAAATGTTTATCGTTTATTAATATTTCTGTAGATAATAGGTTAATTACATGCTGTCGGCCATTTCTTTATATAAAAATTGTAGATAAATTTATTAGCTTTTATTTTAGTTACTGTAGGCTTTTATATAATAAAATGTATGGAAGTTACAGTCAATAATATTGTAACAAGTAACATGATATTTCCCCTCCCCCTGCGCCATACAGCCCAGCTCCTCTGCATTAGTTTCGGAAGTGGAAACACGTGTTTTTATACTAGTTGGGGTACCAACTAATAACTTAAAAAAACTGCAATATTGTATCACAAAGTTCACATGAAAAACCAGGTGCACCCCCACTAGAAGGGTTGAACGACTTAATTTTTTGTATGTTAGATATTTATTTCTTGCTAATCTATTAGGGTGCAAAATGCCATACTTGAGTGCAAAATGGTGCAAAACAGAACTTTTATTTTGGCATTAAAAAACCAATTATTGAGTGGGGGGCTACGCTTATCTTGCCCCCTTTTCCCCCTTTAAATATTTTTTTCTTGCAAAACTATTCAAGTTCAAAACGCCATACTTGGGTGCAAAACGGTGCAAAACATGACTTTTAAGATGGCAATAAAAAAATCCAAAATTTTGATAGGGGGGGGGGCTACACTTAACTTGGCCCCTCCTAAACATAAACAGTCGTACCGTCTCTGGGGTTAGGGTGCAAAACGTAATACTTGGGTGCAAAACGGTGGTATATTTAAATTTCAGTTTTGAGTGGGTGGGGGGCCAACTTAAGTGATCTCACCCAGAGGTCCTAAGAGAAGTGACGGTAGTGTGTCCCTACAAAATATGGTTAAGACCGTTTTCATGCCTCACACATAAATATAAATTATTAGTTTACTGCATGATAGTGGATTGTACGTCATCTACAAATAGTTGTGAATTCATCCCATGAAACGTGTTCATGCACGAGTCCAATGAGTGTAGCCAATAGCCTTTAGAAATTTCAGATTGGGTTCTTCAACAGGCTGATTCTTACATTTAGATTACTTCTAGTTAGTATTTTATAATAAGACCAAATAACAATCTACTTATATTTCAGATGTCACGGAAACTTTATTGGAAAGAGAATCCATACCATTTGAAGATGCCGTTTCCAAAACAGGTATTTACAAGATTCCTTCATTTTTCGTTACAAAATTAAATTAAAGCCCTTTATTTAAATAACTAAGCGTAGGTTTGAATTTAGCTGGTTTGTAAGATGTAGGATCAAATTTAAAAAGAAAATATCATGTTTTTGTTTACTTTGTAATGTTTAGTATTATAATTATAATATTTTTAATATATTATATATAATAGTATTTATTTAATATTACATTTAGTAATATATATATATAAAATATTTAGTTTTATATATAATATTTAATCATACACATTATGTATTTTATATATTAATTATTATATCATATATATCATATATTAAATATATTATCTTTATTACTATATAGATAATATTTAATAGTATATATACAATCTAATATTATATATAATATATCATAATTATATTTAATACATTTAAATTAAATATATCTTAATCCAAATTATATTAATATATGTATATATTATATAAATACTATACATAATATATTATATATAGTACATTATATTAGAGATTATGTATAGTATAAATATTTTATATTGTTTACTGTATATATTTCTAGATATTATATAAATAATGAATATATTATATATATTTATCATATAGCTAATACATTAGTAGGCCTATATATATTATAACTTATATATTACACATATATATCCTATAGTTTACATTATATATTTCTATAGGAATAAATATATATTTTATACATGAAATTCATTTAATTATATATATATATATATATATATATATGGTTAGAGTCCCCGGTAAAGTGCTGGCTGGATGTTTGTATATTTGCTACCTGTTTATTGGGAATTTCAGAGTTAGTATAAAAACTAAAATAGAATATAATAAAACATTCTAAGACACGTATACATTGTTTGCTAGTGCTATTTTACGTGCTAATGTGAAAGTGATAATAGGCCTAAGACTAATAATATGTTAGAATGTATTTTTATATAAAATAACATTTTTCAATAGCGTCCTATTTCCTGTCCGGGCTACGCGAGTGGGGTTGAATTGAGGATTATTTTACTCACATTAATGTGGGGGAAAGGTGGGAAACAGTTTTTCTAATCAACACCCTCAATACGCTCGACTGAAAGACTAACCCTGACTTCCCCCCTCAGAGTAAAACCATACTAGAATAGCATGATATGTATGACTCGTGACAACTGATTCATGTAGCAAACATTATAATATTTACATGTATATATTATCTGTCTCATAAAACACAAGTACTTCTTTATTTGTTCCAAGGCTTGATGCCTCTTGAGAGGACTGTCTTCGTACACTATATATTCCCCTCAGTATCCATTGGATATTATTTTATATATATATATACAGGGCCACCCTTAGGGGTTTGCAAACTGTGCAGCCTTACAGGGCCCCGTGATTGCTTTGGTGGCTGGGGGGGGGGGGGGGGGATGATTTTTACTTGCGCGCTCTTACTGTATCCTCCCTGTATAGGCAATCTAGCAAATATTGACAGAGTGTAAAAGCAAATATAAACATAATAATATTGTTTGCTTTATTGAACGAGTGAATCGAGTTCTCATTTAGCATCTGTCTGTCTGTACTTGATATTTCCAACGATATATTTGAACGCATTAACTGATTTAATTCAAACTTGTCACAGTTTTACTTATATTTTAATACAGATCAAATTCATTGGGGGAAAAAATCGAAAGAAGAGTTTGTGAGTAATCACTTTTACGTGTTATATAATTAATTACTACGCGTATGTATTAACATTATAACGTTACGGTTTATTTTTGAGATATAATTGTCCTGCGATTGGGAGCCAATCACAACGTTATTGAATTGATTGTTAGATAATTGGTATTTATAGCCCCGTGATCGAGCGCCAATTATGATACGGAATTATTATTATGTCCCACGTTTTTTTGGGGCACCGGTTAAAGTTATACTGTTTAATCAGCTGATAATTGCCCCGTGATTGAGCACTAATTAAAGCGGTATAGAATGTTTGTGAAATAGTTTAATTAAATAAATAAAACCTTTAATATTGCAGACGATTTATTTATATCATGGCACTGGTTTATTACAACATTCTGTAGATTTATGTGATTACTCTAGGTCTATGTCGTCGGCACTCTGTGTGTTCATACGCACAAACAGATTATATATGACATACCCCTTGCAGCTTGGAGCTCTCGTGACCAGTGTCAAAACCAACAAATCGAAAGCGTCCTTGCAACAGGTGTCATGAAGGCTAGCTTCCTTTTGGGTATAGGGAGCTTACGTCTCTTGCTTGTTTGGTAAATACTACGGAGTTAAATTTTGAAAAAAAAAAAAGTTTTAATGGTGCAATCCTTCTACATTATTTCTGAAGAGCGCGTGATTCTCCATGGATGAAGTCTTAAAAGGATAATTGACATACAATTTATTGAAGAAAAATACCTTCATCCATGACTTTTTAAATATATGAGAGGGGTCAAAATCAGTATCATTACAACATTCTAGGACGTTTCCTGATACCTTACCCAAATGAGAATTGGTGTAAGGATGCAAGCTACTATAATACCACTAAACAAAAATTATTTGCTTTAATTTATTTTTAATGGGGTGAGACAGATAGCTAGGAACCCCACAAACAAAGTCTGCCCAAAACTATATCTGCTAAGAGGAGCACTGTACATATATATACATGATGTATCTAATATATATATATATATATTATGTACATATATGGTATAAATGTATATACATAATATATATTCTATATAATATTATGTATAAAAATTTATGTCTTATTTACTTGGAAAAACACAAACACTCATTATTATATGACTAGCTAACATTTCATCATAATAACTTAATTCTCTTAGTTACTATACTTTATAATTTAAATAAAACCTGATTTAATTTTTTTCTAAGTATATTTAAAGAAGATTAGGTTACCTTTAATATATTCAATATCAATATGTGTGTATTTATGTTTTAGTACTTTGATATAAAATGGTTTTAGAAACATATAAAATAGTTTTAGAATCAAACAAAATGACGTATTACATGTTTTCTAACAAACTAATGTATTAAGAAAACCAATGTGAGCAGTCACGCAGATTTAATGTTGCCCCACCCTCTTTAAATTTCTGCATTGGCTTAAGCCGTGGTACGCAAGCTGGGCTGTGAATCCAAGCTCGAGTTTTGTAAGAAAAATTAATAATTTATTAATGTTTTAGTCTATCTTAAAGTTGTTGTATTACGGAATACGCGTTGTTCGCTCTCTGTTTTAAATCTGACAACACTGGGAAGCTAATGGCGCTTCAAAGAAATGGGAAAAGTTATTGAAGCACACCTTTGTATATTACGTATAAAAAAGTAAACTACTACTGTTATGAAAGTACCGTAAGTGAGTTTTATTTAACTTTATTAGTAATTTGTTATGAAATTTATTAAGTAAAATATTCTGGTCTCACACCGGAAGTCAATCGAATATAGGGCATTTTGGCTCAGTTTAAAGCGTGGATGTGTTAGAGACTCACAGTCTTGGGATCAATCCCCGTTGTAGTATATAATAATATTATCTTATTTAAAAAAACAATTTTATTCTGATATGTTCTAATTAAAATGCTTGATTTTTAATTTGGCAATCTTAAAAAGAATAAGTGTTTATTGTTGTTAGATATAACAAATGTTCACTACTACGAACATGTATTGCCTATATCTATAAACGACTTAAAAAGCCAATTAAAAACTTATCGTGTATTTAAATTTATTTAAATTTATTTTATGCAGGTAAATAAAATAAGTGGATATTAGTTCAGAATTTTCAGTAATGATAGCTTTGTAAGTTATTTACAAACAACATAAAAATAACGTAAAATTAAGTCTATCACTGAATTAACTACACACTTTTTTGACCAGACAAAATTAAAGGCTTAGATATTCAACCCAATACCCTTTATTATGGAGGCATCTATGTTATTGACTGGAATAAGATAGGTAAGCAATGTCATTTTGAATAAAGGGAGCTACTTTAGTCTCCACACAAACATATCATTCAACTTAATACCGTACGTTTAATTTAAAATAATGCTTTTTATGATTCCTTACGAAGGAACCAAATCCCATTTCTTTCGATCATCTCTTTGTCTGCCAGAAACTTATCGCTCCTAATATTTTAAATCAATAAGAATGTAAATTTGGTGTAATGTGAACAAGTTACCCCGTAAACAAGTAGGGGTGAAAAAAATAGACCAAAATGTGTCCTAATATATTGCAGCGTCGCTCCTATTTTGTAGTAGAAGCGACGACCACAATTACAAAGAAACTTAAATGGAAAAGTTAAGGCACGCAAAATATAGGTGTGAAATACAAGTTAACCAGTACATTTATCGGTATAAAGAAAGAAAAAAAGAAGAGAGAACTATTACATATTCACAGACACTCTGGCACTCTATACTTTCCACTGTGTAATACTAGCCGTAAACAAAGTAACAAGAAGTAGGCCTAGCATTGTTACCAAAATCACCGTGTTTGGTGTGAAGCCCCTTATATTGACACTAAACCAAGACAACAATGCTTGGGTTGAAGATTTAAAAACGCGGGACTCTTTAAGAAAGAACATGCGCACTTTCAAAAACGAAAGTGTACTAAACAGTTAACTACAGTAGCTCTAATTGGAAGGATTAAATAAAGTTATGGTTAAGCAACAATACATAACAGACTGCGGTCTTACGACTGTAGTCTCATATATGATAAGTATGGTCAAACAATGAAGTTGAACAACATTTAAATCTAGAAAGTCCGTATTTAAGGAGTACAGTGATAGTTGCTAACTGAATCGACTAGCGTTGATTAACTGCAAAGAAGAGTAGTATAATACAAAATATATGTTTCAAATGCTGGAACTATTAGTTTACAAATAGTAAAAAGATATATATTAGGGATCTAGTTAATCAGAAAACAGTGGCAGGCCTATTCCTAATTAGTACTGCCTGATCATCCAATAGTATAATTAATACTCAACAATAGTCTGTAGACAAACTACAACAATAGAAAATCTTCTAGGTAGACATTAACGAGCCAAACGGCACCTTAAGGGAGCCGGACAAGTCTAAACAATACCAAGCGAGCCACCCCACTGGGATGGAAGCATACCCACGGGTTGATCACCGTACTAAGTTACAACAATAATGCCAACTTAAAGACTGATAACAGTCAAAGACCCAATTACGTCATAAAGCAACGCCATGAATTAACCCTATTTCCTCTCTCTTTGTCAAAATAGAGGCATTAGTGACACGGTCACACAAAACAGGGCATCAGACTGTCCCACAACTATTTATGACTAGTCATATATACATAGTTAAACAATAAACAAGTGTGGCCATAAGGACTACTCTCTCTTCAAAATAAACAGGTTCTGCCAAAGAAGGACTACATTCTTTTTAAAATAAATAGACACAGGCAAAGAGTAAAATATTTAAGACCAGTTATAAAGACATAGCTAAACAATAAGCAAGTGTGGTTATAAGGACTATAGTCTGTTTAAAATAAACCGACTCTAGCAAAGAGTAGACCTAACTATTACATTTAACCTACATTGAATCTTCTCATTTATTTATTTATAATAGCCTTTATTTATCTGGCGGAGTTAAGGCGTTAGCCTTCTCTTCCACTTAACTCATATGAAGAAGCTCAAAAAGTACAAGTTTGTAACAGATAAAAGATATAACCTTAACATGTATTACATTATATGTGGTGAGGTGGTGCAACTGACGGAACATCCATCGTGACCACTATCTGTAAGTTACATTGAACTGAAGCTTCCCGGATTCTCGTGAGACGAGTTGTTGGAATTGAATACCAAAATAGTACGAGAGGCGCGGCATTATATATGAAATGGATCTGACGTCTAAGGAGTGGAGGGGAAGGGGGTTCGCACACGATATAACCGTCCAGAACCATGAACTACAGTTGGCTGGAGTCCAAGGCAGCACTGCGGACGATCAGTCTTGCTTTGCTGTCCCAGTTGACAAGGTGTTGCTGCAGCGTCCGCTAATTCTTCTTTGGTCAGCGAGCCTGGCAGAATTCAAGTGACCCAATATGCAACAATTACACACTGAGTTCATATACTGCTATTTATTTTAGTTTCATTTTATTTGTATGTATTGCTATTTATTTTAGCTTTATTTTCTTTGTATGTACGGGCTAAATGATCTCAGCCCGTTACAATACTCGGATAGAAACTATTCAATCATCATTGGAACTACAAGTCCTGTAGTTCTAGTGTGAAATAACCCTGTGCCTCCTTTACCTCAAAACTACAAAATCGGATAAAACTTTATGATTACAAAAACAATTCAATATATGTTTTGATATCAATCAAATTTAATTAAATATGAATAGTTGTTCATTATTTACAGGAGTATAGATTTAATACTAAATCAGCCTCGCTGGTCTTTGGGTAGAGTACTTATCTCTAGACTCAAGCTGGTGAGCTAGAATCTCACTTGTTCCAACAAAGTTTTCACAATTATAAGAATCCCTAATACAACTTTCTTCTGAATTGAAATAAATCCACCATTGCTTTTTTTAGCACCACGTCTTACTGCCCATATAAATTATATACTTGTGTACTAACTTTACTAATGTGTTAGAGGCGGATAAGGTTTAATTTAGAGTAAATATACCCCACTTTTCACGGTAAAAGAGTGTAAAACCATTGAGCGAAGACCTCCTTCAGAACACACAACCCAGAGTTGAGTCTAGATCTCCCAGTCATCGGGATTCCAGTCTACTACGATATTAACGGCTTAGACCATGCAACCACAACAAGCTAGCTGTTTGAGATTAACTTGTTATTTTAGTGCCGACCAGACAAAATTCGTCATAAATTTTATTTTGGAACGAATTTGAAAGGAGTTTCTGTGAATTAGTGCTAGACTCATATGTTTAAACGAAAATTGAAGATTTCCTGCATTTAAAACTGTCTGTATTTTTCCAATGTTTTATGATCTAGGAGAATAATGTTATCCAACTCTAAACATGAAGGCAAGCGCCATTTGTCTAACTAAAGCATCACTCAAACATTTTACAGCTCACCTGTACACACAGACTAGCAAATTATTTATTGATACAATAGACGGCTAAAATGTCAGAACGGACTTGTTTCTCTGATAGCTTTCATCTACAATCAAGCCTAAATAATAATCAAACGCACTACTCTAGGAGTGGATTAGATTGCCAATGAAGTGATATGAGATTTGAATCTCATTCGGGCAAGCTAAGTGTGGTTTTACAAAATAGTTTTCCACTCTCCCCTATGCAAACGTAGGTACCTTCCTCTAAATATAACTTTACTTATCCCTAAAACCATTAGCTTGGTTAGTAAAAGCTTACTACTCGAACGGGTAGTATGACATGGCGCTAAAAACTAAATTAAAATGGCTAGGAAAAGTTATTTATAAAAATCTAATATAGAAATTTTCTCGGGAATTGTTGGAAAATATCATTGTGGCTAAAATATAATTGATTGAACTTCTAAGAGAAAACCCTGGACAAACAGCTCAAAGCTCCATGTGATATTTACTCGAAAATGAAACAAAATGAAATATTCTATGTTTTATAATAGACAGAAAAACAAAGTAAAAAATATATTCTAGGAAATATTGTGTCTTAATGTCTACTGTAATATTATTTGCATCAATGGTCACATGTACCAAATGTTATTTACATCTGGTCAATTTTTTCAGTGATGGGTGAGCTAGATACTTGCGCCAGTAGTTGTGATATCAATGGTAGATCTTAGTAGCTGATGATATTCATACGTCCCTCACAGACTCCTATTAAAAATATAAGTTAAGCACGGGAAAATCTATGTACTGTACATCTCAGTGGTAGAGCAATGGTGCACTAAGTCAAATGTCCTGGGCTCAATTACAGTGTCCAAGTGTCCTGTTTCAAAGTATTCTATTATACTTGAGATACGGCTCATGCCCGTAGTTATATTCGTTCATCCTCCAAGCTTTGTCTCTCATATACTTATTGTATAGCATTGATTTCTTCCATACCGGTATTTATGATTAGGAAATTCAAACACAATTAGCCATATAAATCAGTGAAATACTCTTGGTATTGATCGTGATTATAAATGATGGGTATTAAGGTATTGTAGGAGTTAAAGGGGAGATCTGAGCTCACCAAAATTAACAAAGTATTCAGCCCAACCTTCATTATATGTATTTGCTATTGAACGCGTACCACTTTCCATATGGAGGATTAGTAGACAAGGCATTTGTAGAGAAAACGTCTCCAAAGTGAGGAATCCTTAAAAACTTAATGTACCTACGTTAGTAAGTTTCGGTAAGAGGTCTATTAAATCACGTCTGTCAGGTTTTTTTTTAATGTGGACTAAGATATATCTCTTCTCCCATAGCAATCACTTCAGGTTTATGATGATATGCTTGAGCTTGTCCCAATTTGTTCGTGTTCCTCTTTGCATTAATTACTGTTTTTGCTATTCCTGCAGCTTCTCCTGCAGCAGCAACTAAGTGTGCTCTCAGAGGAAGGAGTAAGAATTAACATTTCTTGCTCTTTTTCTTCATGCGACGTTGAGTAGTCCTTTTTTGTCTTCCACTGACGTCTTCGTCCTTGATATAAACCAGCTCCTATATTGTATTTAACTTTCATCGCGTTAGTCACAGACCGAGCAGCCGCTTTCTCACTTAACTTTGAATCTGGTGCTATAAATCTTTTCCAGGCTTCCTTAACAGGCATTCGATCAGGTGTGGATCTCTCTGAAAGATTTTTAATTTTGGAGTAGCGATATCATGTTCCTTACAGGCCTAATCTAGCACGTTAGCACCTTGATCAACCCGTTTCAATGTTTATTATATACCCTCATTAGTCATCATGAAATTCGTGAAATAAATGGATTGTGTACCTTTGTAGGGAAAATCTTTTTCTTGGAGATTTGGGCATTTGCTACCAGATACGATTCTATGTATCATATGTGAACCTTCGAATTGTGGAAAAACCAATTACATGGTTAGTCTGATGAAAGAATCTACTGGATTAAGATACCATTTTGCGTATGTCTACTCTAAGTCGTTGTATCAGCCTAAGATCCAGTGTTTATTGCAAGTTCTTTTGCTCGTGTATGAAATGGGCTACTTTCTTTATTTTGACCATTCAGAGATCTATCCGCCAACTGAGGCGAAGCGTAAGTCGGTTTTTATTTGCAATGATGTTGAATATGATAAAAAAATATTATACAAGCATATTTCAGTGTAGGTTAACATAAAGTTATAGAGTGTTTTTATCTATGTCAAACTTACCCTCGTATACCCAAGCAAATACTAAGGGATATGCTAAACTTTTCATCCTTTCCAAGATATAAGATATGAACTTAATACATGTCTATGATGATCATATGAATACAGATATGACGTTTCAGAAGATTAAAGATATGTGTGCGCTATGTGGGAAGAAGAAACACGATTTTCTAATGTCGAGTAAAGATCATGGTATTGAAATAGGCCACTATAGGAGTAGGTTCAATTCATTTATCTTGAATATTCTACATATACATTCTCAGTTGAAGATACGACGTCATGGGTTCATATCAAAATGTTCTCATAGTATATACAGATATCAAGCCAGTGGTAGATGAGATGTAAATTTAACTCTTACGCCTCAAGGTAATTTCAATGTGAGTTCTAGAAGGGTTGTAAACATTTATAGTATAGTTGGGGTGAAAGATACTTGTAACAATTATTACGTTGATATAAATGATTTTATGTATAGTAATGAACCGGTAGTTGTTATTAACAATGTTAAGAATATAACCATGAATGGATACTCTCATTGAGAATATAGGTAATTATTGAGATATGTCGGTTAGATTTGAATCAATAAGCTAGCAGAGGTTGTTAGGATGGAAGAAGTGTCGGTTATATTATTGGTACGATCCAAACGAATTGGCTGATCGATTACGTTTCTTACATACTTCATCCAGAGACAAACATTCCTCACATGAGAATGAGATTATTGTGATCATTGACGAATTAAGAGAGGCTGGCATCATGTTGTACAAGATAAATCAAAGGCTAAAAGTACTTACTTACTATCATCGTTGTTTATTCTAAATGTGATTGCGTTATAAATGTTAAAACTACAACGGGAAAGAACGTTACCGCTGCTATGGTGCATGTACTTCGTTAGGGGACTGCAAGTGGTTTCCCCGCTGAGTTTAATCTCCAGACAAAAATGGATAAAGAATTTTACAATGTTAAATTTAATTGTCTCATGAAAAGAAAAAGGACCTACCTATAATTCTTAGTACATCAGTGTTAATGCTAGCATCGTAGATCGATTTAATCGAAAACTGAAGAGTAAAATGTGAACAAATGTCATCTCCAAAGGTTTGTATAGCTAGATCTATATGATCGATTCATTACTCGATGAATATAATCGTATGGTTCACTCAAATATCAAGATGAAACCTATTGACGCCAAGGATAGTAGTCTTCTCAAAACAATCTACGTCCATTCTAAAATGGTCAACCCAGCAACTACTCTTTTTTAAATTAGGCAATATATTTTGAATTATTAAGTTTAAGGATATTTTCGCTAAGGGATACACCACAAAATGGTATATATAACTTTTAAAGATACCTAAGGTTGTTGAGAAGAATCCTATAACTTTACTATTAGAAGATCTGAAGAAAATAACCTATCCTGGAAGGATTCTACACTCAGGAGCCGAAGAAATTCTCGCACATAGATGATCACCTTTTCGAAAATGCCTTAAGACGAAACGGAGATAAGGCAATTGTTAAATGGCTTGGATTCAATCCTTCCCATAATTTATGGATCAATGTAGCTAGTACCATATAATTTTTGTAATAAATTATGTATACTTTTATTGTTGTTATTCTATTTTTCTTCTTAACTTTAATGCACATGGGTATGTAGATTCTGCTTCAGCATTTACTTAAAGGATGTATTAGATTATTTAACTTAATAGACTCTAGATGTAGGGAAACTCATTCATCATGAGCTGTATAAGATGAGAGAGAGGCAGGTAATGTGTACGATGGCGAAGGAGTGCTATGTCGACAGGTCCAGACAGGAGTGGAAAGGATGACAATTGTCATGACGTAAATGATGACGTCAAGGTAGATGATGTTCATTGAAGACTGTTAGATTGGTGACAGATCCTGACAGGAATAAAGAGTGAAGAAGGATGACGAGGGTTGACAGTTTAGGTGATGAGGTTTGACATTATAGATGACGAGGGTTGACAGTCTAGTTGACGAGGTTTGACATTATAGATGACGAGGGTTGACAGTCTAGGTGACGAGGTTTGACATTATAGATGACGAGGGGTGACAGCCGGGTGGGAGCATATTTGTAGCAAGAAGGAGAGGTTGGGAAGATAATAAGGAGGAGCTACACCTGAGGGTGTGGGGTGTAAGGATGAATGACAGGAGGATTTACATCTTACATCCTTTGGCAGCATCGCGTCCTGTGACATTGATTTCACCTACTATGTCTACCTAGTTACAGTAGTAATAATAATAATCATATTGTACAGATTAGAGTGGCGGCTTCTTGGTTGATATCGTTTTGTCCTACTATGCCTATTTCCCCTATGAAAATTTACCACTAAAAGTTCTGGATGTGGTGGTGAATAATATAGTAATACTAGAGTTGTGAAGGAAGAGGGTAAGGGCGGTGGGCATGATGCAACATGCAATACTTTTTTGATACATAAGCTCTTCTTGTGGCCTTGTATGCCTTTGTCGCTTAGTTGGATAGTTCCTTATACATTAACTATTGTGGAAAAAAGCTGGTTGACTTTAGGTTTTCTATGTGTCCTGCTATAAATTTTCCCCTACACTATTATTTAGGGTTTTATGCATTTATCTGTCCATCTAAAAAATAGAAAAAGTCTGTATTCTACAATAAGTATTGTTACTGACGTCACTAACAACCTATGCGACACACCAGCAACAATCTTCCTGAAAATTGTTTGTTGACGATCCCTTTGTGAAGACGCTTACTTACAATTGATGAAATGCTTGGAAAGTTAAGAAGCTCCAGTGTCGAAAATAAGTTGCTTATATTGGGGAATTCCCTGAGTAGTGATTCCCTCAACCAGCTATACACCGTAAACCCGAATAACACTCAGTTTTATTATGTGGGAGTACGACTGCATGTCGTCAAAAGGTTCATTGAAAAATTACGTACAATGAACGATTTAGCTCTGTTTTCTTCTGACTATAATTAGTAGGGATTTATATTATATAGAGGTTATTTGAGAGGACAAGTGACCGGCCATTTCTATTACAAACCTTGATTATATATTAGTCTCTATTGAGCACAGAACAACTTACCGTATACATAGAGGTATTATAGTGTGTTCGAGATCCAGTAAGAAAAGTGTGGTTTTAAAATGCGCTTTAAGAAAAGGGAAATACTTTTATCACTAATTTATTCTCGACTAAGCTCATGTTTGAGGGATCTGTTACCTTTGAAATGACTGCATCGGGCTTAGCCGCTACTTTGTTAGAAGTATGAAGAAAACCAAATGCCATATTTAAATTACTTTTTGCATTTTTCTAACAATCAAATTGTCATGTGCAAAATTTCACATCAAAATTATTGCTGATATGATTTCTTATATAATGGAATGAAAGTACAATGTTGAATAAGACCTCAATTAAAGATCTAAATAGATCTCTGAGAGATCTCAGAAGCAATAATGTGCTCGTAGGAAGGGTCACCGCATTGTTCTCAAGAGACTTCCAACTAACTATACCAGTTGTTCCAAGAGTAACAAGAGCTGACGATGTCATCGCCTGCCTGAAAAGATCCTATACATGTTAAAATATTGTGAAACTTTCTGTCAACCAACATAAACATTCACCTGTGCGCAAACAATAACTAGACTTATTTGTCAATATATTGTTGAACCTGTCAATGGAATCTTTGAAAAGCACGAAGGCAAGGTGTCCTTGAATAACTCCCAGATATGCGTCCTGGTCAAGGATATCCAGTAATTAGTTCATTCTATTAATCCCAATATAGGTCTTTTGCAAGACAAGCCTCTTTCATAGTTCCAGGGGCAATTTATTCTAGCTCCAAAAATGAATCAGCAAGCTTAATTGATGTCTGTATTTTAGACCAGTTCAAGGTGTCATCCCACACATACATGTCCATAGGTATGAACATCCACCATTTTGTTAAATAATTTGTGCCCAGCTACTCTGTGTAATGAGACCCAATCACGGGTAGACATGACATGACATGACATGACATGTCATGACAGGTTGCACCATGGGAGAATGGGTTGGAATACAAAGAATACCCATGATTCCATCAAACCGGCCCTTCCAGAATAAACGCACTCAATTTCTTACCAAGGTTTTCCACGAGATGACCATCAACACAGTGCAAGGACAAACCCCGAAGTTGGCGGAATTTGATCTCCGTGGCAAGTGTTTCACACATGGAGAACTACACGTGGTGTGTTCCCGTGATAGTTCCAGCAGCAACGTGTAACTGCTCGCATCCGATGATAAAACCACTGACGTGGTTTAAAAATAGGCTTTGCCTTATATAGTGTTACATTATTTCCTTAAAATAACACAAATATTCTGTGTCTAATCTTACAACATAAATAATTACACTACATTGAATTTTCTATTCTGAAGATACGTCTTTATCTACTATAAAGTTTTCATCGTGGTAATTTCTACCTTATCTCAATAATATGTTGCATATTACTTCGCCTAATTTAAATTCATTTATCATCCTAATCGAAGGCTCTGTAGTAAATCCCAAAAGCAGTTCATAAGTTTTGTGTTTTTTGCGATAGTATACAACGCGATACTTTTTTTTTTTTTTTAGAGATTTCTTATTCCTCTACTATAACGGGAACTCTGTCATAATAGCGTTCATGTGTTCATATATTAGCTTAGACTATTAAAAAAAAGATAAACTAAACTTTTTACTGAAGTAGTGCTATGATTATTTATAGATAAACATATTAGTTTATAAACAATAAAATTAATAATACTCTCTCGTGCTATCATCCCCCTACATCAAAAAGCTTCTATCAACTACAACCAGCTGCGATGCAATTACATACCAAGGGGCAGGTTTGCAATCTTATCAACTTGTACAATCAAACAAAGTAATTATTTTCATATTTTGTTACAGTTGTCTATATAGCTTAGTTAAATTTGTATTATCAGAATAATAAAAATGAATTGTAAAGTTAAATTTTGTTTTTTAGAACAGGGTAAATTCCACAACACACTTCTGTTCGTGTGTGGACTTGGTCAGATAGCCATGGTTTGCCAACTCTACCTGTCATCATACTTACTGCCAGCTGCGCAGTGTGACTTCCAGATGACTGCGCAGGAGAAAGGACTGCTCAACTCTATCAGCTATGCTGGTAAATCATTAGTTAATGGGTCAAATTTACAAAATCAATCCCAAATTTTTGCAAATTGATATTGAGATTTTTTTTATAGGTGTGACTTTCGAAGAAAATGATATTTTATTTATCTATAAATTAGTTTTTGTGTGAAGCAATATAATTCATACTCTTCTAGTGTTTTGCATCTATATCTAGTTGAGTACAACTAGAAATCAGAAATGTTTAAATTCAACGTGATAATTAATTTTATAGGACAATATGTAGGGATTATGGCGCCTTGTAAGAGGCATACATAATACAAGTATGTACAGCTCAGTGTGTAGGGGATCATGCTTCTTCTTAAAGAAATATAAAATATTTAAAAGTCAGTGTTTAGGGGACGTACAAATGTGCACTTTTAATAAATTAGGGCTTATAACAATAGTTCACTCATTCTTCAAATTGTAATTATTATTAATCTATTTAGGAGCACATTTACTAAATCTACCCCCTCCCACCGGGGCACCCACTGTTAAATGTATTTGATTGTCAATCATATTATAAGATTAAAGAAGAAGTAACACTTGCAAACTGTCGATCATTAATATTTTGGAAATGGGAAACGCTAGATAGTTCTCCACGACACCTTTTTTTGTTAATTTTTACTCCATGTTTTAAAATCTTAAGTCAAAATTTGTAATACTTACTCTGACATATTTTATTGCAGAGAATAGTGTTATAACCGCTCTTTTTTTACATTATGGGGGTGGGTAACGCTATCAGCACATTTATTTTATTAATGATCAAGGTTTCAATAAGTAGTATACAAAGATTCGTTGCTATACCCTACATAATCAGTTTTCATAATATTTCCACAACAGTCGTTCTTAGGTCTATCTATAGGGGTGTATTCCATCCATAATATTGAAGATGGACCCTAGGTTGCTTATGAGAATAATTCTAATTTCACCCAAGGAATATCCTGCCAAAGTTTGATGCAATGTTTTAAATACACGTTGTATAATATTTTGTTTCACAAATCCTACGAGTTTTAAGTATATGTCTCCATTCTTAGATAGAAGAAAGAAAAATTTTGCAGTGCAACGCACCATCTATTACAAAATGTAATTTTATTTCAAGATATGGAAAAAGTAGTTTTGTTGATTAATTTTCATATATGTCCTGTAAATTAATATACAGCAAAAAAACATCAGCCATTAATAATATGTAATAAGTGGTAGTTCTTAAATTCTTTCATCACAATATGTTGATAAACTTAACTAAATAATCATAATTTAGCTATTGGATTTATCTAATAAAGTTAATTTATCTTGTGTAAAGTGTCTTTCAGGCATACCTTAATGTAAATGTTTTCGTGTTGCAATCATATTCTGTCTTTCAGGAGTGATCCTCAGTTCTCCCCTTTGGGGATTCCTTGCAGACACTCAAGGAAGGAAGAAGATCCTCATCCTATCATTGGCTGCAGATGGTATAATAGGAGTGTTATCTAGCTTTGCTCCTACTTATGGTATCTTCTTGGCCTTTCGTTTCTTCAATGGTTTTTTGTAAGTTTTATGATCAGTAACTTACTTATATTGTTTACCTATGCTTTATTACCACTAAACCTATTTTTGTGGCAGCATGGTCTAAGGCAATACTCTCAAAATAGCCAAAGACCGGGTTATTGGGGTTCGATACTGGTCGGGTATAATGAGGGAAGTTTTTTATATATGATTTTTCACTTTCTCTTCAAGCAAATGCGGGTAAAATTCCTTTAAATTCAACCTTCATATTCCCTATTATATTAGTGTAGTGTGTACATAGGAGTATAGCCCAAACTGTTGGTAAAACGCGGTGCTTAAAAAATAAAATTTGCCAGTAATAGCTTTCAACGACACACTCGCCTTGAAAAGATCGACTTGATTTTTAAAATTACCTTGTTCTTGTTTCCTGCTCTAGGTAGAAATATGCTTCCACGAACTTTTTACTTTATCGCTAATTTACAGTTAGAGAAAGTATTGTGATCGTCAAAAAAAATTGAACTCGAGATTTTGATAAAGCTCGACGGTTCACGACTCCCTGAAGCCAAAAGAGTGGTTTTCGCAATGCCGTCTGTCTTTACTTCGGAGTAGAGTCAAATTAGTTTACCGATTGTATCTAGGGTTTTCATAGGGTTTCCCCGAGGGGTTTTTGGAATTGGATATCCATCCCTAAATTTAAGGGCAGTTTCCTTAAGGGCAAAAGTAGAAAAAACAGATTTTATCAAAATCGGCTTAAACGATTTAGTTTAAATTTTCTTTCCAAGCAATGATCAATATTACAAACAAAATGCTACTCTCAATTTTTCGTCAAAATGACTTTAAGTGCTCCGTACTGATGCGTAAATTCTATTTTTTTTATCATATTTTGTAACTCTTTGAGATATTAAATTATTTATTACTACAAATATTTAAGTTTATTTATAATAAAAATCTTTGCGACCGTCAAAAAAATCTAATCCGAGATGTTGATGGATGTCGACTTTCATGACCTCCGAACACTAAAAAAGTTATTTTTGCAATGTTGTATGTCTGTGTGTCTGTCTAACCCAAAAATTAAGAGTATTTTACTAAGGGGCAGAAAGAGAAAAAAAATCAATTTTCTAAAACTCTGTTATAATAATTTTGATTAAAATTATTATCTAGGCTTTGATTAATATTATAAACAAGATGGTTAAATTGATTTTCCAATGAAACTGAATTTAGGGTACTTTACAAAAGCGGAAATTTCCATATTACCACAACTAATTGCAATACTAAATAACTTATAATTGCAAAATAATTGTAGTACTATTAAAAATAAAAAACTGTTATTTGAAATATATTTTTACCAAACCAATAGTTTCTGAGATATTGGCAAAAATATTAATACAATTTTGTGACCTTAATTGTAAAGAGATACTACTTAAGTTTTAACGTAATAATTCTCTAATAAGTAAGTCTAAAAAAAAGTTCATCTTTATTTTTAAACCTTATATATAATCTTATGGGAAATGTTTGTACAGCCATAATTTATCTATATCATTTTAGACTCAATAGTCAATATTTTTCTTTTTTATTGGTCATTATTTATAAATGAGGAATTAAATAAAAATGTGATGACCTGAAGATGTGAATGAGAAGTGTTGACCCTTGTGGACCCAATATTGATCTTTTTTACTTGTCCAAATATACAAATGAGGACATTTTATTATTTAAAAATAAAATTTAAAACCGGGAGTCAAAAATGTATTACGTAAATATAGTGCAATTTGTGCTCGGGTTTGCTAGTGTATATTATTTCATTTCACATATATTACGAGTTTTGAGTAAATACCTCCATTTTTAAACAATGGAGCGAGAAAGTCCGTGCGTGGTTCAGAACTATTTATTTGAATATCTATCCTAACCAGTTTCGGTGGTCGCATGATCTAACGAGCTACTCTCGCAATAGACTATTTTGCCGATGACGGGGAGATCGAGGTTCAAAACTCAGTCAGGTGCGCTGAGGCTGGTTTTTCTAAAAATAATTCACTCCCTCTCCACACAAATACGGGTACACCTCCTGTAAATAAACGACACTAGCTAAAAATGTATCTTAGGTTAAAATATAAATTAAAGATCCCTCTCCAAATATTGTGAACTTATTTATACTAGTGCCCTTTGTATCAAAACAGATTCAAGTAGTTGTTTGTCCTTTTCCTACTAATTAAGTGTTAGTAAAATATTCCAATATGAACAAATTGAATTCAAGATTGGTAATTTTAGCTCTGGTGCTTTAGTAAACTAAAATAACCATTAGAAAACCACTTAATTTCAGTCCTTTGTGATGTGATGTATACTTATTTCACCAGGATTCGGGTAGACTTTAGATTATAATGAGGTGAAATGGAATAGAATAATCCACAGATGGTCTCTAATAAGTGCATTGGTCACTGTTTGTTTGTGTGCCAGCATCTGCAGCCCTGCCGCTGTAGTTTACGCTTATTTGGGGGAGTTTCACAACGCCACCACGAGACCGAAAGCTATCATCTTAGTGAGCGTATTCCTACCAATGGGTGTGGTCGCGCTTCCAGGTAAACCACCACCGGGCTTTATTGGCACTCCTCTATGATTTTAGTATAAATTTATTCAATAACACCTTGAAAATAGAGCAACAAATAAATCAATAAATAATAAAATTTCAATTTGCCATAATAATGGAGTATTTGTGTGGATATATAAAACTTGTCATCTAGACACGTATTTGAACTCAGGCCTTTCAACTTGCTCTACGTGCTGACCACAATACTAGCTTAACTATCCAGGATTGACTCGATGTCAGTGTCATTCAACCAAAGAAATCCCCAATCTTACTGACTTATTCAAGTAAAATACTTGCTAAAAGAGCGCAGTGCATGACAACATTTACTTTAAGCTACGGTGTTTTCTGTATTAGTCAACAGTAGGACACATTGACAAGGAGCAGATCCCGAATGTATCGTGTAGGTACAATTTTTGGCCGGTAGAGCTGGAAGGCCGGGGTTAAAATCCCTATTCAAGTGGGTATTTTTTTCTATATTTACACAATTACTTGAATGTTGCAAAATATAAACATTTGTTCAAACATATTTTTAAAGAACCGCGTCTTACTACCTGATCAGACTATACGCATTTTACTAAATTTGTATCATACGTTTATCTGTCTATTAGGCACCCACTAAGGATGAGGGTAATATTTCAGGAAGTTCACCTGGAAGTGTGATATAAGACAACTAGCGTGAGAAGTCCATCCTATCGTGTCGATATTGAACTCTGGACCCCAATATTAGATTCAGAGCCTCAACCTATAAAGATAACCTCGTTATTTATAAATTAATTAATAACAGATAGTCACTACAAATCTTACTGTATATTTAAACAGAGTTGCTATAAAATAAGATTAGATTAAATCGTAATTAATAATAAATAAAGCTATTACCTTCTTTAATGTTGTCTCTGAAAATACAAAATAGAGTAAAACTTTGAAGTGAATTGCTCTAGTCTTATAAACATAACGAGTGGAGAAGACTAACCGCTCAATACAATATATCTCAATAGGACAACTCTCTAGAAACAGCCCTAAATGGATGAATGTACAGTTGTATACACGATAATAATCTTACTGAGAAACCCACCTGAAACAATTATCAATAAGGTTGTATTACTTATAACTTCTTCCAACTCCACAATAAAATTAAGTTTGCTCTCATCTGGACACCAACCAGCTCTATCAAATAAATGACCAAGATATCTTACTTGATGCAACCTGTATTGAATTTTCTTAGGGTTAATCTTAACATTTAAGTTGCGGAAACGATCAATGCCTTTGTTTAGTATAACATCATGCTTCTGTATGTCCTCTGTGGCTTTAAGTATACGAAAACCCCTGGAAAATTATTATTTTTAATTTTTGAAAAAAACTCCTATGAGCAATTCAGCCCAAGCCTATACAGTATACTCCAAAAGGATTTCCTAACGCACGAAAATTTTATTTGCTTCTTCATCAAGTTCTGATAAGTACCCTCCTTGAAATCAAGTAGTGTAAAATAACACTTATTTTATCTTTGCACCTATGTCTTCTAGAGCAGGTATTTCACAATATTATCTCTGTAAAAACTTTTTAAATACCTTTAGATCAAGGGATAGTAGATGAGAATAGTCATATTTCTCAGTTATCACCAAGTTACTCACCATGTCAGTATGAGCCTCATTTTGGAAAGTACACCTTTTTCAACTAGATAGCAACAAGCTTTTAACATTGTCTTAATGTCTAGAGGTACTCTTCTGAGTGGTCTAGCAACAGTAACAGTGTCTTATTCTACCTTTAACCTTGTCTTAATATCTAGAGGTACTCTTCTGAGTGGTCTAGCAACAGTAACAATGTGTTATTCTATCTTTAACCTTGTCTTAATATTTAGAGGTACTCTTCTGAGTGGTCTAGCAACAGTAACAGTGTCTTATTCTACCTTTAACATTGTCTTAATGTCTAGAGTCTAGAGTCTAGAGTCTGAGTGGTCTAGCAATAGTAACAATATTTTATTCTATCTTTAACCTTGTCTTAATATTTAGATGTACTCTTCTGAGTGGTCTAGCAACAGTAACAATATTTTATTCTATCTTTAACCTTGTCTTAATATTTAGAGGTACTTTTCTGAGTGGTCTAACAACAGTAACAATATCTTATTCTACCTCTAACCTTGTCTTAATATTTAGATGTACTCTTCTGAGTGGTCTAGCAACAGTAACAATGTGTTATTCGACCTTTAACCTTGTCTTAATATATAAAGGTAATTTTCTGAGTGATCTAGCAACAGTAAGAATGTCTTATTCTACCTCTAACCTTGTCTTAATATTTAGAGCACTCTTCTTAGTGGTCTAGCAACAGTAACAATGAGTTATTCTTCCTTTAACCTTGTCTTAATATCTAGAGGTACTCTTCTGAGTAGCCTAGCAACAGTAATAATATCTTATTCTACCATTAACCTTGTCTTAATATCTAGTGGTAATCGTCTGAGTGGTCTAGCAGCAATAACAGTGTCTTATTCTACCTTTAACATTGTCTTAATATCTAGAAGTACTCTTTTGAGTGGTCTAGCAACAGTAACAATGAATTATAATACCTTTAACCTTGTCTTAATATCTAGAAGTACTCTTCTGAGTGGCCTAGCGACAGTATAAAAAGTGTACCAAAGTCAGACCCCACCCGTATATAGGACTCCGAGCTTATTTTGTCAAGGAAGTGACGATGACTAGCTTGAAGTGGAATAACTATTTCAGAATGATGCCATGAACTCGCGGTGTCACCATTACTCAGTTGTAGTTCGGCAGTCCTGAGTATTGTATTTACTTTGAAGTTTGCTATTCTAGAAATTATTTCACCGTTCCTCTTTATCTCGTAGATTTACTTCTAAACTGGTTGAGTTCATACCTCACTATTTATTTGTATAAATAGAGTAAAAATATTCTATTATGACTGTTTGACTGTTTATGATAAGTTATAATAGATGAATCCATTTTTTAAAACGATTCCAATTTCTTTAGTTGGACTCCCATGCGTTCCAAATTTGGACCCCCCTCCCCACCACCTTTAGAATCAAATAAATAACATATACTGATTATGTTCGTTTATATCTAGATCAAAACCTATGCTAGATGATGGTAAACATAAAAATATCATGGTCCCAACAATCTATGGAAAGAGCGATAGAAGCCGTGTGAACAGAGAAAATGGGGTGGGAGAAAGCTGTTAAAATGTTCGGTATCTCTAAAAAAACTTTGATGTGCTTGTCCAACCAAAAATATGGGAATCCTGAAGAAGTTTCGAAGACCAAAAGGAGTCGTCTGACCGTTATTAGCTCAAAGCTTTAGGAGGATCTTGTAAAATACTGTTTAGCAATTGAAGCTACATTTTTGGCCCAACACACGTGGATTTAAGACGAATGTCATTCAACGTAGCTGAACGTAACGACATTGACCATACCTTTACCAAAGGCAATATGGCTGGCAGAAAATGGCTTACTCTGTTCCTCAAAAGGCACAAGAAACGCCTTTCCGTTCATCGGCCAACTAGAACGTCATTTGCCAGAACAGTGGATTTTAATAGAGAAAATGTGAAGAAATGATTTGATCTGCTTGTTTTACCATTTGAGAATTGAATATTTAGCGTGGATGAAAGTGGACTGGCTAAAGAACAAAGTAAGGTGGCACAGATCCTTGGTCTTAGAGGGAAAGTGACAAATTGAATCATTTAGTTCAGCAGAGCGAGGAGCACTTAGAGCCATTGTTGTTTGTATTTTTTGTATTTTGTCACTCCTATAGTCTTCTTCCCAAGAAAATACACGAGTCCACAATTGACAAAAGTGCTCCTCCTAGAATCATATTTTATGTTCATCCATCTAAATGGATTCAAATGGACCTGTTTAACAATTGAACAGTTTGTGAGAACCACAAAGCCTTTCAGTGGATATCCAATCCTCTTGATCCTATATGGCAACTACTGCTATACAAGGAACATAGATGTGATTGATATAGCATGAGAGACCCATGTAACAATAATATCGCTGCCACCTCACTTGACTCACAAAATGCAGCCACTGGACAAAACCTTTTATAGTGAGGAACAAATCAGCATTCACTGAGTGCCTATGATGTAATGGAACTATTTGACAACGCCTATATTAAATGTCAGACTGCAGAAATAGCAATCAATGGATTTAAAACAACCCGATTGATAGGAACAGGCTTGGTGATGCTGATTTTATTGCTGAGGCTCGGCAATAAATCGAGTCGACCTCAGTGATGATGTCCTGGAACTAAGGGAATCAACTGATAGTACGAACACTCTGGAGGTTGTACAGCCTTTGAACTCCCAACCGTCTAGCTCATCTGCCACCTCAATATCTAATCCTTCCTTGTCCTGCCAACCTTCTATCTCATCTGCTACCTCAGCAGCTGATCCTGCCTTCTCATAATGCATATTTTGTGTATTCCTCATTTCTGATCCGCCAGTAGCAAATTGGAGTTATGAAATTCATAGCATCTACAACCCCGATTAAGCTGTGAGTTATTTTAATAAATAAGCTCTAAATTGCTTCAAAAGGTAGTCATTGTTTAAAACGCCCTACACTCGATCTCAGGTAGAACGCGGACTTGTACGTGATACTGAGTAAAATGGATGATTGACATTCTCTCATATGTATCACAATGTCTCTGCTAATGGTGATCATAATAACGACATATTTTTCATGTGGTCAATGGACTTTGGACAGAAACTTTAGAAATGGAAGCGGGAATTAAACGTTCCAAAGCTTCTTTATACTGTGTATCATTAAATAATTGCTTTATATAATTTTTGCTGAATAAAATTGAAGTGTTTATCTAAGTATATATATTTAATTACTAAAAAATAAGCTCTAAATCATGATCAGATGTAATTCATCCTCTTTGAGCCATTTTACTTTCAACAAAATCATCAATACTAGAATAGGATGACATTTATAAATCTTTGCACACATAAACTTTTAAAAAATATACATTTACGTTTAGTTAAAGTAAATCACAACTAGCACAATATGAAAATAAACACTTGAATAGAAATACAGTAAATTATTATTGGCACCGTATCTTACTATCCTTTCGGTTGTACACAAATAGAAATAAAGCTCACCTATGAACACACAACTAAAGTTAAACTGACATTGTACATGCGCAAACAATGGCCAAAATCTCTCTGTACATATTTTACTGTTCTTATCTTTAATCGGTCAAAATACTGGGTAACGGGGACATGGTGCTTGTATTAGATCTACAAACACGAATGTACCAAATACACACTTTCCCTCTGTTTATAATATTGCCTCATTTTAGTGTTTCAGGAGAAAGTTCTAGTTTGTTTCTAGGCTCTCGCGGCAGGCACAGACTTACAGTCACGCTTCCCTAATGCGATTTGAAAAATTTTCAATAGTGAAAACTTTTTTTATATTACAGTAGGAAAAAAGGTATTTTTTACAAAGCCTGCTTTAAAGTTTAAAAATATAAAACTTTACACTTTATGTGATTAATTTAACTAGTCTGTTCTCTAGTCCATTTATAAATCCTTAATGAAATATTTTCCACTTTGTAATATTTCTCAAACTGAGTTTACATACTTGGAAACATCTCCAAGTAGTTAATACTCTATGTATATCTTGACACACTTGGAAACATCTCCAAGTAGTTAATACTCTATGTATATCTTGACACACTTGGAAACATCTCCAAGTAGTTAATACTCTATGTATATCCTGACATACTTGGAAACATCTCCTAGTAGTTAATACTCTAGGTATATCTTTGACACACTTGGAAACACCTCCTAGTAGTTAATACTCTATGTATATCTTGACACACTTGGATACATCTCCAAGTAGTTAATACTCTATGTATATCTTGACACACTTGGATACATCTCCTAGTAGTTAATACTCTATGTATATCTTGACATTCCTGGAAAGGTGCCCTAGTAATAAATAGTTCTATGAAATCTGTGTCCAGGCCTGGCCTGGCTTGTCATACCCCTAACATGGAACTTCGTGCTACTCGGTATCACCTTCAATTCGTGGCGGTTGTTCGTGGTTCTGTGTGCACTACCAAGTCTCATCACCTGTTTACTAATCCATAACCTCCTCCCGGAGAGTCCCAAGTTCCTGATAAACCAAGGCAAGATTGATGAGGCACTCCAAGTCCTCAAAACGATGTACGTGATCAACACTGGCAACACTGCCTCCAAATACAAGGTAAATGAAATTTCTTGTTGACCATTAAATAACTTAGGACCGTAATTATGGTCTAGTCTCGGGAATCTATCAATCGCCTTAACAAGCTAATAACAGGCAGCTAGGGTAAAATGGAAGTTTGACTAAAGTCTTAGAAATGAGAGATTGTCTGGTGTATACAATTCAGTCGCTTAATTACCTTTTCTGGTCTAGACACCCACGATGTATCTTTCTAGTTGGTGTCCCTAGAAATATCTTCTAAAACACAGATTTGAATGTCGGTTATTAATTTTGTTAACCAGACCCATGGTATCAGAATGATGCCTCCTGAGTAATCAGATTTGGGAAATCCCAAGTTACCATTGATAAATGATTACATTAGCAAAAAAAAAGGAAGATTTTTACCACTAAACGACAATTTCCAAAGGTTGCCAGTCCTGTTTAGAGAGACGAGGCAAAGATTCAAACGTTAACTACTACAATTTATATCATTAATGAATAATGTCTTTGCACTTGAGATGATGGTTATCTCAGTGTCAGAGCGAAACATTCAAGGTTTGATTATAGTTTTAAGGTTGTTAATTTAAAAATAGCTGATAAATGGTTAGTGGCTTCTGAAATGCTGAAAAAAGTTCCGAAGGTTTCAAAAGCAATCAATTCATTCTTAGACCAGGTTATACTATTATCAACATCTTACGCACATTTCAAATCCAGTTTTCGCTGAACACCATAAGTGCTTTTAACTCACTATTTTGATTTCACTAATATATTATGGATTATCATTAGTGTCTACTTATTTTCAACATACAATTAATTTTTATGCGTCAAAATATATCTAATTTCAATTGTGAAACGAGTATGGTATGAGTACCTTCGAATCATTCAAAATTATAACGGGTAGAGTAACTCAAAATATCGTGCTTAGCTACAAAGTGAGCGGGGCTGGGGCTCGAGTCATAGATGTTGCTTTTGGGGCTTATTTTATAAACTTACTGCTTTAATCATCTCCTATGAAAAATGTTAATGCACTCCTCTAATTAACTTCTACATCCTTCGCTCTTATAATAATTAATCGGTGTTAGTGGTACATTAATGCTTCTCATTAACTATTTTTTTAAATATTTTAATAGTGCTAAACATCAGGACATCTTGTTCAGCGTTTATGAACTGTAAAATATATTTCAATATAAAATCTGTCAATTACATATGATAAAATTCTAATCTTTAACATATATTATTGAAATAATATAATTAGGGTTTACTATAATGGTCACGTCAGCAGTATTGTATAAGGCATTCCGGGACAAAGAAAGTAAACTGTTATATATATATATATATATATATATATATATATATATATATATATATATATAACAGTTTTTATATATAAATATATATATATATGTATATATATATGTGTGTGTGTGTGTATGTGTGAGAGAGAGAGAGAGTGAGTGTGTGCTGATATACATATACGCGTATACACACATATTCATATACATATATATACTCACATACACATACACATATATACACATATACATATATACACATATTCATATATATAAATATTTGGATATATACATACATACATACATACATACATACATACATACATACATACATACATACATACATACAAACAAACAAACAAACAAACAAACAAGCATAATCACGCCATTCCCTTACGAGGAGGGCAAGAAACTGTGGATATAGATCCAAAACAAAAACTTAGTACCTAATCCATCTTCACTAACTTTCTCCCCACTTTCTCATCCTTGCATACTTTAAAATTAAATATATTATTTATCTTTTTAGAGTGTAGGTCATTTATACAAGAAAATGTAATTCATACACACATGAAATTATGTATAATATTTAAGTAGGATATATTTTGCTAACGTTTATCTTTGATTTTTAATATTTCTTTAATCTTTTTGATTTATTGAAACTTTTTTGTGATATTATCATATCTGATAGCTTCCCAATTTAAAATAAATAATCACTGTATCTTAATAACTAACTTCTCAAAGGTCTTTAAAATTTCACGCTAATAGTCTAATATCAGCTGTTATTTTGGAAAATGGCGTCCATTGTACAGATGGCCGAGAGCTATGCAAAACTATTAAACATTTTCCTTCTTAATACACTTCAAGGAATAATAAAAACATCATAAAATCTCTCTAATCAATTAGTAATGAGCACTCTAATTTTAGACTATCGTAGATTGTTACACCTAAAGGAGCCTCAGAGGATAGCATACAATTTTATAAATTAGTGTCTAGCTTTAGGAAAACACACTGAAGGATAAGCTAATATTTTGTAAAACACAAAGTTTTTTAAATTAAATTTTCATTTGTAATCATTGCTTTCTTTTTGTTAACAGGTTCAATCAATATTGGAAGAAAGAGAAAAGAGTGTTCAAGGCCTACCGAATAATTCCTTTTTAAATATAATCAAGAACATTTGGCATCAAATATTGCCTCTCTTCCAAAAGCCACACTTAAATATGACTCTTTTGCTTTGTTTCCTTCAATTTGGATGTTATACGTGGTAAGGACACTAGACAACATAGTTTATGTAGTTAGTGTCGTGTGTCTCAAGTTCTACCGAATAGTTTACTATCACAGCCCCTTATTAGCCTACTTCTGTCCGCTGGATGGCACTTACATGAGGTATGGCGCAGTCCCTATAGATAGAGGGAAGTCGCCTCTGGATAGGACGGGACGCAGTGGCGGTGGGAACTTATTTATGTAAGAGGGGAGGGAAGTGTTTAGGGCCCTCTCTTCAACCCATACCAGCACCCTCCATTCCCCATAATGTTTCAAAATTGGATGTCCCTAAAAGTTATATCCTCCCCAATTTTTGAAAATTAAATTATTTATATAAGTTGTTTGGAATAATCTCTCCCAGATTTTTTTTTTAATTTTGGATGCTTCTAAAAGATATTTTGAATGGTCCTTCATCAAAAATATTTTGAAAAATGGATGCCTCTAGAAGATATTTTGAATATCTTTAACCCTTAATTAAAAAATAGATACCTCTGTTCAAAATCTATTTAAGTGGTCTTGTCCAGAATTCTTTTAAATTTTTGATGTATGTACAAGCTATTTGCAGAGCTCCCTAACTGAAATATATTTAAAAATTGAATACCTTTATATGTTATATTCAGTTTGATTCAAGTCTTTCAGCTTCATATTCGAGAATATCAAAAGATGTGAAATACATCTAGAAAGAATTTAGTTTATTCTTCCACCCCAATTTATTCTAATTAATGATTCACCCCGCTACACAATTCCCGGTTTTGCTGTCACGAATTTGAATGGGTCCATCCACTAATTTTCGAAAATTATATTCTTTTAAAAGCTATTTAGAATAGTTCTCCCATCTAATTTTTTTTAAATATTTATGCTTTTAGAAACTATTTGGAGTAATCTTCTTTCGGGAAATTTTTGAGATTGGCTGCCTCTAAAACAGTGTTTCCAAACCTGGGGTGGGGGGTGGGGTGAAGTACTTCCAGGTGGGGGGCAAGGGGGCGTGGAACCATTCGGAAATAACATTAAAAATCATATAAAAATTGAATATATTTACTATTTAAATAACTTTTCCAAAGTAATTAAGATAGCTATTTCTTGCAGTATTGGCAACACGGCCTATCAGTTGTAATAAATTAGGTGACCAGCCAAAAGTGTGTATTCCGTATTTATTTTCATTCTTTTAAGCCTTGAATTTGCCCACCAATTCTCCTCTTTACCCACCCCGTAAGCCAGAGGTTCCCAAACTTTTTAAACCGAAGGAGCATTTATACCAGAACAATCACATGCTGGAGCCCTAATAATACTTTATTACGCTAATATTATGAATATTTAATAAAAACCGTTAACTTTCATAACTAGAAAAGCTTACAACAATCTGAAAACATCACAATATGTTCTGGCTGCTCCTTTGGAAAACTTCCTTTATTCAGATTTGAAAAAATTGGCAATCGTAATTACTGATGCTATTAAATATTGTGAAAAAAGATTGGCCTCCACTGATCCTGAGATAACTGACAGAGCCCAAGGGCTCCACAGAGCATAGTTTGAAATATGCTGTCCTAAGCTACCATTTTGGCCACGAGCAGCACCAATCCTCAACTCTGACTCCCACAAAAACCAAACAGTGGTATATCGACTTGAAGTAGAAAGATATTCACGGTGTGCTCTGTCAAACATCAAACCCAATATTCAACAACTTGTGAAACTAAAACACTTGACAGCCATCACGATAATCTTTACTCATTTTTTATACAAATATACTTCCAGTATTACATTAATTTTTGTATGAAATCAAAAAGATGATTAGAAAACATTAATTTTTGTGTATAACCATCCCAAAAAATAGGTGGGGGGATATTGATGATCTACGAAGAGGGGCGTCAGCGGAAACAGGTTGGGAGCCAATATTCTAGAAGCTACCTATTTTAAATAATCCTCTTCCCAATATTTTATATTATTTTGAATTTCCTAAAATCATTTTTATGGTGAAACCAGACTTTTCTGAAATTTTGATGTTTCTAAAAGCTTAGATTGCTCCTAGTCTGAATTTTCCTCAAAAATTAGATTCTTCTAGACTCTAGAGCCTAGAAGCTATTTGAAATGGTTTTCACCCAGCAATATTTTTAAAATATTACCTTTTTAGAAGCAAATTTGAATGGTCCTTTGAAAATTTGATTCCTTTAGAATATATTGGAAATGGCCTGCCACTGAAATTTTCTTTAAAATTGAATGTTTTCAAAAACTATTAGGAGTGGCCCTCGAGAGAAAATTCTTCAAAATAATATGCATCTACAAACTATTTGGAGTGGTACTTCCCTAGAAACATTTGAAATTTGAATGACCCTAGATGCTATTTAGAATGCTCCTCACCTGATGTTTTTGGACAATAAGATGCCTGTAGAAGCCATTGGAAGTGGTCTTCTCCGACAAAATTTTGAAAATAAAATGCATCCAGAAATAATTTTGAGTTTGATTTAAGGCAATTTTTTAGCCTCGTATTCAATAATATCAGAGGATTTGAAATGTATCTTGTGAAGAATTTATTCCAGGGTTGTGATATTATATCCTCAGAGGGGAAATACCCCCTTGCCCTTTCTCTGGTTGGAAGACCGTGCGAACGTATGCACGGGTTTGAGTCTGGTCAGGATTCACCGATCTCATTTATTGCTCCCAAGAAGGGATAATTGAGGCCTAGCACTTCTGATGCAGCTTTTTATGATTTATTAACAATGCACTTCATGAGAAGACATTGATTTTTGTTGTTAAAGTAAACTTAATTTTTTTCTGTACTCATAATATCCATATTCCTAGATACTCATATTTTAAATACTATGTAAGAGGGAAATAATTTTTAAAGATCATCATCTTAAGCGTTGAGAATGTCTAGAAATTCAGAGATGGAATGGCAAAATAACACCCTTTAAAAATTGAGGGCACATAAAATAAAGTTTCCATTAAAATCCTGAGAGTGACATTAGGGTAGCTGTTTCATATATTAGGGTCGTTGAATAATATCTATCCTCTCAAAAATCCCATAAAGATCTAACTAAACAAAAGTAGAAGATAATACCTAATAATATGTTTTTGTTTATTTGCAGTTTCAACAGTATTTTACTATGGCTACCAGAAGTGTTCAACAATATGGCCTCATATTCGCTGTCACATGACGGGCAAACGACGACTATTTGTGAATCCATGAGTGGTTTTGTCATAGTACAAACTGCCACAAATTCTACTACAAATTATAATTCATCCAACAGTTCTACAAACATCAGTTGGTGGACAGGTGATGATATATTCGTCACTGAGAGTTATTTGAACAGTTCATGGCCGAGTGGAAATAACGTCACGCAACTCACCCCTTGCATCACGACCGTGAACCCTGCTACATTTCAAAACACCCTCATCATCGGTGGAGGCATGGGTGTCATCAACCTAGCCATCGGTTATATAGTCAAGTGGACAGGACGAAAAATAATTAGCTGTGAGTAGAGGTGCCAAATGTAGATACTAATATTCAATTTAATTGACAATAAGCAATTGTAACACTCTCACCTTAGTAAGCCTATACTATATATTATCTCTCGACAAACTTAATATGTGGTGTAAATATTACTTTTACACAGGAAGTTAGGCTAGAACTAGTTTGCCGATAATCTGAAATTTAGGTGCGTATTTTAACACGTTTCTACACTAATGTAGCATACTCATTGAGTATTGGACGTGCTTAACTTACCATAATTATTATACTTAGCTGCTCGCTGATTGGCCAAGAATGCAAAACGTTCTATCACCCCTTCATTATCAATACTCCTGACGTTGAAGGATAACCGTAGACCACCAAAGTTAGTGTTGATATATCATTAAGAAATGCCTTCTCTTCTAGCAGAGCTGCTCTCTATAATTTATCTACATTATCCTAAAACACAGCACAAGTTAAGTTTGGTCCAGGGTTGAAATATTATCCTCAAACGTGTGAGTCAAGACTCAAGAGGACTGATTATAAATAGAATCAAAGCTATATTATATACCAGATCCGGTCTGTCTCTTCATACAAACAACTAGAAGGTAGTTTTACTGTAAAAGAATATTTGTATTTTGATATGATTGCTATTGTATATTTTAGCCTGCTTGAAATTAATAGGTTGATAATCAAAGAAGAAAAATAGGGTTGAAAACTACAACTATATACGGGAATCGAACCCGAAACCAATAGCGGATTAATCAGTTGGATACCTCTAAGCACAATCTGATTCCGAGGTGTTAAATTTAAGCTAATATTATTTTAAGAATTTGAAACTAAAATGTATGAAATAAAAATACATTATTTATTATTTTTCAAATAAACAAAAACTCAAAGGCCTACATATAAAAATTATATAATCAGCATGGAACCCACGTAGACACAAGGTACGGAGCTTTTCGTTTTTGGTAATTTCTTATGAACTAGTTACTCTAATGGGTTAGGGATGAGTAAGGTTAAATTTAGGAGAAGTGTGCCAACATTTTCATGTAGTGGGAAACAATTTAGGGAAAACCACCCTCAATACACCTGACCAGGATAGAAACACGATCTCCCCTTCATCTGCAGTCTATTGCCTTTGCGCCTTAGACTATGTGGCCACCGAAGTGGTTTGTTGCTTAATTTCCACCCTTACTTAGAGGAGACCAATAGCTTCTAGGAGATTGCGGCTCTATAGGAGAGTTCTGTGGGTCATCCAAGACTAGCAGGGCCTGGTTCAGATGGAGTTGGGGGGCTTTACAGGTCTATGTTGAAAGTTAAACCACGTCGTTAGTGTTTTGGAAGAGTTCTTCTCACTCATAACACCAACTGAATACCAAACCGGGGATGTTTCCACATAGTTTTGTAACTATTTCCTCGGCCCACCTAGCCACAACAATATCCTTATTGTGTTATACTTTGTATCAATTGACAAAACATTAAAAGTGAAAATAAACTTTTTTGTAATTTTCGAGGTCCCTGCGATACTAACTTCCCAAGTGTGATCTTCTTGTTCCTGTGCCGTGATCTGCCACTGGCCGGGTCTTTGGGTTTATCAGCCAGCACTTCTCGCTCCACTGAATTATCCAAGATTCATCCCCTGCTTCAGGGACATTCTTCAATCCAATCCTTAGGCAGAGTTTGAGTTTGAAATGGACGTGTCTTTAGATCGTCTCCTAGAGCAATAATTGAACACCAGCCACCGGGGACTCAAGGTCAGCTTCATGCTGCTGAGTACGAGATGAAATAGTACAGGGTCAGCTTCATGCTGCCTAGTACGAGATGAAATGGTACAGGGTCAGCTTCATGCTGCTGAGTACAATATGAAATGGTACAGGGTCAGCTTCATGCTGCTGAGTACAATATGAAATGGTACAGGGTCAGCTTCATGCTGCCTAGTATGAGATAAAATGGTACAGGGTCAGCTTCATTCTGCTGAGTTAGATATGAAATGGTACAGGGTCAGCTTCATGCTGCCTAGTACGAGATGAAATGGTACAGGGTCACGGTCACAGACACTACCCATAACTATGAGTGAAGAATGGCCCTGAGCACGGGACGAATGCTGGATAGCTCGGTGGTAGAGCAGTGATTTACTAATAATGTACCGTCTTTAGCTGTCATGTTTTGACGATATTTAATTTAATTGAAAAATATATCCAGCAGAAAGTCTGTATCCATAACGAGATTTTTTTTTGTATTATAACGATTACTAAAGTGATTAATTTTAATCACAATATTTTTAATTTATTATCTTAACGCCTACAGAGTTTAGATTTTGGGCCTTAGAGGACTTTGCTACTGACATTTATGATTGATTCTAAACTTGTTAGTTAAAAATAATTGAAAAATGGCATCTGATCAAGTAAATCAAATGGGACGGCTATTTAAAACGCTACGTTTCAATTATGAACACATTCGAAATATAAAAATATAGTACATGTTAAAAAAATCGTATTTAAGCCCCATTCAACTTAAGCTGTTAACTTGTGTGATAGCCCTCGGAACGAATTAATCACCTGAATCGAGAACTTGATTTGGTTACAAATAAATGTTACGGCGCACCGCACAAACTTTCTCTCTATTTCTATTTTAAAATAAAGATACATTTACTAAAAACTCGTAAGATTTCTGAACGGAATAGTGTTTTCATTGTAGCATCAACACTCTACATAAAAACATGAATAAAAGAAGATACACTGATATAGAAACATTGAGAAAAAAAAACGCATCTTTGTCCGCCAAATATCTTAGGAATCAAATTCATTTTCAAAGACCTGAATTAAAAAGTACATACATTTTGCTTATAGCTCAGAAACAATCAATTTTATAAAAATAAATTTAAAATAAAAGATTTTAAATTTAATAGTAATACAACTTTACAATGATAAGTTATTTAATATCTCAAATAGTTGCGGAGAAATAGTGAAAACTGGAAAATTTACCACACATAAAGTACCTTCAAATTAATTTTCATAAGAAAATGAGAGTTGCCATGTTGTTAATTATGATAAACACTCTCCAGATATAAAATTTAATCAAAATCGTTAAAGCGAATTTTGAGAAAATCTTTTTTTTCTCTTTCTGCCCTTCAGTAAGCTACTCTTAATTTTAGGGTTAGGCATCCAATTCCAAAAAGTCCTCGGAGAAACCCTATGAAAACCCTAGATATCAAGTTTTAGCCCAATCGGTAAAATAGTTTAGGCTCTAGTCCGAGGTACAGACAGACAGAGAGACATAGAGACGGAAAATCTAAAAACCACTTATTTAGATTCGAGGGGTCATGAAACGTCAACATTCATCAAAATATCGAGTTCTATTTTTGTGACGATCACAATACTTTCTCTACCTGTAAGATAGCGATAAAGTAAAAAGTGTGTGTGTGCATCCTACACTCTCTGGTCTCCACTCTTTGCTCAGCTTGAATTAAGATCTTCATTCGTAGAAAATCACTTGATTGTTGCGTTTCCAGACAACTGTTCTCTGATCTGTCTGTATCCATCGTAACGGAGGATGTTCCAATGGCCACGGATTGCATCAATACAATTGATAGATTTGACAAATAGCTTATTTAAAAATAAGATAAAGAGCTGTTCGGGAATTTAATCTTGTAACAAGCTTTATCTATACTATACGAGTAGTTAAAATTATAATCAAACATCTTATATAGCTTTTATTTTAAAATATAACAGATCTTCTTTTGTTATACATTGCAAATTACCTATTAGTTTTAGTCAGCTATTGATCGAAATTGTATATCTATGATGATTTTTCAATTTGTTAATTAAGTTGAGTATCTATAACAGCTCTTTTATTTATTGAACAAATTACCTAAGTGCGTATAAAATATTGACATAGGGGTCGCTTCCCCCACTCAAAACACATTATTTCAACCTTTTTATTTTGTTATAATCACAAATAAATAACGATTTCTTATTTTAAAAATGTATGTGCATTTTCTTGTTTTTTAAAATTCATATGTAAAACATATGAACATGTTTTTAAGATACATGACTTGTGAGTTGTGACTGTACACGCTATATAATGGTTTGGTTTTCCAGTTATGTTCCTTGTGTCCGCTGCAGTTTCCTGCATAGCTCTTTACTTCGCCACCAGTTGGTATCTGGTGTTGTTGCTGGCATTCTGCTTTGTCTGTTTTATCGCTGTCTCCTCGAGTCTCCTCAACAGTTCAGTCGTTGACATATTCCCCACAAGTCTCAGGTAAATCAACATCTTGGAACAATATTATCACTTAATTTTCTGGTTATTATCATAATATTGATGTTGCGTAAAGCTTTAATAATAAAATCAATTTATTTTCTTTTTAAATAGTGGCTGTACTCAAATTTAATCAAACAAATTTAACTGTATAGCTACCTATTATACATAGTCAATACTGTCAACACGTTGTATTGTCCTCAATTTTGAGACCCTATTTTGTTTGAGATTCAAGGATATGGGATGTCCTTTTTACGTTAATCTGTTTTAATTCAAAAGACCTTTAGAACATTTCTCTACACACTTTATCCAAGGATGAAAGTGCAGTTTTGATTACTACTATTTTATATTTCATATTTTGAATTTGTGTTTTATCTTTATTAATAATATTGTTTTAGTTTTTTTTTTTACTTTAACATATTAAGCCTTTCAGGAAATTTAAAAGTAAATATATTTTAACTTTACTACTTTACTGCTTACTGGGTGAATTATACAGTTAACAAGGGGAAAAGTCACAGCGTCTATCACTGTCTCTCTTCAACACTTCGGTATCGCTGATGTAGCAGATTAGTTCCATTCAAAGAAGTTTCATAATATTCTCATGCGTTCTGGCACGCCACTGTTGAGCCAACCATAAGGCAAAAAAAGAGCGCCAACTCTTGTCATTGGTTTAGAATATCGCATGATGTAAGAGGAGTCTCTGAAGTCAGCTAGGAGGGGTAGTTTGGATATGCTCGGAGAGACAGCGTCCAGAGGGTTCCCAATAATAAGCATTTAGATTCAACAAGTATTAAAACGCATTTTGATTCAACAAGTATTAAGACGCATTTTGATTCAACAAGTATTAAGACGCATTTAGATTCAATAAGTATTAAGATTCATTTAAAGTTATCAAGCATTAATACGGATTTAGATTCAACAAGTGATATATGCATTTAAATTCAACAAGTAGTAAGACGCATTCAAGTACTAAGCCGTATAATTTACTTCTCAAAGCTTACGTATAAGGAGATGGCGGGGCGTTTCACCCCAATTTGACCTTTGACCCCAACGCTGATTGGCTGGATTTGGTCACGTAACCACGCCCCCTCGCTCTCTGATTGGCTGATGGCTTTCCCCCTTCCCTCTGCTCCCCAGGCAATGGGTTTTCCCGATGACGTCATCGCTCTGTCGCAACCCGTCGCCAATTTGGCGGCTCGACAGTACAGGAATAGATCATGAACTTGAATGATGTTGCAACCTCTCCCTCGCCCCTATGTAGTAATGGATTTTCCCTGTGTCACAACCCGGCGCCAGTTTGGTAGGTCGACAAGACAAGTCGAGACAAGAATAGATCATGACCTTGAATGATGTCGCAATCCTCCCCTTCTATGTGGCAATGGATTTTCCCTGGTTACGTCATCGCAAAACTAGCGTCAGTTTGGTGGGGTTGACAAGACAATTCGAGACAAAAATAGCAGGAGCATTGACACAGCTCTTATCATACACAATCAGGGGCCTTTCTCTCCAGATGTAAACGTCACAGGGATTTATAATTCTCAGTTAGGGGCCGCTATCACTCACAAAAGTCTACTAAAATTGGCTGTTTGATACCTATCGTTGAAATGTGGGGACGTATTAGGTTGGCGGTTCGACAACTCGAGTCCCATAGATGGTTACCTTACGTGTAAGGGACAGACAGGTTTTGCGTAAAAAAACACGATATTACAAAACATACGTTTATTACACATTATAGGTTTTACAGACATACATATTATTTATTATACACTTTTACAGGAATGTCGCATATATTCATTCATAAGTTTTTCTACAATGTTTCTTAGCTGCGTTAGTAAAAAAAATTTAGTTCACAATCCAGCATGGAATAGTCCAAACCGATTACTTGGCGTGTATAGCAGGTAGCACTGTTAAGATCCAGGTTTCTGATGTGCGTTTCCACCGTAGGCTGTTCGAGATCGATAACATCCAATGATTCTGTTAGCGTATCGCATACATCCACGACGAGTGTGTCAATCAAATCGTTGCAATAGCGTGCGACGGGTGTCGAACACATATCCCGGCAGTCGACGGCGATGTCGATGAGGTCCCACACCTCACAAAGACGCTTCCAGCTAGGTGCTATATAGGCGACCCATTTGAGTCCTGCGTCTTGTTTCTCGCTGATGACGACCATGCGGTCACCGCACATACGTCTCAGAGAGATTTCATGATTATTGAGCCTAATCTTCAGAGGAGGTTGCGTGTTGATGAAAAACTTTGATATGACCGACTTGTAGCTGCCCAGTTCGGGCCACTCTGTACGGTTAGACACCACACAATTCCCTCCGCATTTTTCTAGCTGGACATAGGGCGTAAAGTTGTTCTTGACGCACATGAGGACGATGACTCGCTTTGCGTTGACTTCGTCCAACGCAAACAAAGTGTTTAAAATAATGCTGGTGGCGAGCGTCTTCACCGCCTTCGCTTTGTGGGTGCAAACGTCTTGACCTTCCATGATGTTTAATCGTTTCGACGACTGTCGCGGTTATGGCAGGCACGCCGTCGGGACGCCCCTTTTATAGGCGCACGCTGATTGAACGCAGCCTCTTGAGGGGTGGCAGAACCTTAGCTTCTTGAAAAATGTTTTGTAATATCTCACCACCTTAGCGTCGTTGCCTCTATGATTGATGGGCGAGAATAAGATTAGGAAAGTTTTCATCGGAATTTTCTGGGTGCGATAGAAAAGGTACATGAGACAGTAATGACCGCAAACGTCCGAGGCTATGCTTTGAAGTGGTAGCGTGCTATGAGATGTGCGGGAAGTGTTTTTGCGTATAAATGCCAGATGTGACTTTATACGGGGTGAAAAACCATTACTCTCAAAATATTGTCCCACGCCGCTCTTGTCGATAAAGATGGCGACCCAATGCGTCCCAGGCTTAAGGATTGGTGTGGGGATCCATGTTGATGATGAGAGTGGTAGGTCGCGCTATTCTTGCAGGTAGTTGATTATCAGGGAAAATACCGGACCGTACAGAACGGAACCACAGTTTTTTTTCAGCGCACGTCTTATGGTGTTCGTGCCCATCTTCAAACATCCAATCTCGAAGTCCCCAAACGATGGAGGCTGAACAGAAATTCCATACAGAACTATGTTCCATGCACATGGTGCGACCCAATTTAAGTGTTTTCAACAATGAACAACCTCTGTCGTACAGATATACGATGGGCGTAGGCGTGTATTTGGCTATAAACTTTTTCTTTTCTGCTCCCTTGACGTAGACGGTTTCTGCACGCGCTGTGGCGTGGGAGATGAGGGATTCGAGCATGCTGTAATCCACATCACCGCTATCCCAGGGAATACCGTGCAGTTTGTTGGTGATATAGCCGACTTGTTTTTTAGCGAAGACGGAAAGTTCCTCGATAGCGAATGGAGGTTTTAACACCCAATGTTGAAGTAATGTTCCGCATACAGATAAAACACTCAGTTCCTTGACAATTAACTGTTTGTCGTCGTTGATGTAGCTCTGGAAATCTACAATGACATCCATGATTTAAATGACGAATGTAAGGGGTGGGAAGCCGCTTATATTAACTCCCATAATCGGTCACGACGTTTCTGTCCTTGTCAATGGTGATGATGTTGGCAAACTCCCCGTACACGATACAATTAACGGTTTCGGTGAGAGCTCTGGTGAAGATCACTTCGATGCTCAGAGAACCATGCCTCGTCAAATTCCAATGCGATGTCATGTGGGTGGACAGATTAGGTGTGAGATTGAAAGCCATGAGATGATATCCCTTAGGGAAGGCTTCCGATGTGATGTTGCTACCTTTGTTCATGAAATGAATACCCGTTCCAGAAAACAGTGTGTGGTAGGACATGACATAGTTGCTGTTTGAAAAATTGGGCTGTAGCGGTTTGACGGCACTTGTTCCCTGTCCACGTACAGCGAGAAATGGTTCATGCCGTAGGTTTGGAAGTTGAATGGGTTTTTTGTGGCGTCTACGTTGAACGTGGCGTTTGATAAAAATCCCACAATTCATCGTTTGGGTAATTGTCCGGTAAATACGTTGTCCAGTGATTTCCCTTGTACACCTGTAGGAATAG
Organism: Timema podura; assembly: GCA_033556935.1. Lineage (NCBI taxonomy): Eukaryota > Metazoa > Arthropoda > Insecta > Phasmatodea > Timematidae > Timema > Timema podura. The sequence goes on from JAVRXN010000001.1 coordinate 73,639,364, forward strand.
TGATTATTTTTACTTCCACGCGGGTGATGGGATACTTTGCGGGACTGACGTTTAATGCCTTGGCATGTGCCAACAGTATATAAGGTGCTACTTTGACACGTCGCACTAGAAGGCCGGCTTCAGCGATGTGAACCTTAAGGTGCGGGATTTCAGGGACGGCCATAAGACTAAACCCATCCCTGGAATGGACCAACTTGACTCTGAGTTCAGTGCCGTTCAAAAGGTATTTTTCTTGGTTAAACACATCACCGTGTAGATAGCCCAAAAGATCCACCGTCTTACTTATTGCGGTGAAACTGCTACGGGCCCTTGTTGCCAGCGTTAGCCTTCTCAAAGGTTCCGGGGCTGTCTGCGAACTACATACCACAAGTCAAATGTGTTCTTTTGGCTTCACTGTTGTAATTGAGCAACGTTTCAATGTACGATCTATAAACATACGTGTTGCTGGGTGCTAAAACTAGTTTTTGGTTTAAAAACCCATCACCCTGTATGAATAGCGAATGCAACCAATTGTTGACGGGAGCGATTTGATCCACCTCGGTGAAAGCGTGACCGACGGGTTTCATGATGGCCACCCTGAGATAGAGCATAGTCTGTGAAAGATCGATATAGAACTCCATCTTAAAAATAACTTAGCCACCTGGCCCTCCACCACTTTGCTCAGACTATTCATCTAAAAGACCTACCCGGTCGCCTACCTTGAAGATGATAGGATGGTGCGTCTTATCATAACACCTGCCTACATTGTCACGTGCGTTTTTCAATCTTACCACCACTCTTTCCCAGTTACGGGATATCTCTTCCTTGTATTTTTCTCCCAAGTATCCAGGAAGAATGCCCCATTTCGAATTAATGAGCATAAGTTGCTCGTATCCCAGCTACAATTCCACGGGAGTTATCAAATGCCCTGAATGAACAGAGCCATTGAAGGCTAACTGCAACCACACTAGATTAGAATACCACTCCCGGTACACCGTATTGAGATAGACAATGAGCGCCGACTTTAGATTTCTATTAAATCTCTCCATGTGGGATGGGCACGAGTAGTAAGGACTAGTGGTGTAGTGACGGATGCCACTGCTGAAACAGATATCGTTGAAGACCTGTGATTTGAACTGGCTTCCATTGTTGGACACCAGGTTGCAGAGGGAACCAAAGTTTTTGAACACAACCCCGTTCAAAGCTTTGACAACAAGATCAGCCGTGGGACGGCTCAAGGGAACCAACCAAGTATACTTAGTGAAGACGTCCAAAACCGTTAACATAATTGTGTTTCCCTGCTTGGTTCTTGGCAAGGGGCTAAAAATATCCGCACACACTCGCTCCAATAGAAAAGTGGCAACGTTGGAAGACACTCCCCAAATTTATTATTTATATCTGATACAGGTTTCACAAGTTCTCACCTAACCTTGATCATCATAATCTATGCCCTATCAAAATATGTCCTAATTTTGGCAGTGGTTTTGGCCACCTCTAGATGTCAACACACCGGGGACTCATGAAAATACTCAAAGATCATGCTCACCAGTTTATTTGGCACGCATCCTTTCCAATCGGTGCGTTTGCCACTCTTCACAAGCCAGATGTCCTCTTTTAACTTGTACTTGTCTCTGGGAACCCCCGTTTTAATGTCCCCGATGATACCTGCCAGATCCTCATCCTGTCTCTAAGCTATTCTAGTTAACACCTCAGTAACCTGCCCCAGAACCCTCAAGAGTTGAATGGGCCCAGGCCCCCTCTATCGTGCTTTCCTTGAACATGCGAGAGAGTCCATCAACCACCGCGTTCTCTTTCCCAGGGATATGCAAAATGGTGAACAGCAAGAAACATAACTTTGCAATCCACTTACCAATTTTCCCCAGTTGCCGTGGATGACTAAATAACCACGACAAGGCATGATCGTCAGTTTGTAACTGAAACATGGAGTGTTACAAATATTGTAGAGACTTGTTAGTTCCAAATATCCCTCCCAAGTCCTCCAACTCATAAGTGGAGTAGTTACGTTCATGAGTGTGAAGCGTATGACTTGCATAAGCCACAGGACGCAACACCACCTCGTGGTCCTGGATCAACACTGTTCCTAGACCAGAAGTAGACGCTTCAGTACGTAATATAAATTCCCTATCAAAGTCCGCCATTTTGAGAACGGGTGAGCTCGTCAAACATTAGTACTCCGCACAAGCGAGACTTTTTCTTTTTAAGATTTTACAGGGAAGCCACCACTAAAGCCAAATCCAGTATTAACCTCCCAAAAAAAAACACTATACCTAAAAACCTAAATACTTGTTTGGCATTGGTCGATTTTGGGGGGAATTGATCGGGTCTCATTGCTAGGGTATTTTCCTGATCAAGCCTTCTCTATAAAGAAGGCGTTGTAAGACAAAGAATAAAAAAGTAGATCACAAGTAATCTTTATTTGGCCCACACCCAAATATGTAAAATCCTAGTACCCAAACCTAGCATTGTTAACTATCAGTAAATTAGAGTATTCAACTATTCAAGTTAAGGAAGTTAGGGTTTGATTTATGTAAATGCATAATAAATGACATGAAATCGATAATGGCCTGAAGGCCGTTTTACTATCAGAGATAATGATCAAATAGTTAACAATATTAATTTTATTGATTGCGGACAGTGAACAATAGCAAATAATCCAACAATATTTATCGGGAAACGAATAAATGTACTTAAGTAAAAAAAATAAGGTTACAAAGTACTAAATGCATTTATCTATATTAAAGAACATTTATAATAAGTTAATAGAACCAATTCAAAAGTGAACAAAGTTAATTATTATTATTATTATTATTATTATTATTATTATTAGCACCGCGTCTTACTACCCGTTCGGGTTATACGCACTTACGCTAATGTGTAATGGTATGGTGATTGTGAGATGAAATGGAGGACCTACAGTTTAACGTGGAATACGAACCACGGTGGTGGCCTGGCATTCCTCACATTCACAAGTTGGGATTAATACACGTCTTGTCAGAGGTGAAGGAAGGGTTTGGCAAAAAGATAAATCTGTGCCGGGACCAAGGAAACAAAGTTAATTATTGCGAACAGTAATCAAAATGAAATAAAAGCTGGAATACACCCTAACGTCAAATCAACATGGCTAAGCCATTCAAAAGATACCTATAAATATCTTAAATTAAGCTTGTTAGAAAGTTTATACACATCATATCTCATAGCTTATACATATTAACTAATAAATTTCTGCTCATAACCATACCCTTGGCTACAATATTTACAAGTAAAGTCATTATTCTCATCGAAAAACCCGTGAGGCCTACACACCAAAAGCCTAATATCTTACCAACTTATATACTAAGTCCATAATAAAATTTGAACATATTAAAATCATTTACCGAATTTCCCACTCGCGTAGAAATTGAAAATATGATACCAAACCATATTAGTTTCATCTAGACACACTATAACTGTAAGAATATATCCAAACAAAATATAGTGTAAGATAGTGCACAAAGATTAAATTACTTAATTTGATTTGCGAATAATATAACCTAACCAGCATTAAAAGTCATAAGACCATAACATGCCCGTAACCAAAACAAATCTAATTATCAGGAAAATTGATTTGTTACAAAATTAATAAATAAATATGCCGAAGCATTATCAAATTGGATTCCTACATTACTTATAAGGAGTTTAGTCGCTCCTAAGTTTTCCAATTAAAAAAACTTCCCAAAATAATGCACACATACATGTTGTAAGTTCCTAAATCCTAATTGCATCAAAGAGTGAGCATTCCGGTCTGGGTATCAGCTTATATTTCATTTAAAACAGTGGGGGAAAATAGTAGGGATATATTCCATGACCGTTGAAATAATTTTGGCTAGTTAGGAAACGGTTCATGTATCAACGCCTGCGCACAACGTCAAGATGAAGTTTAAGAGGGGCTAGGGCGATACACGTGATAGCACTTGTCACTTGTTTCCCCAAGCTTTGGCACCTGCACAGCGTCCTCAATCGGGGGTTAGCGAACGGGATAACATGGAACTCCGGGTCTTCTTTCTAGTTTTCTCACCAACTTTAACGATGAACAGTGTTCTGTGTTGACTTACATTGAGGAGCCATACTAGGCGCTGATTTTCCGGTAAAATGAGGTAAGGTTGTATACACTTTTTTTAGGTAGCGGAGGTTGGTGGCGAAGATATTTTGTAGCCACGGTACACTGATTGACTCGCAATTCTCCCCATGAGACCATTTGTCCCAGATAATTGATCTGAGAAACAGCCAGCTCCAACTCAGTAGGGGTGACAATCAAATTGGCTGCTATCAGCCTTTTTAAAAAACCTATCTTAATGGATCTCGTGTTCCGCCACGCTATTGGATTAGATAGGCCACCAGGTCTTATAAATAAAAGAAGACATATTTATATTGTGTTTTAGAGAAAATCAGGGCCAACAACCTAATAAGGATTTGACTACGCGTAGCAAGACCGAAAGGAAGGTAAATAAACTCCATGGGCCCATATTGAGTCACAAAAGATGTGTAGGGCTTAAACTTTTCCTAGGAATTTGTTAGTAGGTCATATTTAAATCAATCAGAGTGTACACTTTGGCCTGGCCTAGGTATTCCATTTTAATGGTTGGCAGTGGGGTGCACTTATATTTTATCTTCTGATTAAGCTTACGGTAGTCCACCACTAACAGCGGCTTCTTCCCCTCTCGGGACACCAAAAATGCCGGCGAATCGTAGGGGCTACTCGTTCATCACAAAATGCCTAGCCTCATCAACTAATCAATGTGATCTCTCAAAACGTTCAGTTTGGGAGGAACGTAGTGATATGGCTTGTTGTGTCCTCCAACACTCCAACACATTGATCCTGTCAAGATCCTTGGTCAAAACGTCGGGATATTCCTCCAAAATAGCTAGAAAACTACGCCCACCCTTGTCAATTAATTTTTAAGAAGTAAATTCATCCCCAAAATTGCTCAGTTTGACCTCTTTTCCTCCCCCTTACACAATTCCTATGTATCATAGTCTTCATTTTGGATCTAAAATGAAACTCTTTCTTAAAATTACGTTAACTATCAGCTGCTGGACCATCAAGAACCACGCAGGCCAAGACAAACTCACCATTTTGACAGACAGTTTGGCCCGATTATCCACCTGGTTGAAGCTCCCGTCCACCCTGAAGCATTCCTTGCTGAACTTCCTATCTGACAACTTCCTCTTTTTCATCACCTCATAAAAATTGACTGAGACAGCGTTGTCAACCGCTCCCATGTCAATGAGAGCTAAGAATTCCGTGCCCTTGAAATTAATTGATACACAACTCAATTGGGCACTTGAAAACAATTCCGCGTCACTATCTATAGAACCACGTGACCCAGTTACTCCAGACATGCCTTTGGTGAACAAGCTGCACCCCCCCTCCCCCCGTTTTTTTATTGTGGGGTGACTTGCACTCACCTTTCAAGCAAAAACATGTGATGGGGCAATTAGGGTCAGTAGAAGTTAACGATCTTTCTTGTACCAATTTGTATCTTGTTGCTAAGAATGATGCTACATCCTTTTGCACTGTATACTTTTAAATTGGGAATATCTTTAAAATTACACGTGATAGGAAAATTCTGAGACCAGTTTTGAAATTAGCGAAAAAAAAAATACATTTAGATCACTATTTAGTTGCTCTGGGACAAAATCATTGCTGCCCAGTGTAATCACCCAACCACTGTATTTCCTTAAAACAAGTAAAAGAAGGAATCAAAATATTTACCGTTCACTGTAACACTTGCCAGAGGTGAAGGAAGGGTTTGGTAATCAGATAAATGTATGCCGGGACTGGGATTTGAACCCTGTCTTACCCCTTACCCGCCAGGTCCACGGTAAGGAATAAGTAAAAAAGTGTTGTTTTTTTAAAATAATATTATTTTCCTATTATTTTTTAATTTCCTACATTTTGTCCGCCACCCAAATTTGCCACCCAGTGTAAATACACGTGTTGCACCGTCCAGCCCAGCACCACAGTCAATAGACTACAAACATGTTATCTTATCCTTCTACCAAGGCAGAACCCACAACTATATCGTATAGGTTATTGTAACATTGAGCGAAGAGAACATACCTAAAGTGGTGTATGCCGGTAATGGAGAGGTTCAAGGGGCTCAGTACTTAGTATAGGGGCATATGTAATTAAATATATATATATATATAGGATTATAATCTTTAAGACATTTTGCACACTAATGTTAGGAAATAACATTTATTGTTAAAATGCATTACTTATTTTAATATCAGGAGCTTCCTCGAGGTCTTATAAGTCTTCATCACTATCATGATTTCGTCTTCTATAATATCCAACTCGTTGTCATTTTTTTTTTCCACAAATATTTTCATCGGTGCCTCACACAAATAGCTCTGTACTGTACTGTGGGTACATAGTTCAACGGTCATTCTAGTAAACTGGTGTTGAGGGCTGTCAAGTGGATTCATCTTGTCGTCAGTGAGCGGAGAGTCTGCCTCCTGCAATCAAACTGTAAGGTTGTGTGTGTGCCGAAGTAAAAGACGAGACCTGGACTGACAAGCCAGCACGGAATGAATTAGCCCCATCTCTTTAGTATGGTCAGTCCACGCTTAATAAATTACACCCATAAACTTTGTATCTGTGTCCATATTATTTCAAGGGACCCAGCTAACTTGCTAACTTAGCAAAAAGAAATAAAAGTAGAACAAAACGCAGTTCATACTAGATTTTAATCTCTGCATTAATAGGGTAAAGCACATTTTCCTTTTAGTAATGAACAGCGTAAGCTATCAGTTAAAAAATTGATCCAAGTGTACATCGTGGAGTACACATAACAGGGAAATACGTTTGGTCTCTCATTTCCTATTCAAAATCAGATGATGGTGGCAAATTAGGGTGTTGTTAATCAGCAAGTCACCATTCCATAGCCTGGTAGTGTGCTTTAAGAATGAAAGGTGACAAGGATGCTCTTGCAGGAGGCAGATTTTAATTTTGCGTCTCTTTTTTGGTGAGCATCCACCAACGGAGCTCGCCAATGTCTGACATATTCGTCCCTGGTACTTACACCTCACAAATGAACTTCTCAATAACTTTTTTCTTCTTCCTTAAACTCTTCCACACATTCAAGTTTCCTAAGAATATCAAGTACGTCATTTCCTGCCACTTTATACACTTTACATAAATATGGTTTTCCCTCTATTGCAAGGGCACCTGTGACAGAGCATGGAGACCTAGTATTTATTTCCCATTTCCAGGTCCTAAGGTGGAATATACTCTGTTCAGATCAATCACGCTCATGTTTGTTCCGACACCAGTGATAAACATGCTCTTAGAAGGTAAAGAGAAACATACAGGCAGTGCAATATTATTTTAGTATATGCCTTCTCATGACTAATTTAAGATCACAAACATAATTTCCGGAAGAAGATTTGGCTTCAATTCTCCAACTTAATGCCAGTTTTATTTCAACTTTACGTGCATATAACAGTGCCTTCTCTAATAGATACGCTGTTAACTTGTTATTAATTTTGTTTCACAATAAGGGAGGAGGGTCTTCATTTGTACGTTTTAAAGAGTCAGTTATCTATTACTTAACATGCATTGTTTCCTTCTATTCTCTTTCGATTGGAAGATTTAAGAGAATTTTCAAGGTATGTGTCAAACACCAAATTAATTTCTTTATGTTTTAATATAGCATGCGTTATTCTATTGTTAAAACTTCAATGCAAGATCATGGCATGTTTACATGTGTGCTTGTTTCTTCAACAGTTGTATATCTGGCATCCCATCAAGAACAGTGACATAATACGATGCTTCACTCAAATTATGTTTCATTTAATCTCTCTTCAAGATCGGCCAAAAGAAGCTATGAACATCCTCTAAATAGGCAGGCTCTTGCTTTTTCAGTATATGCATAAGTCTACATTTACTTGTGTTTAACATCAATGTTCTATCGGAGTTAAACACTGAACAAGAAACTGTGGGGAACTCATAATTACTCAGTGATTCCTTTAAAGCTTGCCAACGTGACTTCTTCATACAATTAGTAAACACGTACATAATGAGCTATCTGCTTTTAACTTATTACAGTGTCATATATCCAATTTTAGCACTATTTCGTGCAGCTTTACATAAATTCTTTCCTTCTTCATTTGTGCCCAGAATTTGGTACAATCTGTGTCAATATGCTACTTTTTGAAGGTGTTGTACTCACAGTCCTTTTCTGAGACTACTAATGTGTCCTTTTGATTAGTTTAATCAAACACAGACTTTGTATTTGTCTGTATTAGTTCAATGCCATAATATATTACAGGATTTGTAGATGTAGTGGTAGCGTTATAGATGCGGTGCACATCTTCGTTTTGGCGTTTCTCTATTGAATTAGTAAAGTTATGATCTTTTTCTTTTCGTGATCTGTAATTCCAACCAATTTCTTCATTTCTTTAGAAAGCCTTGGCAGCTCTGGAGAGGTTAAAAATAATCGAGCTAGAGCCTTTTTTTTTGTGCTATATTTATACGTCCTCCAAGCACTTTCATGGATTTGTTTTCTTGTTCCAAAGTTTCACGTGAATCCAAAGTATAAAATGGTACAGTTTATTTGTTGACAGCCCAATATCCTTTCATGTATTCACGATACAAGTTTGTATTTTTGATTTAAAAATCTTCATGTAAGCTAGGTACAGTGTTATCATACTAGCATAGATTGTCATGTTCAAAGCGAAGCAGTATGGAACAAAGTCTTCTTGTAAAGCAGGGTTTAATTTTCAGTTGGCTGCCCTGACAGATCTTATGTACAAGAGCATTGTGTTGGCTATATGAATTTATTCTAGAGCAACTTTAAATGCTGTTTTTTAAATTGATTCTATAGTTTAAAAGTCTTTCATTTTGTCGAGTATTTTCAATTTTTTTAAGACCTTGACAGCATTGTAATGGAGTTCTTTAATTTATTTTAAATCCTTTCCTTGTAAACTATTTAGTACTTTTGAAGTTTCACTTTCAAATTTTGATTTGACATCCTCTTGCTGTTTATAGAAGACTTCAATGTAACATTTAAAAGGAGCAAGCCTTATCGTGCTGTGTGTTTCTACAGATATTTTAAGGCCCTAATTACCTCATTGTGTAAACAGACCTATAAACCTTAGTCATAACTATACAGCTCTCTTCACACACTTCCCTGTCATAACTTTCGAAACGAAATTTTCATTGTACTATTCGGTTGAGGTTAACTATATACCTATACCATTCAGTAATTAACCTATTTCCCATAGCACAGCCATAACTGTATGTAGCTCACCTGGCCCAATAATCCAATTTTGGACAAGTTTTTTTAATATCAAGTTTTAAAATGGGCTTGTAAGAACTATATCTAACGAGACCAACCGTTTTTGGTTCAGCGCCCACAACAGATGTCAATATATTCCATCCTCTACAGTAGTGTTAGCTGTGTGTATGAGCAATTTGAGCTACTGTCAGTGAGAGGTAATACACAAACTGTGTTTCTGTAACTAACTTATTTATTATGTAATGGTGTGTGGAACATATTGGAATAATAGTAAGTGGCTCTGACAGTGTTGGGACGCTTTCATTGCTAATTAGTGTCAGCAGCTGAATTTAATCATCAGGCTATTCCTCACAATTACTCAGTACTTTAATCCGTGCCATCATCCACACAGTGTCATCTTGACAGAATGAATGTAAGATGACATCCTTCCGATTTTTACTATCACTGATTTGGCCATTGCTGCGCTATTTTGGTTTACTTGGTTTGGGAATATTACATGTGATAATTTCTGACAGTAAAGGGGGAATCTTCTTAAGTTAATTAATTGATAGAGTTGAGGTCAATGCAATCGGGGTTTGAAGGTCTGATTCCTCTTTTGGCTGATAGATGATCATTACAATGCCATGCAAAGTAGCTTTGCCACAAGGTGTCAAGAAAATCTGTGTTGTCAACAGCACAAAATACGAATCTCTCTTTGACTAAATCAGAGGTAATGTAGGATCCTCCACATTCATCCATACTTTTAATTAACTAATTTAATATCTGGTTTTCTACACAAAAACCTTAGCATAGTAAATAGAATCTTCAATGACGCATAGAAACTAAATGATAAACTTGCTGCGAGTAGCAGAATGCATAGTGAGGACAACTGCAACTTGAAAAGGTATATCATGGGTGTTCAGGAGAGTGGTAGCACTTACATGATATGCTTGACTTGGTGATACCATTTAATACATAACAATTTGTGACAATATTTCATCCTTGTTTAACACAGCAATTTCTCGCTTTTCAAAAATAGGCCAATAGTTCATATTGATAGTCCCTTGACAGCATCATTTAAAAAGAGATTAACTTCCCTTGGAACTACATCATCTATGTTATCCTTTAAAAAAACTGTGAATGTTCCATTTTAGATGATAATACTGCTTGACGTGGAATACTTGCTGTTTCAAAGAAACTATTGTTATTTCCAATTTCCTCAAAAAATTCCTCCACATATGTTGTTGTCTTAAGCGAAACATGCTTTAGCTCAATCATCTTTTTTTGGTTGCTAAAGACAACAACCACACTGTCCAGTTCTTCCTTAATGAGGTATTTTATTTGTTTTATGTTTGCGTTTGTCCCTTACGCAAACCATTAATGGTTGTAATTTACTGATAATGCCCTTCAATTTAAGCCGTTGTTGTAACATTGCTCTCGTGAAGAAAGTAATTTAATGAGTACGTAAATACTACATCCGTCGCTTCACCCGAAATGCATTGCGACTGTGTATGGCTACCCGGTGTTCCTTTTGTTCTTAATACATTATATACATGTTTAACCTAACACGGTTTGTGAAATGGAATGTCGTTTCTATAAAGATCTCCTAGATTTGTACAGTCACTCAGACGATTCTTAAAGGTTTCATTTTTTTTTTTTTTAGAGTCCAACTGTTTCTTTCAATATAATACCTGCAGAGTTAGTTGTTATGGGAATTAATGGATTTCTTCTCTTTCCTTCCTCAATATTTCATAGTTTGGAATTTTTGGTCTTATAGTGCATGTTAAATTTTATTCTTCAGTGGGGGAACAATAGTTTGATGGCTTACTTCGTTCCTCTTCGTATAATCTATTACGCCACTCCATGTTAGCTTTATGGGTGCATCGCTTGTAACAATATGAATGTCATGATTCTTATTAGTTTCTCAACTCTTCAAAGGTCGCATTTCCTAAACGTCAATTACTTGAAATATATTCAATTTCATTTCTGTTTGCTCTTTCCTAATACATTTTAAAACTTTATTAAAATTAGTGGTGTCTTCTTTTGCTGTTGGCATAAAATGCACAATGTGTAATCAGTGAGCAGTATTGCTTTCTTTGCTGATGGGGGTAGTGATTCTTGTAATCTAATCAAAATTACTGGTGGATCAGACATTGTGGAGAATAGAAATTTCACACATTTAGGAGTTCAGTTTCACTAGAGTATTTTGATGGAAAATTATCAGCACCGGAAACAAATAATAGAAATTAAAATTCGAGGTATTATTAGCTACACCATAAATAATTATTTTAGTGGTACACAAAATTAAATCAATGCCAGTCTCTTAGGGGGAGCGTCGAACTTCATCCCTTTCAGACTCGGTGGGAAATAGCACTAAATATTGAAAGTATTTGACATAAAACACTTAAACAGTGGGATATTTCGAATAATACGATATAACCTTTATTATCCCTATATTCATTGCGAACAAAGAAAGGTCCAGTAAAAAATTGCCTTGGACAACCCTGATTGTTCTCGTCAATGTCCGGAGCAGCTGCTATCTTGGATTTATGACGTGACACAGGTCACAAGTCACAAACTCAATCGAAATATCTGGAAATATATGATTGCAGAGTATTTATGAAATGTATTTCAGGTAGTCATTCAATTTAATCATTCAAAATTCCACTGATAGCACATGCCCCTGAGCTACCTCACCAAATATCAAACCGGAAACAAAAGATCACTAGGAAGACGTTATTACAACTGATTTCAATTACCAAACAAAGAATAAATTGAAATTGCCATATGTCACAAAAGCTTAAAAATATCAAATATCAGTTTCTTATTAAAATTCTGATTTGAACCATTTGAACATAATTAATTAATTCTTTGAAACATAGTTCATGTATCGAGCTTTTTGGTGCCTTATTTCCTAACAAAATCCTACTATATAGTATGGGAACAGATTAAACAGCCAAACTTTTGGAAGTGGTAGGGGATCTAAAAATTATCTCAAAATTTAATTTCAAGATTAACACGTTTTCGCTTCTTTTTAGAGTCAACAGATAAAAACCAAATATAAAACATGTTTTTCTACATTAAAAGTGAAATAAGAGTAAAAAGGTTATATTTATCACAAAACAACTTAGGATAGATGTTATGCATCCTTCAGAGGGCCCTTCATTTGTTCCAATTTTTTGCTAAGTTAAGGAGCAATCCGGTACTAAACATCCAATGAGATATCTGAAATTCATCGAAAAGCCACGCTTTTATTTGGCCAAAGGTATGAAATAAATTAAAATTATCAAGTTTAAAAGTTGCTTTGAAAGTTGTCCACAACTAAATTTCCTTTATTTTAATATTCTAACAATATTTGTGAAATACCTTTGTAGCTATTAACAGTCAATTCTTTGTCGAAGGTCATGAACAGTTTTGTGCTTTCACCGTAAACCAAACAAAGTTCATCCGTACCACATAATCATTGGTTTGTTTTGTTTGATTAACTAACAATCATGCCTCATACCTACTAGAATAGTGAATATGCGGATATGGTATTTGTTTTTGGGTGTTGCAATGGAAATGCTAACGCTGCTTGCCGTGAATACGCCACGCAATTTCCAAACAGAAGATTGCCGCACAACTCAATATTCATTCTAATATTTCAACGATTATATAGTTCCCTGAGCTGATGTAGTTTTTAACCGCTGCAAAATCAAAGAACAGACGTGCAATATTTTTACCAAAATCCGTAAACAAATACTCAATGATCTGGTTCTGAGTTAGGAATTCCACCCACAGTCATATTATAAGAGTTTGACTATTTATTTACATAAATTGTTTAATCTGTGTCTATATTTTATTTGTATTCAGTATCTAAAACTACGTATTAGTTGTATTGATTTGTATGAAACTGCCTTTGACGCTCGAAGTATTTTTCTGGGTGATTATCTTTAAATGACAGAAGCCATAATAACCCTATGTGAATAATCAAGGCATGGAAGCATTATCTAACAACATTGCGTGTGACCATTTATAACATTTGCATGATTCTTTCCACGATAGCCTTCATCTGAATTCCATGAAGCTCTTGTTTAATGTTAATTATTCACTCTGTTTATTTTTTATTTTTATATAATTTACTGTGAATATAAACTAAACAGTTAGCTATTTGTGGCAGAAATTGGAACTATATTTTAAATGGATGTAACTGTTTTGCTCCTAGGGCCATGGCGGTGTGTTTAACTTTGATGGCTGGCAGAACTGGAGTGGTTGGAGGCAGCCTTATGATCGGTGCTCTCATTGAGACCCATTGCTCTCTAGCATTCGTTGTGCTCAGTGGAGTGTCTTTGCGTGAGTATTAATTGGTTTACAGCCTATAAGTGTTGACACTATCAACTTACCGTGCCTTTTTAGAATATTCTATGCCTCTCTTAGCGCTCAAGTCGACACATTCCACTCACCATGGTCCTTTAGGGGAGACGGGTAAAATGATGCTTTATTTTATTTGAGTAGTTAAATTTTAAAGATACGACTGGTAGTTGCTTCTAAATAGAGTATGAAGTTATGGTTCGCAGAGAAACACGATGACGTAATAATTCAAGGTACAGTTGTGGTGCAGAGTTAACTAGGTATATTGTGGTGGTAGTCTCGTGTATAATTTCAACTAAACGCCTTAAGAGGTGAGATAACCATTATACTATTAATAATATTAATATTTTAGAATTCCACAAATTTACAAACAAAAGGCACTTGCACTTATTTAGTTTTATTAAAATATCTGTCAACAAGAACAATTTATCTCAAATTATACATATTGGGTTAATTTGATGCACAATGTTTGCGTGCGTCATTTTACCCCAATTGATGCATAATGGTTGCTTGCATCATTTTGCCCCAATTGATGCACAATGGTTGCTTGCATCATTTTACCCCAATTGATGCACAATGTTTGCTTGCATCATTTTACCCCAATTGATGCACAATGGTTGCTTGCATCATTTTCCCCAATTGATGCACAATGGTTGCTTGCATCATTTTATCCCAATTGATGCACAATGGTTGCTTGCATCATTTTACCCCAATTGATGCACAATGGTTGCTTGCATCATTTTACCCCAATGGATGCAAAATGGTTGCTTGCATAATTTTACCCCAATTGATGCATAATGGTTTCTTGCATCATTTTACCCCAATTGATGCACAATGGTTGCTTGCATCATTTTACCCCAATTGATGCACAATTTTGCTTGCATCATTTTACCCCAATTGATGCATAATGGTTGCTTGCATCATTTCCCCCCAATTTGATGCACAATGGTTGCTTGCATCATTTTAGCCCATTTTTATGCACAATGGTTGCTTGCATCATTTTACCCCAATTGATGCACAATGGTTGCTTGCATCATTTTACCCCAATTGATGCACAATGGTTGCTTGCTTCATTTTACCCCAATTTGATGCACAATGGTTGCATGCTTCATTTTACCCCAATTGATGCACAATGGTTGCTTGCATCATTTTACCCCAATTGATGCACAATGGTTGCTTGCTTCATTTTACCCCAATTTGATGCACAATGGTTGCATGCTTCATTTTACCCCAATTGATGCACAATGGTTGCTTGCTTCATTTTACCCCAATTTGATGCACAATGGTTGCATGCTTCATTTTACCCCAATTGATGCACAATTGTTGCTTGTATCAATTTACCCCAATTTGATGCATAATGGTTGCTTGCATCATTTTACCCAAATCGTGCTTTGCCTGACTCTAAAATATTGTATAGTTTTTTTATGATTTAATTGTTTTAAATGACAATTTCTGTGTAGATCAAAGTTATGTATGGAAATGTAATAATGAAATCAAAGATAGCCAATCACATAGGCCTACACAAACTTAAGTAGTATCTCTTTACAACTAAAGCCCACAAAATTGTATTAATATATTTGCGAATATCTCAGAAACTTGGTTTTATAAAAATATATTTCAAATAAAGTTTTTTATTTTTAATAGTACTACAATTTTGCAATGATACGTTATTTAGTATCTCATATAGTTGCCTATAAACGGAAATTTCCGCTTCTGTAAAGTACCCTAAAAGTCATTTTCATGGGAAAATGAAAATAGCCATTTTATTTGTGATCTTAATCAACGCCTAGATACAAATTTTAATCAAAATATTTAGAGCCGATTTTCAGAAAATAGGTTTTTCTCTTTTCGCTTTTTATTAATCTACTCTTAATATTAGGGTTAAACAGAGACACAGACATACAGCATTGCAAAAACAACTTTTTAGGGTTCGGGGGTTATCTGACGTCAATATCCATCAACATTTCTGGTTATATTTTTTTAAAGGTCATAATACTTTACCTTTAGTGTTCGAAAAGTTAAAAAATATATTTATTTGCGTATAGCTTGAAAGTTATTGGTTTTATAAAAATATGTTTCGAGCAGAAGATTTGTATTATAAATAAATCTACAAATTTTCAATGATAAGTAATTTCATATCTCAAATAGTTTCTGAGATATGATAAAAAATGTGAATTTACGCATTCGACCGTAGGCCTTTAAGTCATTTTGCCGAAATATTGAGATTAGCCATTTTGTTTGGAATATTTATAAATGTTTTGAAATAAAATTTAATCAAAATTCTTTGAGCCGATTTTGAGAAAATCGACTTTTTCTCTTTTTGCCCTTCAGTAAACTACCCTTAATTTTAGTATTAGATATCTAATTCCAAAAATTCCTCGGAGAAACCCTACGAAAACCCAAGATACCAAGTTTCAGCCCGATCGGTAAAATAGTTTAGGCGCTAGTCCGAGGTACAGACATAAAGACAGACAGACGGAAATTCAAAACCACTTTTTCGAATTTGGGGGCTCATGAAACATCGAGATTCATCAAAATCTTGAGTTTAATTTTTTTGACGATCACAATACTTTTTCAAGGCCTACCTGTAAGATAGCGAGAAAGTAAAAATGTTTACGTACACAGATTATTAAAGCTGTACATAATAGAACCTCGATCAGACAATGTTGTTTAAACATGTGCTTCCTGAAGCGATAATAGGTAGAAAAATGAAATCAAATAATGTCATTGAACCCAATTTGTGAAGGCAACCAACATTAACACAAGAACAAAAGTTGTATTTACCTGGTAGTGTTTTGAAATCAGTAATGATTTCTATGGGATTGTTCCAATAGGATAGTTAATCAGACATATACAGTGGTCCATCATTTTAACTGCAACACCAAACAAGCAATACTTAAAATTAAAGGGAAGATAAACAAGAGGCATGCACCAAAAATATACCGATATCAAAAAACATTAAAACATCAAAATAAAAAATTATTATAGCCCAGTAAAGAGCTTAAAAATGATGTGTTGATGTGACCTACATCCAAATCGTAGACTCAACAAATTTATGTGATGATAATGATAATGATAATGATGATGATGATGATGATAAACTGATGAGTAGAAAGATGAATGGGAAAAGGAGATGTGTATGAATTGTGTTGAATGTGTAAAATATGAAGAAAAATAATACCAATATGTAATTTGCTCTACAATAAATTATATGGAGTAATTAGGAAGGTAATTGTGGAGACATGTAATATTTATTTCAGAAAACCTACAGTCTTGATTATTAATAAGTTTAATGAAATTTGGGTAGAATAGTTTCTAAGTATGAAACTGAGAATCACCTTGATTTTGTTGTCAATTTTTGTAGGCTTTTTATACTTAGGCTATGGACTTTTTATGAGTTTATTCTGAAATATAAAACTAATTTAGTTATTTAATCTTATAAAGTTTGTTATACATTCTACTGATGCTCTCATATTAAAATAAGGTATTCAAAGGAGAATTGGGTCCAATTTTCTTCAGTGACACAGAAGTGAACAAGGACAAGTTTTATTACTCTTAATCTAAACACTTGGAATGTATGCAATAAAATAATGTGCATACAAAAATTTCTCATTCGACAATGAAATAGGTCAAGAAATGGTAACTGTCCGATTCTTCCCAAAATTGTGGGCAAAGCGGATCACGAGCTAAAGGCTAAACCAGATTCTAAAAAACAACTTTTAAGAAGCACTATTTTTAAAATAAACTCTAAATACTTAACTTATATTAAAATAGCTTAGTCAACACATAATATTTCGCAAGGAAAATGTCCTTCAATACTCTTTCTATCAGCACATTTCTCGTGGCACTACTTAGTACAAATTTTGAACCTTTTCTTCCTGCATCCCTGGTTCTTACTCTAGATAAACCTTCAAGTTTTCTATTGGTGATATTTTTGTTCCGAAGCATGAACTTGTGAAACCAGTCATATACTGATGTCTTACCCTTTCTATTGAAACTGTGTTTAAATGATTGCATACAGCATAATCAAAAACATACCTACACTCTATGACGTACTACCGAATCCACGATTATCCAGATAAACAGAACGGTCAGCAATGTCCATGACTGGCTGTCCACTGCAAAGTTTAGTAACGCTTCTGGTAGAAGCAACTCACCGCTGTAAGATGGTATAGCTACATATTACTGTAATAGCAAAGAAGATATTACTAACAGGATATCCTCAATAGCTCTCCTCACGACTAGTTCCTCTTCATGCTCATCATAATCTCGGTACCCACTCACGTGATACTTACACACTTTCCATCCCTCTTCATAAATCTCTCTCTCTTACTGTTGCTGGAGCTCGTTCCTGGACTGCTCTTGATATAAATATTAAAACTGTTGTCACTATAACATACTTGCTCAACGTCTGCGAACAGAGTCTAGATCGTCAATGTGAGGGAAAATCTAGGGATGCATTAAGATTGTGTGGGTGAAGTAAAATAATAATAATAATAATAATAATAATAATAATAATAATAATAATAATAATAATAATAATAATAGTATTATTATTATTATTATTAATAATAATTATAATATTATTATTATTATTATTATTATTATTATTATTATTATTATTATTATTATTATTATTATTATTATTATTATTATTATTATTATTATTATTATTATTATTATTATTATTATTATTATTATTAATGTGAACAAACTTATAAAAAAAATCTCTATTCGTTACTGGTTTTTCTCCTGAAGTATCTTCCCTGGCCATTCAATCTTATCTGACTAAAGAACTCAATCTTGAATACCTTGTCTGCTCAAAATTGAGAACTAAATTTAACTCATATTTCTCCTTCCATATTTCCGTCAAAGAAGATGATTTTCCCATGATAAACAATGGCGATACTTGGCTGCCTGGCGGTCTCATCGCACCTTACTATGGGAAGTTGCTGCCAGAGCAGATAATCTGTGAGGAGTCCCCCTGTGTGTCTGCCCCTGTAAACGCTGCTGTTTCATCTTACCTTGGCTCTCAAGAGGATTCAATTCGAGCCCCACTCGTGACCATCGATGGAGGTCTGGAGGCTACCTCCCAACCCATCTCCCAGTGAATAGTAGTGATATTTTATTATATTATCAAAATGTTCGGGCTCTACGAACCAAAGCAAGGGAATTATTTTCAAATGTTTGTTTGAATGAATTCTCTATTATTTGTTTGGTTGAAACTTGGCTCTTCAGTGAGTTTGTTAATGAAAATTACTTTCCCCCTAACTATATTGTTTATAGAGCCGATAGGTTATATGACGAAGCTACTGTCTCAAGGGGTTCTCATTTCTGTCATTGATAATATTTCTGGTGTGGTCAGGAGAACTGACCTAGAGAATAATATAGAATGTGTCTGGATTGAGATCCCAACATTTGATCGCCAAAAACTGTTAATTGGGAACATAAAACTTGCTCCCCAAATAGCAGTCGAAGCCTTTATCAATTACTTTACATTTCTTGAAGGTGTTTTGGCTAACTACCCCTATAGAATAATACTACTCGGTGATTTTAAGTGGACCATCCGATTCTCTTTTAAACTATCTTTGTGGCTCAGTATTATATAGCCGTCATATTGTTGCAGTGTTCTTATCATCAGAATTTCTTTCAATGCTTTTGGCACTCTCCTCTTCTTTATTCCTATTGTCTCCTAAGACATCATTATCAAACCTCCATGGTAGTATTCTGATATAGCTTCTTCTGTATTTAACACTTTTCTTTATTGTTAAGCTTGCAATTCTCTACTTCTTCCTAATTTGAATCGTCTTCATGAATTCTGTCTTCCTTATCTTTGTGTTTTCATCATCGACTATGTGATATTTTTCAGTATAGTCGTCTTCAGTATTATAGTCAAAATTGTGTTTAATATTGTTCTCCTGGGTTTAGGATTCTCAGCAATTATGACATCACGAGACAGTATAACTTTACGCCCAACTGTTTCTCGTATACGTTAGAGATTTGGGACATAACCAACATAAACTTACTTTTCAGAACGGCTATTAAGTTTTGTAATATATATAAATCTAGGTTTTTCGTAGGCACAACATTCAAAAAGTTGCAAGCCTGACAAATTTGGTTTATTTCTAGTTTATTTTTGTGCTCGTGTCAAGTCGACAACATCACCCGTTCTGTTCATTAAATAAGCAGAGGTCTGGACGACTTTACCTACGCCAGAATCAAAGAGATATTTCTTTCTCCATATTATTATTCATTATATGTGCATTCCCCACCATTTTAACATCTTATTTTGGACAATTTGGGTTAATTAATTCTTCGATCTCTGAAATGAAATCGTTCAAAAGTCGCTCCACCTCACGCTTACTTGTTAACAGGTAAAACATAATAGAAGTGAGTATGTTCATTAAGGAACGTAAGAATATATTTTTTCCCAATCCAAGTTTTAAGTTTGATCGGGCATCATATATCGCTGTGGACAATTTGTAGCGGTCTGGTCACTCACTATCTATAAAGAAAAACCTGCTCGGTCTTACCTTCAAATATTTGCAAACATAATTCAGTGTATCGGTATCAGTGTCCTCAATATTATGTCCATCTAATAAAGACACATACTTTTTTAAGTTTTTAGATCTTCAGTGTGCTAGCTTACGATGCAACGCGAATGGACAATTCTTTTCAATTGTTGGTAAGGCCTGAAGGGATTCTTGTTAATTAAGGTGTATTTGGTAGGGATAATTTATTTAATTATTACACTCTAGAAATTTCACCTTATTTTTGTAAATAGTAATCTTATTCTTGGTGAAGCGCTCTTAACCATAATTCTCAGTAATGGCACTCGCCGAAATTATGTTTTTACTCAGTTCGGGTATTAACAAGACATAATTTAACAAACAGTTTTGACTTTCAAAGGATCCTAAGCCAAAAGAATTCATACACTGATAATTTGACTTTTATTCTCTACCATATCTGACAAGAAGGAGAGGTAATTTGTCATGTGAGATGATGAACCTAGGTTAATAACAAAACCTCCATTGTCTGCATGATCACCAAAGGTGAGAAAATGTATTTTTTCTGGCCATTTATTTATTTCTAAGGAAGCAGTCTTTCTCATTGTGGTTTTATTTTTACAAATATCACACTTAATTTTGTATTTACATCTTCTCTGTCACATGAGCTAGCTTGATGATGTGGTTTATTAAACTTGAAGAAAGGTATTACAGTAGAAGAACTACTATCTTCCTTATGTAGGGAAAAATCATGCAATACTAGTACAATTTTTATAGTTAAGGCTTATCTAAAAGCAACATCACTTTCAGAATACTCATTTGCCTTCAACATGATTTCTTCGGACATCAAACGTGCTGTAAGGGTAGTAATAACTTATTCCGTTACAAGTGTTGCCTCCCAAGCAGTACTAAAACGACTGTATTTATCTGGCAACGTAGAAAGAATTGTAGATATTACCATTACTTACTTTATTCTATGGCATTAGGAACTTGAAACTTCATTGCCACACAAACAAAAGTACGCCACCTATTTCTATATTGAGGTAGTTATATTCAGACCACCCGATTAAACCCTATCTCTCTCCCATTGGGTTTGCCAGTCAATACCCTAAACAAGGTTATGGAATCTCCCATTCGAGCTGCATGTCCTACCTATTATATAATCTACAAGACCTTATAAACCTAACAATGTATTGTGATGAGTACAGTGTAAGTAGCTCATGATTATGTAACCTCCTCCACTCCCCAGTAACCTCAACCCATGTAAGACCAAATATCTTCCTAAGAACCTTGTTTTCAAACACCCTTTTTCATGTAGGGCAAGAGACCGCGTTTTAAACCCATAGAGAACAACTGGAAAAATTATTGTTTTGTATATTCTGAGTTTAACATTCCTGAACAACAGGCAATATTTCAAAAACTTACTGACCGAGTTATAGCATTCATTTCCCAATTGTATTAATTTTTTTCTAAATTTTCAATCCAAATACTTTGGTCTTAGTTAAAATTGTCCCTAAATATTTAGATTCATTAAACCCTGTCAAATTATATGATGTTTCACACTAATCTCTAAATTATCGACCCAATTTTGTGTTATCTGTGTGATCATATACTTAGAACTTTCAACTTTCACTTCTAAACTGGTTTTCTTCTAAACTCTAGTAAAACTTGTGCATTTCATGCAACAGTTTCCTTACTTGCCCAACAAAA
Organism: Timema podura; assembly: GCA_033556935.1. NCBI lineage: Eukaryota > Metazoa > Arthropoda > Insecta > Phasmatodea > Timematidae > Timema > Timema podura. Next base: position 73,661,190 of record JAVRXN010000001.1, read on the forward strand.
CTAAATAATATGTATATCCTAATATCTGCATTGTACTGTTTACTGACAACCCTTCTCTACTCTCTTGCATTACCCTAATAGCATATTCTAAGGCTAGATTAAAGAGGAATAGGGAAAATGCATCTTTTTGTTTCAACCCATTATTTAGCCAACTCATATCCTGCCACGAGTATCAGTCAAAAATACCTCAATTAGCTTCAACAGTTTTTTGGGTATCCCAAACTTAACTACAATTTCATATTATTTATTTATTTTAACTGAATTATAGGACTTTTAAAATCTATGTATAATTGATGAACCGTCATTTTGAATTCCCAATTTGGTTTTTATAATATTTGCTGAATAGTAAAAATCTGATCCATTGATGAGCTATTTCTTTGAAATCCACGATGATGATTCAGAATTATTTCCTATGCATATGGCGTCAATCTCATTAAAATTATATTAGATATAAATTTAAAATGGTATGGCATGTTGGTACCAGTGAGATACCTCTATAATAATTACTTTCTCTTTTTGAAAATGGGTATTCATTCTTGTGGCAAATACCTCATTGTTCCATATGTAACATAACAATTTATAAGTTTCTCTCACTAATATTTCCGCCACTTCCCTTTATTGACTCTGTTGAAATTGAATCACCTAACTTCCTAATAGCTTATTTGACTTCACTAATTCTCGGACCTTCATATATGATCATATTATCATTAATATTTTCATTCACGGACTTCAATCTAAAATCTAAATTATCCATATTACTGATAAGAGGATCAAAATCAGTACCTATGTTATGGGTATAGCGTTATTGCTTGTAAAAGCTGACTTTTCTTGCTCTGTGTCCCTACCAAAATATCAAACATAGTTTATCAAACATCTCTTTGGATGTAGCACCATTAATAATGTGCGTTAGAAATATTTTTTATCAAAGCTTGTAATAAAAGTTTTCTGAGCACGCTCGTCCTTTTTAATTCATTATGCATTTTTTGCCGCATCTGCAGCTATGTCTTCCAGTTTTCTATGATGTTGTGACTAGAACAATAAATCATACGATTTAAATAAAACCGTTAGTTGGAATTTCCATACTTTAAACCGTCTGTTATAGGTTAGTTTCTCAGTCTGACAACATAATTAGAACTTTTAAATGTATTGCCCATGTACTTATTTAAAAACCTCATTGCAACACGCACAAGTTTTCATCAAAGTTTTGTTTGCATTACAGTTTTTGTTTATTAAATTATTACTGTTTTCTTATTAGAAAACTTTCCTGTTCATTTTCAAGAGCAATAAAAATGCATTACAATTAAACATGTATTTAAAGGAAAAAATAAAATAAGGTTAACATTATGACCGAGAAGACGTCCCCCCTTAATTATACAGAGTATTTACAATCAATTTTGAGTAGTAAACACAATCTTATTTAAAATCTTGCCATTTATTTATGTGTTGTGAATATAAAAACACCTACTCTACGTCCAGTTGTGCCAACACTGTATTTAATTAATTGCACTAAAAACTTAAAAAACTTTGAACTTTATTAAACACAGTAAAACTCAAGAAGGCGTCTAGAATTTCAAATATATATATATATATTTTTTTGGTCTTATCTATGCATAAGAAAATAATATCCATTTTACCAAATATCAAAACGAAAACAATTTGTTATTTAACAATGAATACAAACTCCCGTTGTATCATAGTCTTCAGTGGTTACAATAATTAGAACTAATTGTCATCTGAGTTCCAAGTTACGCTACCAGAATGAGCCTCTAGCACGTATTGATTAGAATAACCTAGATATAAGGAACGCAGAAACGCATCGAGGTTACTCTAGTATTGATATAAATTGTTTCATGTTTGTTAATTTCCTAAGCGCGCGTTTCAAGCATTGTAATTATACCTGTCAAAAAACATCTGATTTTGTGTCCTTTTTAAATGTAATATATTTTACTGCTTGCTACCTAGACATCTCATTTGAATTTTGAGTTATTAATATTTTGTTCTAACAAAGATTTCTTTGACGTGGATTCTTATTTGGATTTGAAGATTTATTTTTTGAATATGAACGTTTTTCAAACGCCGGGAGACGGAAATGAACCGGACAATCCAAACAAAAATGCGAGGCTTCCACATCAATCATGTTGAGTGATGATGTTGTAATTCTCGTCCTCAGAATTATAAATTCATAATATTAAAAGTGTGAAGTGTGCTTCACATCAGGAAATGGTGTGAAATAATAGCCTGATGTGTGAAGGAACTGCAGTAATGAAGGTGGGAGTGGCCCAATATTAATTCATCTAAATTACTCCAATCGAAATCTCAGCAGAATTTTTCCAGGTATTTTTCAAAAAGCCATTTTTTCACTTTTGTGAATAACATAAAATTTAATCCAAATCACTTCTACAAGAATCTACAAACATCGGTGAGCCAATATACATTAAATTCAAGCCACAAGAATAAATTTAACTCAATCAATTCATCAATTAAGGAAATTATGCTTCAAAATAATTAATTATAAGATTTAAATTGTCAACATCCTAATTTACTGTAATTTTGTACTTCATGAAAACATAAATAGACTGTATATTATTTTTCTTACCTAAACTTAAACTGTGCATATCATAGCTAAATTTATTTATACTTTTCATTGTCTAGTTACAACATAATTATTTTATCATGTTATAGAATGGTCTGATTTTATAATCCAATTTCAACAATATAAAATTATTATTTTTTATTAAAAATAACTTACTTCTGGTCAAGCGAAATACAATTTTTCTTTTTGCAAACCTGAATAATTTTATGTTAATCCTAGCCTGTATTAATAAAGCTTTACAGGAATAGTTTAAGGAATTCTATAGACTAATAAAAATATAAGACAAATAAATGACTCAAGTTTTTTACATTCTTTATTATATGTTTACCCTCATACATGGTTTATTCTGAAGGCAACATATTTACATTGAGCTTAGCCTATTTCTCAGCCAGATAATATTATCGAGGTGCTTTTTTTTAAACTATAAATTATAAACTATAAACAATTGCTTACAGCTCCTGTTTTTTTTCACAACACAAAAGTTTTAACTTTCTTGCAACAATGATAAACAACACTATAGAGAAAAACCATTTACAATTATTTTCCTTCTCCGTGTCCAAGGCAAACTATTTTTCAACTGTTTTTAACGGATGACACATTCCAGCTACCATTTTCCTTGCCATCATAAAAATATGGCAGATATATTGAACAATATAACATAAATAAATATATCTATTTAGAATTATATGAGTGCAGTTACTATGTTTGTATAGTACAGAACTATATGTTTGTTGGTAATGTGTTCGATTAGTATAGACCTATATGAGTGCAGGTACTATGTTTGGTTAATATAGGACTATACATTTGAAAGTACTATGTTTGATTAGTATATGTGTGTAGTGTGTACAATGTTAGATTGGTATAGAATTATATGTTTCTAGGTACCATATTTGGTTAGTATAAGACTATAGGTTTGTAGTTACCATGTTTACTTACTATAGAACTACATTTGTGTTTAGGTTCGATGCTTGGTTAGTGTAGAACTATATGTTTGAAGGTACCATGTTTGTTTAGTTATTATCTATTAATAGGTATCACATTTACAAAGATACAGAAAGCTTAATTGAAAGAGTTTTTTCTATTAAATAACCAGTACATCAATTCTAACATTTCTGTTTAATTTTATTTCAGTTTGTGCGTTTCTGGGCTATTTTGTGCCTTCTCAAAACAAATGAGCATCAACTATACTCAAAACAAAGGCAGAAATATACTTAGCGGTGCAGTTCCTGGAAGTTGTGTTTCATAACTGGATGATTTTAAAGAGTGCATTGAGTTACCCGCAATAATATTTCAACGATGTACTTACAAAATGATTAAAACTACTAATTTAATAATTAATACCATCAACTAATCCTAATTTCCTTTAGTTTGCATTATCTCACTCAATAAATTAACCTTATATAATATAATTCCATTGCATGGCATGGACCTTCCATCGGACATCTTTAAACATAATTCAAACTCAAAGTTACTAAGAATAATGATGAATCAACGATATTATTCAATTTGATTCGGAAACAGAAACCAGAAGAAATAAACCCTAATCTTTCCAATAAACAAATAGAATAACTTTATTTTAGTAACAACTTTTAGTAACTATTTATTCCTTGAGAATGAGTGTTTATAAATACACAAAGTGTAGTTTAAGTCAGGGTGCATTGTAATAATTATAATTTGTACCTTAAAAATTGTTCAATTAAATAAATATATTTTCAAAAGTTAGACATTCTTACCTATTAGTATTTTATAAAACTTGTAAAATATAATTAATAAAACCATAAAATAATTTAACTTTTTTTTATAAAACGCTTAAACTAGAATATAATTTATTTTCTGTGTAATTAAATAAAACTTAATAGTTTTATGAAATATCAATTTAATTTTACTTGTTCATATTTTATAACTATTTAAATTGTGTTTTATTAATTTATAATTTTTTAATATTTGTATATAAGGTTATGATAATATAAATATAAATATATATATATACTATAAAATCACACTTACTTTCTCATATTGGGAATTATATATATTTTTTAAATGTCAAAAATATACTTTTCGCTAAACTACCCTTAAATATGTTTCACTAATAAAAAGAAACACATCATTTAGTTAATCACATTAAAAACTTTTTATTAATTAACTTTAAACCCTAATTGTACTTTATTTTAACAAACTTCAAATTTTAAAATTAAATTATTTGTAAGTCACCCAAAGAAGTTTTGTAATTTGTTAAAGTAAAAAGTATTATTATTTATAACGAAAAGCTATTCCAAGGTGCCCATTTTAAACTCAACCAATTTTGAAAAACTTCATATCTTATATAAATTCTCGAAAAAAGCTACCCTTAAATTATTTTTTTTAGAAAAATTATGGTACATTATTCATTAGTATATAAAATGGTCCCCAAATATATTTTGAAAAAAATGTGTATGGATGTGATCAAAATTTTCAAAAATTTACAAAAATCAGTTTTTAGTAAACTACTCGGTATGCCAAAAACAAAGTACAAAGTGTTATTTGGCAGATAAACTGCTTCCTAAATATTGATTTAAAATAAAATAATCATAGCAACTTTTCAAATATTTCAAGTTTTTGAAAAATCGTTCATCAGTAAACTAGCCATAAATGGGTTTCCACCCAAAAACAACGGTGTTATTTATCATGTCAAAGACTCCCAAGATACCAATTGGGAATCAAATTGTTGGAACTATTTGTAAAATAGTTCAAGTGTTTGAAAAATCAGTCTACATAAACTACATATAAATAAGTTTTACCCCCCAAAATATTATACATTGCTATTTGTCATAATACACAATTTCCAGGTATACATATCGACCAAAAAATTTTAAGCTACTTTCTAAATATGTGTAGTTTTTAAAAATGTCCTATCAGTAAGCTACCCTTCAACGAATGTTTACCCAAAAACAAACAATTTTTTTTCTCATTTCAAATTTTTTTTTAAATTGCCCAAACGTTTTTGTTTAAAATTCATATATAGGATTTGTTTGTTTTTGGGGTAAAAACTCATTTATGGGTAGTTTACTGATGATTGATTTTTGAAAACTTGAACTATTTTTAAAATGGCTGATATTTAAAAAAAATAGTTTTACCGATTTGGTTCAAAATTGTATCAGGAGACTATTTTACACATCAATTTATAATGTACCCTATCTTTATTTATTTAAAATAAATTAATTTAAGGGTATTTTATCTATAGCAAATTATAGAAAATTTGAATGATTAGGAAATTGACCTTGAAGGTTTTATTCAAAATTGGAATGTGTAAATAGATTTCATGATAAATAAGAGTATGTTTTTATTTTTACAAATAATAAATAAATTTAAGCTAGCTTAAAATTAATTTAGTTTTAAAAATTTGAAATTTGTTATATATATTTAAATAATATGGTTTAAAATTTATTCATACAATAAATAGTGATTATTGTGATTAAAAAGATTATTAGTTGGTTTTTATAAGTAGATCCAGGGGAATTTTACTAAAACCTATTTTTGAAAAAAAAATTGAAATTAAATACAAAACATGAGACTTTTGTGTGGTTGTTTTGTACCATGTATTTTCTTTCAGGCTTGATCACCAAATTAACTGCATTATACCTAATCTAAAATCCAAAGAGAAACTGTATGTTTTGTTTTATATTTTGAATTCATATAAGTAGGTAGTAATATCGAGTTTATTTACTACAATAAAACTTACACAACGTTCAACGTTTAACCATTTAATAAAAAATATTTAAGTACAAAAGATAATTTTGAAAAACATGTAATTAAAGATTTAAACCTAAAGAGAATTGATCAATTATTTACAAATATTTAAGTCCAAAATATAATTTTGAAAAACATGAAGATTTAAGTTGAAAGGGAATTCTGTAAATATACAGATCAAATTTGCCGCAGATAGCATTGCTTACCTTCGCTGAAGCTGGTAGTATAGTGAATAGCCACACAAGCAAAACATGCCAAAATATAGTCCAATAACATAAACACGTGATCCCTGAAATGGATTGAGAGAAATTCATAATAGGTTAGGGAGATAAAAGGGAGGGGGACCATGGCGCATGCGTTGACTCATGGAACATTTGATGTTGACCTAGAAGGTTCTAGTAGTGGAACACACGAGCATCGGGGCTTCGATGCACAGAACTAGTGACGTCAGTGGTAGGAGACGCAATGCTGGCCCCTGGTGTTCTCGGCAGTTAGACAGAGTATAAATGGGCAGTACAGGCGGGGTCTGAATATGTGGAGTCTCGTCTGGGGTGATGGTGTTAGTATCATATTTAATATTATTTTATTGTAACATAACACACATGTTACACTCCTGCCCTTGATACTAATTCATTTTAATATCATATATCTTTTAATTTTATTAATTGTAATGCGTGTTGCTTCTCGTCCCCTGGATCCTTCCTCCCCCGACACTCATTATTTTTAATCTTATTATTTTATTTATTTTTTCTTTTCTTCTTGTAACGCGTGTTGCAGCTAGTCCCCTGAACTGCTCCTTCCCCCCGACACTTATTATATGTATAATTATTATTCATATCGTTTTAACATTATTATCTTTTACCTATAAGGAATGTTGCATCTCGTCCCTAGACTCCGTCACCCCCAACGTCCATTTCCACCCACTTCAGGTTCCTCAGTAAATGTATAAATAATAAGAATCTCCACCCCGAACAGAGTTAATAAAGGTCACCTTGCTTTATCCTGTTGGCTCCAGGCATGATTTTGTCAGCCCATGACATGGCGTTCTGGTAGTGGTGGCTCCTGAGTAAACCTCAAGGAAGGGCGCTCTCTTTGAATGTGTCAAATTAGGTAGACAATAGCTTACCTTATACCATCCTGTATTTACCTTACAAACTACACTTAGAAAAGTATGAAAAGCATAAAGTTAATAAAAATAAATTAAAGCCATGAGACCATAAAAGTATAAAAACTCACTTGTTTTAATGTCGAAGACCGTCCATCATGAAATCCACACACACACACACCCACATACATACATACATGCACACGCACACACACACACACACACACACACACACACACACACCGTAAACCAAAAATATATAAATAGGTTATTAACACTATCTTGAACACCATATATATAATATTCTTAAAGAATTAGAGTATAAATAAGTTTATCGTCTGAAAGAAAAATCTAATCTTTTATTTATGTCTGAATTTATTTTTTTATTACGAGTTCATTAATGTCTGGTATCTTGCGAGTCATGACGATATGGCCAAAGCATTTAATCTCTCTTCAATGATGGTGTGTCTTAAGTAAGATCTGATTAACTTTAGAGTTGTAAAACACATCTAACTTCACAAAGTAGTCATATGAATAGTTACAAGTATTTTTAATGCATTTGTGATTTATTTAAATGTACCGTCTGTCGATTTTCTTTCCCAACATTTCATAATGTTGCGAATATTTTCCGCATATGATGTTCTTAGATTGGCATAAATGTTAGTTTTTCCTAGCAAGTGAAATTGTTTTTGATTTTTAGAGTTTTCATGCATGTTAATTTTCAAATTAAGGTGCGTAAGGTCACGTACAGCACCTCTTGTTCAACTGTGATCACCAACAAATAACAAATAAACCAAACAATACAAAAAGCTACTGGTTCCCACCCACATATCCCCGACTTTTTTAATCAAATAGTTTCTTAATAATACGACGCATAGATACTCCTGCACTTTTTTGTACCCGATTTAATTTCAAATCTGGAACGGGCCTTGCATTGTTTTTGATTCCAAACTTTTCTTCTAATAAGAATCAAATAGCTAAAGCTATTATTATTTTCTTCTAATGATAAAGAATCAAAATAAATTTTTATAGTATCGGAAACTCTCATTTTCAATCAAGTAATTGAAAACTCGAGCGAAAACCGGTAGTATCGCACTTTATATTATACAAATAAACGACTAGCTGCAGTGTGTATCATAGGGTTTCACTTAAACTCAGCCCAAATAAAGTGCTAGGTAAGTGCTGGGACAAGGATATTGACGTCAGGTTGTCATAGCAACCACCCTGTGACGCATGCAAAGCTTAGGGCTTTGGGATAGCCCGTGGTGTGAGGAAATAAGGTGAAACCGTCCGGCCTCTAAGACTCGTCCGTTTCTGCGCATGACGTCAGCTTAGGGGGACTTGCTTTTCTGCAAGCATTGCGGGCTATGGCACGTTCTCGAGTTATCTTTAGATTTCAACAATATACCTTGTCTAAATCACTATATAATCATGTAGAAATATGTAAAAATCTTTTAGAATATCTGTAGCTGGAATAATATGGGTGTGGAACAATGAACTTACATATATTTTTACAATATTCTGCAAAGTGAACAAGCTTGTTAAATTTATCAAACAAGAGATTATATTTTACTACTCAAAATATTGTGGTGCACATGTTAACAAATTTATTCCAATTATTCCATCAACATTATGAATTATTAATTTCAAACAAAATCCTTGACTTGAACGAATAAAGAACAGGGATAAACCATTATTATTTACAATAGAAGAAACACAAAACAAAATATGTAACCAAAAAAAGTAAAGTATATTAAAAATACTATAAACCGTTATTAAAATAAAAAGACGCTCCTTTGTCATTATTAACATTTAGTCTAGAGTTGAAATATTAGGGCCACATCTCTCTCCGAGTTTAAAAAAATCTATTATTGGAAATGGCGCCAACGATTGGCTTCCAGTAAGATTTTTATAATATAAATATTTATAGTAGGCTTTGAAAGATATTTAATAGTAGTTTACTGATGAATATTTGGTTTAAGTAATGCAAAATTTTTAAAAACAATTCTATTGATTTTGTTCAAACTTTTTTTGAGGACTGTTTTAATAAATGGTACGGCGCACCGCACAGACTTTCTCTCTCTTTCTATAAACTCGTAAGATTTCTGAACGGAATAATGTACATTGTATCATCACCACTCCACATAAGAACACGCATAAAATAATATACAATGATATAGAATCAATGAGAAAAGAGGCGCATCTTTGTCCACCTAAGAGCATTTCAAATAGTTTAATGTCTTCCACAAGGGTCAACACTTCGTATTAAAATTTCGATTTCTGGCTAAAATTTTAACATTTTATAAGGTGTTGCAGATCTTCAAGTCATCGCATTGATATTTAATTATTCATTTATACATTTTGACCAATAAAAAATGTAAATATTGACTATTGAGTCTAAAATGGAGATAGATAATTGCTGTGCAAACATTTCTCCTAAGAGCTTTAAGGAAAAATAACATACTTTTTTTAGATACTTACTTATATTTAATTACTCTATGGCATTGGAGAATTATTACGTTAAGACTTAAGTAGTATATGTTTACAACTAAAGCTCACAAAATGGTATTAATATATTTGCAAATATCTCAGAAACTGTTGCTTTTATAAAAATATATGTCAAATAAAAGTTTTTTATTTCTAATAGTCCTACAATTTTGCAATGATAAGTTGTTTAGTTTCTCAAATAGTTGTGGAGATACGGAAATTAACGCTTCTGTAAAGTACCCTAAAAATCATTTTCATAGAAAAATGAAAATAGCCAGTTTATTTATAATCTTAATCAACGCCTAGATACGAATTTTAATCAAAATAGTTTGAGCAGATTTTGAGAAAACCAATTTTTTCTCTTTTCGCCCTTCAGTAAACTATCCTTAATTTTAAGTTTTTATAGACACACAGACAGACGGCATTGCAAAGACTATTTTTTAGGGTTCGGGGGGTCATGAGACGTTGACATCCATCAACATTTCTGGTTAGTTTTTTTTACGGTCGCAATACTTAAGCTTTAATGTCCAAAAAGTTAAAAATATATATATAATTTCGTATAGATTTAAAATTATTGATTTTATAAAAATATGTTTCGAATAAAATATTTGTATTATAAATATATATACATATTTGTAATGCTAGGTAATTTCATATCTCAAATAGTTTCGGAGCTATTATAAAAAATGTTAATTTACGCATCAGACCGGAGCCCTTAAAGCAATTTTCCCGAAATATTGAGGGTAGCCATTTTGTTTGGAATATTTATTAATGGTCATAAATGAAATTTAATCAAAATCGTTAGAGCCGATTTTGAGAAAATCGACTTTATCTCTTTTTTCCCCTCAGTAAACTACCCTTAATTTTAGGGGTTGATATCCAATTCCAAAAAACCTTCGGGGCAACCCTATGAAAACCCTAGATATCAAGTTTTAGCTCAATTGGTAAAATAGTTTAGGCTCTAGTTGGAGGTATAGATAGACAGATAGACAGAGAGACAGACGGAAATTCAAAAACCACTTTTTCGGATTCAGGGAGTCATGAAACGTTAAAATTCATCAAAATCTCGAGTTCGATTTTTTTGACGATCACCATACTTTCTCTACCTGTAAGATAGAGAGAAAGTAAAAAATTGATGATGATAATAATAATAATAATAATAATAATAATAATAATGATAATAATGATGATAATAATAATAATAATAATAATATGTTTATTTTTTTTAAATAAATGAGTATGAGATTTTTATGACAAATTTGAGAAAATTTGAAAATTCTGGAAAATGACATGAGTGATTTTAAAATGTGTATTTGGGACGGAAAAAACCAAGATAAATAAAAATTAATTTATTTTAACAAATTTAAATCATTATACGTCAGTTTGTAAATAAAAGCTTTTTGAAATTTTTAAATAAAATTTTTTTTCTAAAATGTTTGTTTGAAAGCTTTATTTATACAGGGTTCATTGTGATTAATAAGGGTGAATATTTGTTTTTCTGAGCAAAACTTAACTAAGGGTAGTTTACTGAAAACATATTTTTGAAATATTTGTTCCAAGCTATAATAAACTTTTACATGCCACTATCCACTTTCTTGTATTAAGTTCATCCTTCGGAAAACCAAAATATTTAATATTGCTGATTTTAGTTTTTTGTGAATAATTACTACACCCATACACTGCACAACTAGGCATGATTCCTACCCTTTAAAACATTTAAATACACTAAAGAGGTGGCCTGTTTGCTTGGTTTCCCTCAAGTTGTTCCTTCTACAGCTACCTGACTCCCCCGAAGCTGACGTCACGACAAGAAGGAAGGGTGGGAGAACATGCGCACGGTTCCACCTTGTTTCCTCACACCACGGGGATAGCCAGCCACAGAGCACATGATATTATAGGTATACTTTTTGGTACACATTGATGGGTTTTACTCATTTTCTCAATAAAATGGGGAAATAATCTAACGATTTTTTTTCAATTTATTTGTTTTTCATTATGTAATGAAACATTATGAGAAAATTGGTATGGATTTCAAAGTATGGTTGTTTCTTCTTTTGTTTTATTTTAAATGGAGAGCGGTGCCCCAAAGCCCTCCCTCATGAGCAGCACGACCACCGCTGAGATCATAAATCTTACAGTGTAGTATCCTATTACCACACTGCCCCAGGGCTGTTAAAAATAGTGTAAGTACAAAAACAATCATTATATATATATATATATATATATATTCCAGCTCATCCTCCTGCCGACGAAACTTTACAAGACATGTTCAAGGCCTCAGTCCATGCCTTGGTACAGGTTCAGACAGACATCTGCTCTCCATCTCTACCGATAACGTTATGGATATTTACGGGGTATGCTCGTTCACAGTGTATGCCATTGAAAATAAACTCCCTTAACCTTCTTTCAACTTTTACCTATATCTCACTTGCTAAACATGTAATCATCTGACACTTATCAGAGTCAAGATACACAGGTCATACCATGTATCCTACAGTATTTAATCATTTTACACCTATTAATATATATTTATTGCACTTATGTGACATAGGATCATCATTAATTGATTATTAATTTCTCTAGAACATGTTCTGATCCAACCGGAACCAACACAACTCAACCTAACCAAAGCCTCTGAATTGATACAGACACAAAAGGAACTTCGAACTTTGCATGAGAGCATTGGTTCATATCCTGATATAAACAAACTCTCACCCACATCAAACTCTGGTTCTTGTATAAATGTACTAATTGTCTCTTATCAACAACAAAGGTAACGTCGAGATTAATAAAAAATTTTGTGTTGGGCGCCACTCCTGGAAACTAGGAGAAATAATAATAATAAAAAAACCCACAATAAATATAAATAAACTTTAGCTCGACTAATTTGAACAAATGCACGATGACTCTAAATGCTCGAGACCACTGGGTGTGCTGGGGAACGTTTACCTGGATATTACATGTAAAATGTACTAATTTAGATTACAATAAAAAAAAACAATTGTTGAAACTTTTGTGGGTTGTTATTATTATCATTATTTTTTCCCTTTTACTACATCCCAAACCTACCTAAGAATATCCGAATAAATATAATGCTAATATGACAAAATAAAATATATGGTATTACATAAATTCTTAAACAATTAAATGAACAATCTCTGAACAGGATTAAATTTAGGAGTTTTAATATATATATATATATAATAATAGAGTGAAAGAAAATAATATATAAATATAGGCTAAACTTTTATATAATATATAGTTTTGAGTAAGACAAAAAAAATGGTATTGTTGAGGAACAAGAAAAAAGAAATCAATAGAATTAATATTTTTACGTAAAAATAAAATATTAATCAATTCCCTGGAATAGAGTCTGAATGTATTTAGTCCTTTCTGAAAGTGTTTGCATATATCCTGATAGATTGATAAAAAAAATGAGAAATAAAATATATTTAAAATTGAAGATTTGGCTGGACCTCACCAATGAATTTGTCCATGTTGAAACAGAATGTCTGAAGTCTGTTTCCTTTTATTTATTGCAACTCGTCCACAATTTGAAGAAATAAACACTCTAGTTCGTCTCCAGACACTTAACTTTCCATTTGAGTACTTGCACTTTTACTTTCGAACGATTGTTCCACTTGAAAACTAAATTTAATTAGGAGCTATATAGATTTTGCTCCATGTTAAATGACATTCCGGAAGTAAGAACCCTAATCGTCTTCAAATAATGTTCTAGGAATCAAATTTAAAAACGTTCTATTCTCTACTAAGTCCAAAGAGAAAACTAATACAATAAAATAAAAGATAAAGTGTTGGCTATGAACTGAATATAAAATAAAACACAAATTTAATATCAAGATTTAAAGATATGTCTGTGTTTCTTAAAAGAATTAAATGTTTATTTTAATCTGTCAAAATTGAAATGCGCGCTATTTTAGAGGTATTTACATCTCGTCTTTTTTTTTCTTTTTACTACTTTTACAATCAGGAGACTCGCCACTCACTTGTTCATCATATCTGCGCATGCGTTGAAATAAATCATGGCTGACATTCAAAATAAATAGAAGAGAAGTCAACAGACCTCTTGGAAGGAAATTAATATGTTTAATAAAAGGTAAGTGTTCTTCCTTATGTCAAGATTAATTGTTTAAATTATTCAAAACAGTGTTAGACGTTCTATATTCCGTCCTTTTAATTTATTTAAATGGATGTAAATAGTATTATTTGTCACGCCGGCGACACAACGTGTTTCAAACGAAAATAAACTTGAAACTATTTACAAAGCTTGGGAAAAATATAGGGAAATAAATGGTAGGGTGGCAAATAACTTTACAGCCTCTGAATTGATACAGACACAAAAAGAACTTCGAACTTTGCATGCGAGCATTGGTTCATATCCTGATATAAACAAGCTCTCACCCACATCAAACTCTGGTTCATAACGAAATCTTCTCCAAACCTCTACCCTACCCTACCACCCTGATATCTGTCTTACCATCATCCTAGCCATTAAGTCCATGATCTCTTACAAAGCTCAGCCACTTCCCGTCTCTGCTAATGAACTTCTTATCCTGAGCATAATGGAATAAAGCCTAGTAACACCACAAACCATTCATACATTAACACAAACCACATATATACATATAGGCCTACACAATACATACAAGTTTACAATACAAACAAAGATACAATACATACATCAAATACATACAAAGCAATACGTAAGATACATAACAGCAATACAATATCATACAAACCATTATACATATATACATACATGCATATAGAGCACACAAACGTTAGAATGTATACGTATACATTTATCCATACAACGCATACAAACATACAACACATACAATAAAACCACAATACATCAATATATACATAATGCATATATATTACAAAAAACAAATACACAATACATATATCAAATATCAAATAACGTACGTATGTACGTACAAAACAATACATAAAATACAAACCTATCAATATCATCATACATACATACATATATGGCATAGAAACATTAATAATTCCATCCATACAAGGCATACAAATATACAAAAGATATTATATATAATACTTACAAAACACCACAAACCATACATACATGCATACAATTCAAACCTAAATAAAATATATACATCGAATACTTTAAAGCAATACATAAATGTAGACCATCAATAAAATATAATACATCATACATACATAAATACTTATATCCAAGCATACACACAAGACATGTTATACAAACGTACCTTATACAATAACATGAAACACCATAAATAGCTAGGTTGAGGGCTAAGGTATACAAGTCTATCCTTAATCATCACGATCCTGGCTACCTTCATCCATCGTGACTATTAAAAAGTGCCCTTTCACATGAGAGATATTTTATCATCGCGATATTTTTGTCGTGCGAATTTTATCCGCTGCGATACATTGATTCAAATGAGAGCGTTCACACAGGGAGGGAATATATTGCACGGTAAAATTCCCGCACCACTGGTCTAGAACAGTCGCTTGTATCTAACGACGATATTATTGGTCGCACGGGGAAAATACCACATATTGACCCTGAGATACATTGAATCAAGTGTATGCTTTTAATCGAGAGGGAATAAATCGCACGATCGATATGCTGTTGGAGCTCTTTAGGGGTAGAACGTACTGTATAGCAATGGTTTGTGATACAAATTGGGCCTTCACTTTACATTTATGGTTTTTACATGATTAATATACAAAAGTGCTGCTGATGCATTTTTCAACAATAAGGCCTACATGTATTAATGTGACAAGCAAAGTTACTTGCCTTAACGTAGCTACCACTTTTTCTGATGGTGAGATGTCATTTCAGCTTTCAGTAAACTTGGTGACAAACGATGCAACAGTTTGTCTAATGTTGCACACACATGCGAAGATACTTGGAAAAACTTATCGCCATACTGGCGTAGTCTACCACAATTTAAACTAAAATTACCTTCAAGTAATCTACAACTAATTAGAGGACGTACACAGAACCACCTTCTATTTTTATTCTGATTAGCAAAAGGTATATAGCCATCATACGGTTTACGTCGTCAGCCATGGTGTATCCTACATTACGTCAAAAGTACAAGTGAACATGGAGAGCAAGCAGGATTTTCCCTCTCGTCTGAAAGCAACATCAGAATTGATCGCGTGAATTCTATCACCTCTCGTGTGAAAGGACACGTAATGACTGTAGGATAAGTGAGGGGGAATGGCCAACTGGGCGAAGCGTTTATGTGGGGTGTAGTTTTGGCAACGTCGATGGCGGCCTTATTGTTGTTTAATAAGCCTTTTATTATATCTACCCACTGGCCTTATCTCGCGCCCCTTCCATCTCACCTTAAATAAAATGATGTGATATATAAATAGCGTCCATAAAACATAGAACGGGAATCGCTGAGGATAAATCTACTCAGCGAAACTTGAGAATATGACTCGGGCACGGGCACACACACACACACACACACACACACACACACACACACACACACACACACACACACACACACACACACAACACACACACACACACACACACATATATATATATATATATATATATCTTAGCCTTACTTCTAAAAATGCCTGACTACTGCCACGTGTATCTCCAAAATGAAGAAAGAAGTTTAGAAAAGGCCTGCGTGATCATAAAATCTCAGAGTGTGTTTCCGTTGTTTATTATTTTATCTTACTACTATTTACATTACTTAACTCTGAATTTAGTGGAAAATGACATTCGAAACATTGTAGCTCTTTGGAAACAGACCTATATTGGTGTTTGAAAACTGTTTGTTTTATCTAGCAGAGTTATTATTTTGAAAGCTTATAGAACAATGGTAAGTGGACGAAAGGCTGAATACGTCACACCATACTGGCTTGATTGCAGCAAGCAAAGATAGATAGGCTCATTTGCTGAATACCTTTTGACGACAACGCATGGAGTGTGGCAATGGTCACTATTCAGAACTGCTTCCGGTACGCTGGTTTAGTTAGTGGATCAGTAACTTTTGATACAATTCTGCAATAGCCATTCGTTTGAAATTAAAGACTTTTTTGTTTTGTTTTTAGCTCCACTACTTAAAGAGTATGAACATTTATAATTTCAAAGCAAGGATCGGTGGATTGGTGTTAAGAGGAGAGTGGAAAATGTAAACTGCCTCAACCTAAAAAACAATATTTCTTAGCACGTTGGAAAAAATGAAATTTATCAGCAAGATAGTGCTTTTTTTTTTCAATATGTTTAAGTAGCGATGTATATAATTTGTTGTAATATATATATATATATATATATATATATATATATATATATATATATATATATATATATATATATATATTATATATTATGATCGTTCTTAGGCAAATATTACGTTCATTTGTGAACTTGGTTTATGGGCTGATTAATGTTTCGTTTCAAAGGTCGTTTTCAAAATATATTAGTAGCTATATTTTTGTTTAGGGATTATTATGATTATCTTGATATTGTAAAATAATAAATTAAATTATATAAAGAGTGCAGGTGGATGTAGTGTATCGTAATTCAATATAGTTTTGACATTTCTCTGTATGCATAAGATATTCGAACACTACTAAATATTATATAAATATAAAATATGGAATTCCGCTAAGCACAACAAAAAAAAGTTTAATGTGGCGGATTCAAAATAGCGGATTGAATTAGGCCAGAACGTTGAAAAAATCAATTTCTAAGCTGTACATTATAACTACATAATTTTAATTTGTCTTAACTTTTTAACAACTATTTATGCTGTGGCATTCTTCTTTCATTTTTTTTACTAGCACCAACAGGCAAGAGTTCAAAGTATTGTGTAGGCCTATGGAGAATTTATAACTTAATTTTCAAAAGAAATGTCTGCTTTTAAAACATGTTCTGATTATATCTATATTTTGACATTGTGTATTAATGTATTTTTTCGAGTTTTATAAAACAATTGAAACCATTAAAGGATTAATATTTTAATACTTTTTTTAGGGATGGACATATATAGTTTAGGAACATGATTTCTTATCCACAGAAAGAATATGTCAGCAGCTAAGGACATAAAATTCATCAACAATATGATGCCAAGTATAGTGGTGGTAGGGAAATAAAGGATAATTTCTCTGTGGAGCTAGAACACTTGTTTGACCAGGCCCTAGCCTATCACATGAAGATTGTGAGAGGTGACTTTAATATTAACATAGGGAAGGAAGAATTCTTTATAATTTTTATAGGAAAGGGAAGCTTGCATGACGTCAATAATAATAATGGAAAGAGATTGCTAAATTTCACCACTTCAAGGATCCTTGTTGTGAAAAGTACTTGCTTCTAGTATAAGGACATTCATAAATACACAAGGACGCCTCCAGATGGGAATACATATAATCAAATAGAACACTTGCTGATAGATAAAATACGTCATACAGGGG
Organism: Timema podura; assembly: GCA_033556935.1. NCBI lineage: Eukaryota > Metazoa > Arthropoda > Insecta > Phasmatodea > Timematidae > Timema > Timema podura. The sequence goes on from JAVRXN010000001.1 coordinate 73,679,564, forward strand.
TTTAGATCACTTGCTGATAGATAAAAGACGTCATACAGGGGTGTAGATCACTTGCTGATAGATAAAAGACGTCATACAGGGGTGTAGATCACTTGCTGATAGATAAAAGACGTCATACAGGGGTGTAGATTGTGATTCAAACCACCATTTGGTAGCAGCAAAACTTAGGGAAATTCTGTCAGTAACAGAGCAGGGAAATCAGACTGAGAAGTTAGAAATATATGATGGAGAAAAACTAACAGATGGTGAGTGTAGGAATATTATCAACTTGAAACTGTAAATAGGTTTGCTGCCCTGGAGTGCTCGAAGGATGAGGGGATGAATCAGAGAAACAGCGGGAATTTGTCAGGAATAATACTAGTAATGCAGGCCATTTTCAGAAACAAAAAGAGTATTTGAAGGGTAACATTAGCGAGATGGAACAAACTAATAAAAATAAGAGTATCAAGAGACTTTATTTGGTAACTAATGGATGTAGGAAAAGTTATTAGGCAAGGGCCAATTTAGTGAAAGATGAGAATGGTAGCCTGATACAAGCGAGGTTTTGAGTATAAGAACAACCACTTCAAACATATTTATAGAATGTTAATGAAGGATCCGAATTGGGTGAGGGTATCAAAATCCATACTGTTGAATCACTGGTCCCAGATCCAACTATTAGTGAAGTCAAAACGTAATTAGGAAGTTAAAGAACCATTAATCTCCAGATATAAATTAAATTCTAGCAGAGTTAATAAAGGTAGGTATTGAAAAGCTTGTGAAAGAAAATAATAGATTTCTATGTTCCGTATGGAACCATGAGGTATTATTCTAAGAATTGAAGGAAGGTGTTATAATACTCATTTTATAACGGGAGATAATTACTAGAAAGGTATATCACTATTACCAAAATGCTATAAAATTGTATTTACCATCAATTTAATTAGATTGACGCCATATTCAGAAGAAATCATTGGGTATAATCAGTGTGGATTTGGTGATTAGCGATATTGGCAGCAAAAAGTGATCTAGCAAATAATTCAAAGCATGTAAAAAGAATCAAGACACAATCACGTGGTTTGATTTATTGAACGAGTTAAGTTAGTTCTACTTTTTCATTTGTCTGTCTGTTGTGGATATTTCTAACAATAACTTTTGAACGCATTAACCGATTTAATTCAAACTTGAAATAGCTGTTTTTTGTATTTTATACAGATCAATTTCGTTGGAGAAGAAAATTGACATAAAGGGTTGGGGATCAACCTTTATGGCTTCTAACAATAACTGCTACAGGCATTTTTTTTACCTTTTAGGGCATTTCCTGATACCCTATCCGGCTGAAAATCGGTGTATGGGTGCAAGCTCTTAACTTTATTTTACTTAACTTCAATGTATGTGTGTTTTACTACTTTGATATAAAATAGTTTTAGAACCAAACAAAATGACGTATTACATGTTTTCTAACAAACTAATGTATTAAGAAAACCAATGTGAGCAGTCACGCAGATTTAATGTTGCCCCACCCGCTTTAAATTTCTGCATTGGCTTAAGCCGTGGTATGCAAGCTGGGCTGTGAATCCAAGCTCGAGTTTTGTAAGAAAAATTAATAATTTAGAAATGTTTTAATCCATCTAAAAGTTGTTGTATTACGGAATACGCGTTGTTCGCTCTCTGTTTTAAATCTGACAACACTGGGAAGCTAGTGGCGCTTCAAAGAAATGGGAAAAGTTATTGAAGCACACCTTTGTATATTACGTATAAAAAAGTAAACTACTACTGTTATGAAAGTACCGTAAGTGAGTTTTATTTAACTTTATTAGTAATTTGTTATGAAATTTATTAAGTAAAATATTCTGGTCTCACACCGGAAGTCAATCGAATATAGGGCATTTTGGCTCAGTTTAAAGCGTGGGTGTGTTAGAAACTCACAGTCTTGGGATCAATTCCCGTTGTAGTATAGTAATATTATTATCTTAGTTAAAAAACAAAATTTGATTGTGATATGTTCTAATTAAAATGCTGATTTTTGATTTGGTAATCTTAAAAAGAATAAGTGTTTATTGTTGTTAGATATAACAAATGCTCACTACTACGAACATGTATAGCCTATATCTATAAATGAATAAAAAATCCAATCAAAAGCTTCTCATATATTTAAATTTATTCTATGCAGATAATTAAAATTAATGGACATAGCTCGAACTTTGTAGTAATGATAAATTTGTAAGTTAATTACAAACAATACAAAATATCGTAAAATTAAGGCCATTACTGAATTAACCATACAATTTTTTGACCAGACAAAATTAAAGGCTTATATATCCAACCCAAGACTCTTTATTATGGAGGCATCTATGTTACTGACTGGAATAAGATAGGTAAGCAATGTCATTTTGAATAAAGGGAGCTACTTTAGTCTCCACACAAACATATTATTCAACTTAATACCGTACGTTTAATTTAAAATAAGTCTCTATCTCGATACTCTATTGGTCTGCCAAATACTTATATAACTACAAGTGCTACAGTCCTACTGCAAGATGACACTCTACCTCCTTCCCCTCAAGAACTACAAGTGCTACAGTCCTACTGCAAGATGACACTGTACCTCCTTCCCCTCATGAACTACAAGTGCTACAGTCCTACTGCAAGATGACACTCTACCTCCTTCCCCTCAAGAACTACAAGTGCTACAGTCCTACTGCAAGATGACACTGTACCTCCTTCCCCTCATGAACTACAAGTGCTACAGTCCTACTGCAAGATGACACTCTACCTCCTTCCCCTCAAGAACTACAAGTGCTACAGTCCTACTGCAAGATGACACTCTACCTCCTTCCCCTCATGAACTACAAGTGCTACAGTCCTACTGCAAGATGACACTCTACCTCCTTCCCCTCAAGAACTACAAGTGCTACAGTCCTACTGCAAGATGACACTCTACCTCCTTCCCCTCATGAACTACAAGTGCTACAGTCCTACTGCAAGATGACACTCTACCTCCTTCCCCTCATGAACTACAAGTGCTACAGTCCTACTGCAAGATGACACTCTACCTCCTTCCCCTCAAGAACTACAAGTGCTACAGTCCTACTGCAAGATGACACTCTACCTCCTTCCCCTCATGAACTACAAGTGCTACAGTCCTACTGCAAGATGACACTCTACCTCCTTCCCCTCAAGAACTACAAGTGCTACTGTCCTACTGCAAGATGACACTCTAGCTCCTTCTCCTCAAGAACTACAAGTGCTACTGTCCTACTGCAAGATGACAGTGTACCTCCTTCCCCTCAAGAACTACAAGTGCTACAGTCCTACTGCAAGATGACACTGTACCTCCTCCCCCTCAAGAATTACAGAAACAAAATAAAACGTTATTCTGACTACAACAACAAATATATATTATTGTTTCGATATTAATCTAATTGAATGAAATATGAATAATTTTCATCTCCTTTTATTTGATTTTTAACACAAAATCATTAATTCAAGCTGGTCTTAAGGTAAGATGCTTGCTTGCCCCTCGATTCTAAGCTAGCGAGTTTGAATCCCGCTGGCTCTGACACAGTTTTACTGACTATAAAAATCCGTAACACAACTTCATTCCGATTGGAAGTAAATCCATCAATGCTTTTATGTAGCAAAGCGTCTTACCAAACATATGGGTTATATGTATACGGACTATTTCTACCAATGTGTAAGGGATGAGTGAGGTTGAATTTAGAGTAAATATACTCACTTTTGCTTGGAGGAAGAAAGGAAAACCATTTAGGTAAACCCTCCTTCAATACATACGACCCAGATTAAAATATAGATCTTCCAGTCATCGTGATTCCAGTCTACTGCGAGAGGAACGCCTTACACTATGTGGCCAACAAAGTGAGTTGTTTGATATAACTTGTTATTTTTAGAGCTGACCAAACAAAATTCGCCATAGGTTTGTTCTTGGAATAAATTTGAAATTTGATTTTGTGAATTACTGCTAGACCCATATGCTTACAAAAAAAATTAAGGTTAGCTGCATTTAAAGCTGTCAGTATTTATACAATGTGCTACGTATTAAATGAATAATATTATTTTATTATAAACTTGAAGGCAAGCGCCATTTGACTAGTTGACACTTTACTAAAGCCTTCACATCTGACCTGCACACAAAGCCTGGAAAACCATATATTGATATGCTAGAATGCAAAGATGGAATTGGTTCTCAGATAAATTTCATTTTTAGTCAATCATAAATAAAGATACAAGGGAAGGGCAATATCAGTATGGGGAAAACATGATAGAGTTAACTAGTAAAAGAAAACCTCGAACTAATATATCAGAAAACCGTGTGAAATCTGATTGAAAATTAGTCAAAATTAAATATTCTTAGTTTTATAAAAGAGAGAAAAACGAAGTTAAAGATAATTTCCAGGAAAATAATATCGTAAATATGTATTGTCTATTTTAATGTTATTTGCATCGATTTTTTTAATATATAATATATGTATTTACAACATATTTTAAAATACTATATATAATAATATGTATAATATGTATTTAATATTAAGTATAAAATATATATTTAATATTATATATAATATATTTGTATGCTGTATATAGTTTATTTAACTTATATATTTTATATTTACTATAGATAAATAATATATGAAACGTATAACAATATATAGCTCATATAATAAATTTCCATTATATATATCTTATAAAATATAATATAATATATTCATATTTATAATATTTAATATATAATTATAATATGTAATATATACCAGAACAGGGTTCCAATACAGGATAGAGAAGGCACGACTAGGGGGGTATGGCTATGTGAGAGGAATGGAGAGGCAGGGGCTCCGGAAGATATTTGAAAGTCGGGGGACTCAA